>LR738715.1:655656157-655666571 GCA_902687465.1 Secale cereale | reverse complement strand
TGGAGGGGGGCACCGCACACGGCTGGAACAATTCAACTTGTGTGTCTTTGGGTGCCCCCCTGCCCCCGTATATAAAGGAGCAAGGGGGAGGCCGGCCGGCCCTTGTTTGGTGCGGCTAGAGGAGCAATCCTACTAGGAATAGGATTGCAATCCTATTCCTAGTAGGAATCACCAAAGAAGGAAGAGAGGGAAAGGAAAAGAGGGAGAGGTGGCGCCCCCCCAATCCTAGTCCAACTAGGAACCCTAGGTGGGGCGCCGGCCAGCCCTATGGGCTGCCTCTCTCTTTCCCTTAAGGCCTACTATGGACCATCCCCCTTCGTAGGGGGTTCCGATAACCCCCTCCGGCAATCCCGTTAAATCCGAAACTTTTCCGGAACACTTCCGGTGTCTGAATATAGTCGTCCAATGTATCAATCTTTATGTCTCGGACATTCCGAGACTCCTCGTCATGTCCGTGATCTCATCCGGGACTCCTAACTACCTTCGGTACATCAAAACTCATAAACTCATAATACCGATCGTCATCAAACGTTAAGCGTGCGGACCCTACGGGTTCGAGAACTATGTAGACATGACCGAGACTCATCTCCGGTCAATAACCAATAGCGGAACCTGGATGTTCATATTGGCTCCTACATATTCTACGAAGATCTTTTATCGGTCAAAACCGCATAACAACATACGTTGTTCCTTTTGTCATCGGTATGTTACTTGTCCGAGATTCGATCGTCGGTATCTCCATACCTAGTTCAATCTCGTTACCGGCAAGTCTCTTTACTCGTACCGTAACACATCATCTCGTGTCTAACTCATTAGTCTTTTTCTTGCAAGGCTTATTGTGATGTGCGTTACCGAGAGGGCCCAAAGATACCTCTCCGACACTCGGAGTGACAAATCCCAATCTTGATCTATGCCAACACCACGAATACTTTCGGAGACACCTGTAGAGCATCTTTATGATCACCCAGTTACGTTGTGATGTTTGATAGCACACAAGGTGTTCCTACGGTATTCGGGAGTTGCATAATCTCATAGTCATAGGAACATGTATAAGTCATGAAGAAAGCAATAGCAGTAAAACTAAACGATCATAGTGCTATGCTAACGGATGGGTCTAGTCCATCACATCATTCTTCTAATGATGTGATCCCGTTGATCAAATGGCAACTCATGTCTATGGCTAGGAAACATAACCATCTTTGATCAATGAGCTAGTCTAGTAGAGGCATACTAGGGACATACTGTTTTGTCTATGTATTCACACATGTACTAAGTTTCCGGTTAATACAATTCTAGCATGAATAATAAACATTTATCATGATATAAGGAAATATAAATAACAACTTTATTATTGCCTCTAGGGCATATTTCCTTTAGTCTCCCACTTACACTAGAGTCAATAATCTAGCTCACATCGCCATGTGATTTAATACCGATAGTTCACATCGTTATGTGAATAACACCCATAGTTCACATCGCCATGGGACCAACACCCAAAAGGTTTACTAGAGTCAATAAGCTAGTTCACATCGCTATGAGATTAATACCCAAGAGTAATAAGGTGTGATCATGTTTTGCTTGTGAGAGAAGTTTAGTCAACGGGTCTGTCACATTCAGATCCGTATGTATTTTGCAAATTTCTATGTCTACAATGCTCTGCATAGAGCTACTCTAGCTAATTGCTCCCACTTTCAATACGCATCCAGATTGATACTTAGAGTCATCTGGATTTAGTGTCAAAGCTTGCATCGGCGTAACCCTTTACGACGAACTCTTTATCACCTCCATAATCGAGAAACATTTCCTTAGTCATCCAGTTACTAAGGATAATTTTGACCGCTGTACAGTGATCTACTCCTGGATCACTATTGTACCCCCTTGACAAACTCATGGCAAGGTACACAACATGTTTGGTACACACCATGGCATACTTTATAGAACCTATGGCTGAGGCATAGGGAATGACTTTCATTCTCTCTATATTTTTCTGCCGTGGTCTGGCTTTGAGTCTTACTCAACTTCACACCTTACAAGTCAGGCAAGAACTCCTTCTTTGACTGATCCATTTTGAACTACTTCAAAATCTTATCAAGGTATGTACTAATCAAGCGTCTTGATCTATCTCTATAGATCTTGATGCCCAATATGTAAGCAGCTTCACCAAGGTCTTTCTTTGAAAAACTCCTTTCAAACACTCCTTTATGCTTTTCAGAAAATTCTACATCATTTCCGATCGACAATATGTCATTCACATATACTTATCAGAAAGGTTGTAGTGCTCCCACTCACTTCTTGTAAATACAGGCTTCACCGTAAGTCTGTATAAATCTATATGCTTTAATCAACTTATCAAAGCGTATATTCCAACTCCGAGATGCTTGCACCAGTCCATAGATGGATCACTGGAGCTTGCACATTTTGTTAGTACCTTTAGGATTGACAAAACCTTCTGGTTGCATCATATACAACTCTTCTTTGAGATATCCATTCAGGAATGCAGTTTTGACATCCATTTGCCAGATTTCATAATCATAAAATGCGGCAATTGCTAACATGATTCGGACAGACTTAAGCATCGCTACAGGTGAGAAAGTCTCATCGTAGTCAACTCCTTGAACTTGTCGAAACCCTTTCGCAACAAGTCGAGCTTTGTAAACAGTAACATTACCGTCTACGTCGGTCTTCCTCTTGAAGATCCATTTATTTTCGATGGCTTGCCGATCATCGGGCAAGTCAACCAAAGTCCATACTTTGTTCTCATACATGGATCCCATCTCAGATTTCATGGCTTCAAGCCATTTTGCGGAATCTGGGCTCATCATCGCTTCCTCATAGTTCGTAGGTTCATCATGGTCTAGTAACATGATTTCCAGAACTGGGTTGCCGTACCACTCTGGTGCGGAACGTACTCTGGTTGATCTACGACGTTCAGCAGAAACTTGATCCGAAGTTTCATGATCATCATCATTAACTTCCTCACTGATTGGTGTAGGAATCATTGGAACAATTTTCTGTGATGTACTACTTTCCAATCCGGGAGAAGGTACAATTACCTCATCAAGTTCTACTTTCCTCCCACTCACTTCTTTCGAGAGAAACTCCTTCTCTAGAAAGGATCCATTCTTAGCAATGAATATCTTGCCTTCGGATCTGTGATAGAAGGTGTACCCAACAGTCTCTTTTGGGTATCCTATGAAGACACATTTCTCCGACTTGGGTTCGAGCTTATCAGGTTGAAGCTTTTTCACATAAGCATCGCAGCCCCAAACTTTAAGAAACGACAACTTTGGTTTCTTGCCAAACCATAGTTCATAAGGTGTCGTATCAACACGGATTTAGATGGTGCCCTATTTAACGTGAATGTAGCTGTCTCTAATGCATAACCCCAAAACGATAGTGGTAAATCGGTAAGAGACATCATAGATCGTACCATATCCAATAAAGTACGGTTACGACGTTCGGACACACCATTACACAGTGGTGTTCCAGGTGGCGTGAGTAGTGAAACTATTTCACATTGTTTTTACTGAAGGCCAAACTCGCTAATTCAAATATTCTCCTCCACGATCAGATCGTAGAAACTTTGTTTTCTTGTTACGATGATTCTCTACTTCACTCTGAAATTCTTTGAACTTTTCAAATGTTTCAGACTTGTGCTTCATTAAGTAGATACACCCATATCTGCTTAAATCATCAGTGAAGGTCAGAAAATAACGATACCCGCCGCGAGCTTCAACACTCATTGGCCCACATACATCAGTATGTATGATTTCCAACAAATCTGTTGCTCGTTCCATAGTTCCGGAGAACGGAGTTTTAGTCATCTTGCCTATGAGGCATGGTTCGCAAGCACCAAGTGATTCATAATCAAGTGATTCCAAAAGTCCATCACTATGGAGTTTCTTCATGCGCTTTACACCAATATGACCTAAACGGCAGTGCCACAAATAAGTTGCACTATCATTATTAACCTTGCATCTTTTGGATTCAATATTATGAATATGTGTATCACACGATCGAGATCCAACAAACCATTTTCATTGGGTGTATGACCATAGAAGGTTTTATTCATGTAAACAGAACAACAATTATTCTCTAACTTACATGAATAACCATATTGCAATAAACATGATCAAATCATATTCATGTTCAATACAAACACCAAATAACACTTATTTAGGTTCAACACTAATCCCGAAAGTACAGGGAGTGTACGATGATGATCATATCAATCTTGGAACTACTTCGAATACACATCGTCACTTCATCCTTTAACTAGTTTCTGTTCATTATGCAATTCCTATTTCGAGTTACTACTCTTTAGCAACTAAACCAGTATCAAATACCGAGGGGTTGCTATGAACACTAGTAAAATACACATCAATAATCTGTATGTCAAATATACCTTTGTTCACTTTGCCATCCTTCTTATCCGCCAAGTATCTAGGGCAGTTCCACTTCCAATGACCATTTCCTTTGCAGTAGAAGCACTTAGTTTCAGGCTTGAGTTTAGCTTTGGGTTTCTTCATGGGAGTGACAACTTGCTTGTCATTCTTCTTGAAGTTCCCCTTCTATCCCTTTGCCCTTTACTTGAAACAAGTGGTCTTGTTAACCATCAACACTTGATGCTCTTTCTTGATTTCTACCTTCGCCGATTTCAGCATCGCGAAGAGCTCGGGAATTAATTTTGTCATCCCTTGCATATTATAGTTCATCACGAAGTTCTACTAACTTGGTGATAGTGACTAGAGAACTTTGTCAATTACTATCTTATTTGGAAGATTAACTCCCACTTGATTCAAGCAATTGCAGTACCCAGACAATCTGAGCACATGCTCACTGGTTGAGCTATTCTCCTCCATCTTGTAGGCAAAGTACTGTCAAAGGTCTCATACCTCTCGACACGGGCATGAGTATGAAATACTAATTTCAACTCTTGGAACATCTTATATGCTCCGTGGCGTTCAAAACGTTTTTGAAGTCCCGATTCTAAGCCGTAAAGTATGGTGCACTAAACTATCAAGTAGTCATCATATCGAGCTTTTGTCAAAACATTCATAACGTCTACATCTGCTCCTGCAATAGGTCTGTCACCTAGCAGTGCATCAAGGACATATTTCTCTGTGCAGCAATGAGGATAATCCTCAGATCACGGAACAATTCCGCATCATTGCTACTAACATCTTTCAACTTAGTTTTCTCTAGAAACATATAAAAAATAAACGGGGAGCAACATCGTGAGCTATTGATCTACAACATAGATATGCTAATAATACGAGGACTAAGTTCACGATAAATTAAAGTTCAGTTTAATCATATTAATTAAAGAACTCCCACTTAGATAGACATCCCTCCGGTCATCTAAATGATCACGTGATCCAAATCAACTAAACCATGTCCGATCATCACGTGAGATGGAGTAGTTTCAATGGTGAACATCTTATGTTGATCATATCTACTATATGATTCACGCTCGACCTTTCGGTCTCCAGTGTTCCGAGGCCATATCTGCATATGCTAGGCTCGTCAAGTTTAACCCGAGTATTCTGCGTGTGCAAAACTGGCTTACACCCGTTGTATTTGAACGTAGAGCTTATCACACCCGATCATCACGTGGTGTCTCGGCACGACGAACTTTCGCAACGGTGCATACTCAGGGAGAACACTTATACCTTGAAATTTAGTAAGGGATCATCTTATAATGCTACCGTCGTTCTAAGCAAAATAAGAAGCATAATAAGATAAACATCACATGCAATCAAAATATGTGACATGATATGTCCACCATCATCTTGTGCTTTTGATCTCCATCTCCAAAGCACCTTCATGATCACCTTCGTCACCGGCGTGACACCTTGATCTCCATCGTAGTATCGTTGTCGTCTTGCCAACTATTGCTTCTACGACTATCGCTACCGCTTAGTGATAAAGTAAAGCAATTACATGGCGATTGCATTTCATACAATAAAGCGACAACCATATGGCTCCTGCCAGTTGCCGATAACTTTACAAAACATGATCATCTCATACAAAACCGTATAACTCATCATGTCTTGACCATATCACATCACAACATGCCCTGCAAAAACAAGTTAGACGTCCTCTACTTTGTTGTTGCATGTTTTACGTGGTTGCTACGGGCTTAGCAAGAACCGTTCTTACCTATGCATACAAAACCACAACGATGTTTCGTCAAGTATGTGCTGTTTTACCTTCACAAGGACCGGGCGTAGCCACACTTGATTCAGCTAAAGTGAGAGAGACAGACACCCGCCAGTCACCTTTAAGCAACGAGTGCTCGTAACGGTGAAACCAGTCTCGCGTAAGCGTACGCGTAATGTCGGTCCGGGCCGCTTCATCTCACAATACAGCCGAAGCAAAGTATGACATGCTGGTAAGCAGTATGACTAGTATCGCCCACAACTCATTGTGTTCTACTCGTGCATATCATCTACGCATAGACCTAGCTCATGATGCCACTGTTGGGGAACGCAGTATTTTAAAATTTTCCTACGATCACGCAAGATCTATCTACCAGATGCATAGCAACGAGAGGGAAGAGTGTGTCTACGTACTCTCGTAGACTGGGAGCGGAAGCGTCAAGTGACGCGATTGATGTAGTCGAACTTCTTCACGATTCAACCGATCAAGCACCGAACGTACGGCACCTCCGCGTTCAGCACACGTTCAGCTTGATGACGTCCCACGAGCTCTTGATCCAGTTGAGCTTCACGGGAGAGTTTCGTCAGCACGACGGCGTGGTGACGGATATGATGTATTCACCGGCGCAGGGCTTCGCCTAAGCACCGCGACGGTATGACCGAGGTGTGTTTCTGTGGAGGGGGGCAACGCACACGGCTGGAACAATTCAACTTGTGTGTCTTTGGGTGCCCCCCTGCCCCCGTATATAAAGGAGCAAGGGGGGAGGCCGGCCGGCCCTTGTTTGGTGCGGCTAGAGGAGCAATCCTACTAGGAATAGGATTGCAATCCTATTCCTAGTAGGAATCACCAAAGAAGGAAGAGAGGGAAAGGAAAAGAGGGAGAGGTGGCGCCCCCCCAATACTAGTCCAACTAGGAACCCTAGGTGGGGCGCCGGCCAGCCCTATGGGCTGCCTCTCTCTTTCCCTTAAGGCCCACTATGGACCATCCCCCTTCGTAGGGGGTTCCGATAACCCCCTCCGGCAATCCCGTTAAATCCGAAACTTTTCCGGAACACTTCCGGTGTCCGAATATAGTCGTCCAATATATCAATCTTTATGTCTCGGACATTCCGAGACTCCTCGTCATGTCCGTGATCTCATCCGGGACTCCGAACTACCTTCGGTACATCAAAACTCATAAACTCATAATACCGATCGTCATCAAACGTTAAGCGTGCGGACCCTACGGGTTCGAGAACTATGTAGACATGACCGAGACTCATCTCCGGTCAATAACCAATAGCGGAACCTGGATGTTCATATTGGCTCCTACATATTCTACGAAGATCTTTTATCGGTCAAAACCTCATAACAACATACGTTGTTCCTTTTGTCATCGGTATGTTACTTGTCCGAGATTCGATCGTCGGTATCTCCATACCTAGTTCAATCTCGTTACCGGCAAGTCTCTTTACTCGTACCGTAACACATCATCTCGTGACTAACTCATTTGTCTTTTGCTTGCAAGGCTTATTGTGATGTGCGTTACCGAGAGGGCACAGAGATACCTCTCCGACACTCGGAGTGACAAATCCCAATCTTGATCTATGCCAACACCACGAATACTTTCGGAGACACCTGTAGAGCATCTTTATGATCACCCAGTTACGTTTTGACTTTTGATAGCACACAAGGTGTTCCTACGGTATTCGGGAGTTGCATAATCTCATAGTCATAGGAACATGTATAAGTCATGAAGAAAGCAATAGCAGTAAAACTAAACGATCATAGTGCTATGCTAACGGATGGGTCTAGTCCATCACATAATTCTTCTAATGATGTGATCCCGTTGATCAAATGACAACTCATGTCTATGGCTAGGAAACATAACCATCTTTGATCAATGAGCTAGTCTAGTAGAGGCATACTAGGGACATACTGTTTTGTCTATGTATTCACACATGTACTAAGTTTCCGGTTAATACAATTCTAGCATGAATAATAAACATTTATCATGATATAAGGAAATATAAATAACAACTTTATTATTGCCTCTAGGGCATATTTCCTTCATGTTCATGCTCAAAGCTGGTACTAAATAACAATTATTAAGGTTTAAAACTAATCTCGAGGGTAGATGTAGAGGTAGCGTGCCGACGGCGATCACATCGACCTTGGAACCATTCCCGACGCGCATCGTCACCTCATCCTTTGCCAGTCTCCGCTTATTCCGCAGCTCCTGTTTTGAGTTACAAATGTGAGCAACTGCACCGGTATCAAATACCCAGGAGCTACTACGAGTGCTGGTAAGGTACACATCAATAACATGTATATCTTATATACCTTTGACGTTGCCGGCCTTCTTGTCTGCTAAATATTTGGGGCAGTTCCGCTTCCAGTGACCCGTTCCCTTGCAATAAAAGCACTCCGTCTCAGGCTTGGGTCCATTCTTTGGCTTCTTCCCGGCAACTGGCTTACCGGGCGCGGCAACTCCCTTGCCGTCCTTCTTGAAGTTCTTCTTACCCTTGCCTTTCTTGAACTTAGTGGTTTTATTGACCATTAACACTTCATGTTCTTTCTTGATGTCCACCTCCGCTGATTTCAGCATCGAATACACCTCGGGAATGGACTTCTCCATCCCCTGCATATTGAAGTTCAACACGAAGCTCTTGAAGCTTGGTGGGAGCGACTGGAGGATTCTGTCAACGACCGCTTCATCTTGGAGATTCATTCCTAGCTGAGACAAGCGGTTGTGCAATCCAGAAATCTTGAGGATGTGCTCACTGACAGAACTATTTTCCTCCATCTTACAGCTGTAGAATGCGTCGGAGACATCATATCTCTCGACTCGGGCATGAGCTTGGAAAACCATTTTCAGCTCTTCGAACATCTCATATGCTCCGTGGTGCTCAAAACGTTTTTGGAGCCCCGACTCTAAGCTGTAAAGCATGCCGCACTAAACCAGGGAGTAATCATCACTTCGCGACTGCCAGACGTTCAAAACGTCTTGGGCCGCATCGGGAGCAGGTGCATCACCTAGCGGTGCTTCAAGGACATATGATCTCTTGGCAGCTATGAGGATAATCCTCAGGTTACGGACCCAATCAGTATAGTTGCTACCATCATCTTTCAGCTTGGTTGTCACATCCCTAGTTTAGCTCTTGCAATAGGACTAGCTAGAGTGTGCATCATGTTTACTTATCAAAGAAACTTGAAATGGGAATGACAGAAACCCCAGCACCCCTCTCCTAACAACTAGGGTTTGATAAAATCTTTTCCAATGTACCCAAAATGCCCTTCAAAAATGTTCATCATTTCTGCCTTGATCTCAAACCTTTGCTAAAAATGGTGCACAATTTTCTAGGACATCTAAGGGCTTTGGATTAAATCATATGGTATTTGTATTTGGGCATTTAAATGATTTAAAATATTTTAAATGCTCAAATAATCATAAACTATAATGTTCCCTACTGTTCATATTATATACAGTGGGCAAGACAAGTTTTATGAGTTATAAAAATGTTCTAGCATTTTTATTAATTAAACAAAGTTGCAAAAGAAATGAAACAGAAAGAAATAGGAAAAAAAAGAAAAGAGAGAAAGCAATTACTTGAGCCCAGCACTGTAGCAGGCCGACCCAGCCCACCAGCCCTCTTCTGTCGCCTTCCTCCTCGCGCCAGAAGGCAGTGCGCGTGGCCGCCGCGCGCCGGCACGCGCCCGGCCACCTCCAGGCTGCTTGCCTGCATCCCCGACGCCCTGGAAGCCTCCCTGCGTCGCCACGCAGCTTCCCCGACCTCTCTCTCATTTCCCCTCGTCTCCATCGCCTTCCCCTGGCTCTCTCCCCTCTCACCACCGAGCCGCCCGTCGCCGCCGCTCGCCGTTGCCGCACCTAGAACCTCCCCCTCGACCCGTGAGCATGTCCAGAAGGTTCGCTGAGCCATGGATCGCCGGGAGCCCTGCAACGCCTCCACGCCGTCGTTCCCCTCCTCGGATCGCCAGAGCTCCTCGCCGTCGATTAAGAAGCTACAGGGCGTCCCCGACCTCTCCGTCGAGCTCGTTAGCACCGCTGTGAGCCCCAACGCTGAATCCTTTTCTCCTCCGCCTCGTTTGCACCGTGTAGTTGCTGCTCCGTTGATCACCGAAACCCACCGCCGCCGTGCTTGCCGCCGGCGATGCTCCGGTGACCATTTGGTCACGAACACCCGACCATCTCGCTCGCCGCAGCACGTAGACGAGCTAGGTACCACGCACGCATCGTTTAGGCCACTGTAGCC
>LR738715.1:655565171-655649252 GCA_902687465.1 Secale cereale | reverse complement strand
TGTTCTTTTCGATACTGGAGCATCCCATTCGTTCATATCTGAGAGCTATGCTCGATTGCACAACATGACTTTTTGTGACATGCCTACTTCCATGGTTATTCAAACTCCTGGTTCAAAGTGGCAAACCTCTAGGGTAAGCCATGGAAATGAAATCCTTGTCGATAGACTTGTTTTCCTAGCATCTCTAATCGCTCTCAAGTCCTCGGACATAAACATCATTTTGGGTATGGATTGGATGACAACTCATTACGCCAAGATTGATTGCTATACTAGGACCGTTCAAATTACACATCCATCCGGCAAGATAGTTAATGTCTTGACCCGAATGGCTGAGCGTCAGCTCTACTCTCTTAATGCCAGCCCTCTACCAGAACTCGAAGATATCCCGGTAGTCCGTGACTTCCCAGATGTTTTTCCCGAAGAACTGCCAGGAATTCCACGTGACAGAGATGTCGAGTTTGTGATAGATCTTATCCATGTAACTGTCCCAATCTCTAGGAGACCTTATAAGATGGCACCACTAGAATTAGCCGAGCTTAAGAAACAACTCGATGAGTCCTTGCAAAAAGGTTTCATCCGTCCTAGTTCTTCCCCTTGGGCTTGCCCCATCCTCTTCGTCAAGAAGAAGGATGGAACGGAGCGGATGGTTGTAGATTACCGACCTGTCAATCTGGTCACCATAAAGAACAAGTATCCGCTCCCCAGGATCAACGACCTGTATGATCAGCTCGCTGGATCCTCAGTCTTCTCTAAGATGGATTTGAGGTTGGGTTACCATCAAATCAAAATCAAGAACGGGGACATTCCTAAAACGGCTTTTGTTACTCGTTATGGCCAATATGAGTACACCGTCATGTCCTTCGGATTAACCAATGCCCCAGCCACCTTTTCCCGGTTAATGAATTCTATATTCATGGAGTACTTGGATAAATTCGTCGTGGTATACCTCGATGATATACTCATTTACTCCAAGAACAAGGAAGATCATGTCGAGCATTTAAGACTGGTGTTGACGAAACTTCGAGAGCACCGCCTTTATGCCAAATTCTCTAAATGTGAATTTTGGTTGCCAGAAGTAACCTATCTAGGTCATGTGATCTCTGGCAAGGGTATTGCTGTCAATCCCGAGCGAGTTCAAGCCATCCTTGATTGGACTCCCCCTGAATCGGTCAAGCAAGTTAGGAGTTTTCTTGGCTTAGCGAGCTATTGCCGATGCTTCGTTGAGAATTTCTCCAAGGTTGCTAAACCTCTAACTCAACTCCTCAAGAAAGATAAAAAGTTTGAGTGGACCCCACAGTGCGAGTCCAGTTTTCAGGAACTGAAAAGACGCCTGACATCTGCACCTGTACTGGTACCACCAGACTTTTCCAAGGATTTTATAATCTATTGCGACGCCTCGCGACAAGGACTAGGTTGCATACTCATGCAAGATCGTCAAGTGATTGCATACGCATCTTGACAGTTGCGTCCACATGAGGATAACTATCCTACACATGATCTAGAGCTTGCAGCTGTAGTTCATGCACTCAAAACATGGCGACATTACCTCCTTGGTAATCGCTGTGAAATCTTCACTGATCATCAAAGTTTGAAATACATCTTCACCCAACCGGATCTAAATCTCAGGCAAAGACGTTGGGTTGAGTTGCTCATAGATTACGATTTAGGAATCACTTATACCCCTGGAAAGGCCAATGTCATGGCTGATGCGCTAAGTCATAAGTCTTATTGTAACAACTTAATGTTACAACAAGGGCAACCACTTCTCCACGAGGAATTTCGTAAGCTGAACCTTCACATTGTTCCTCGAGAATTCCTTTCCACCTTGGTGGCAAAACCTACCCTTATGGATCAAGTTACAGCTGCCCAGAAGCGTGATAAAGGTATATCCCGACTCCAAGAGAGCATTGCTAGCGGACTCGCTAAAAGCTTCTCTATGGATGATCGAGGTGTTGTTTTCTTTGAGAACCGTGTAGTGGTTCCCAAGAACCACCATCTACGGCAGTTAATCCTTAAGGAGGCTCATGAATCTCCTCTCAAATTCATCCCGGTGGTACCAAAATGTATCAGGATCTACGTCAGAGATTCTGGTGGACTAGGATGAAAAGAGAAATCACTCAATTCATTGCTAACTGCGATGTTTGTCATCGAGTTAAAGCAGAGCATCAACGGCCTGCTGGCACCCTTCAACCTTTAGCTATTCCTGAATGGAAATGGGACAAAGTCGGTATGGACTTCATCACCGGGTTTCCCAGGACCAGGAAAGGGAATAATGCTATCTTCGTCGTTATCGACCGCCTCTCTAAAGTAGCTCATTTCCTGCCTATTCGATAGAGTATTACCGCTAGCCAGCTAGCAGACTTGTATGTCTCTCGGATAGTATCACTTCATGGTGTGCCGTTGGAGATTAACTCAGACCGTGGAAGTCTTTTCACTTCACGATTTTGGGAAAGTTTCCAGAATGCTATGGGAACTCATCTCTCTTTCAGCACCGCCTTCCATCCGCAGTCAAGTGGTCAAGTGGAACAAGTCAATCAAATTCTGGAAGACATGCTTCGAGCCTCTGTCATCTCTTTCGGTATGGAATGGGAAAAGTGTCTTCCATTTGCCGAATTCGCTTATAACAATAGTTATCAAGCCAGCTTGGGCAAAGCTCCCTTCGAAGTTCTATATGGACGAAGGTGTCGAACACCTCTTAACTGGTCAGAAACCAGGGAAAGACAATTCTTTGACCCGGATATGATCCAGGAAGTAGAAGAGCAAGTTCGCATCGTTCATGAAAGATTGAAAACAGCCCAGTCTCGCCAGAAGAGCCAATATGATAGTCATCATAAGGCTGTGACTTTTGAAGTCGGCGATAAGGCTTACCTTCGGGTTACTCCTCTTAAGGGAACCCATCGCATCGGTATCAAAGGCAAATTGGCCCCTCGTTACATCGGTCCTTTTCGCATTCTTGCCAAACGAGGAGAAGTTGCCTACCAACTGGAACTACCTCCGCACCTCTCCAGAGTTCATGACGTTTTCCACGTTTCTCAACTCAGGCGTTGTTTCTCGGATCCTATCCGCGGAGTGGACCACGAAACGCTTGATCTTCAGGACAACCTCACATATCGAGAATACCCTGTTCGTATTCTTGATCAAACTGAGCGCACCACTCGATGCCACAATATCAAGTTTCTCAAGGTTCAATGGTCACATCATTCCGAGAGTGAAGCTACCTGGGAAAGGGAGGATCGTCTTCGACTTGAGTACCCCACCCTCTTTCCGGAGGAACCCGAATCTCGGGACGCGATTCTTTTAAGTGGGGGTGAGTTGTCACATCCCTAGTTTAGCTCTTGCAATAGGACTAGCTAGAGTGTGCATCATGTTTACTTATCAAAGAAACTTGAAATGGGAATGACAGAAACCCCAGCACCCCTCTCCTAACAACTAGGGTTTGATAAAATCTTTTCCTATGTACCCAAAATGCCCTTAAAAAATGTTCATCATTTCTGCCTTGGTCTCAAACCTTTGCTAAAAGTGGTGCACAATTTTCTAGGACATCTAAGGGCTTTGGATTAAATCATATGGTATTTGTATTTGGGCATTTAAATGCTTTAAAATATTTTAAATGCTCAAATAATCATAAACTATAATGTTCCCTACTGTTCATATTATATACAGTGGGCAAGACAAGTTTTATGAGTTATAAAAATGTTCTAGCATTTTTATTAATTAAACAAAGTTGCAAAAGAAATGAAACAGAAAGAAATAGGAAAAAAAAGAAAAGAGAGAAAGCACTTACCTGAGCCCAGCACTGTAGCAGGCCGGCCCAGCCCACCAGCCCTCTTCTGTCGCCTTCCTCCTCGCGCCAGAAGGCAACGCGCGTGGCCGCCGCGCGCCGGCACGCGCGTGGCCGCCGCGCGCCGGCACGCGCCCGGCCACCTCCAGGCTGCTTGCCTGCATCCCCGACGCCCTGGAAGCCTCCCCGCGTCGCCACGCAGCTGCCCCGACCTCTCTCTCATTTCCCCTCGTCTCCATCGCCTTCCCCTGGCTCTCTCCCCTCTCACCACCGAGCCGCCCGTCGCCGCCGCTCGCCGTTGCCGCACCTAGAACCTCCCCCTCGACCCGTGAGCGTGTCTAGAAGGTTCGCCGCGACGCCCTCTTCCTCCTCGCTGAGCCACGGATCGCCGGAAGCCCTGCAACGCCTCCACGTCGTCGTTCCCCTCCTCGGATCGCCGGAGCTCCTCGCCGTCGATTAAGAAGCTGCAGCGCGTCCCCGACCTCTCCGTCGAGCTCGTTAGCACCGCTGTGAGCCCCTACGCCGAATCCTTTTCTCCTCCGCCTCGTTTGCACCGTGTAGTTGCTGCTCCGTTGATCACCGAAACCCACCGCCGCCGTGCTTGCCGCCGGCGATGCTCCGGTGACCATTTGGTCAAGAACACCCGACCATCTCGCTCGCCGCAGCACGTAGACGAGCTAGGTACCACGTACGCATCGTTTAGGCCACTGCAGCCGCGTCTCCACACACGCCCGAACGCCGGCGCCGCCGTCGAGCTCGTTGCCGTCGTCTCCGGCCACCACAGGTCCGGTGACCACCACCGTTCGACGCGCAACGACGAGGGCTCTCCAACGCGCCCAACCGCAGCTCGAACCGTGCCCTGTGGATGTTTTCCGAAGCACGCCGCCATGTTTGGCCTCGCCGGCGTCACTTCGCCGGCGAGTTTGACTCATTTGACCGGGGGGTTGACCACCCCTGGGTCGCTGACGTGTGGGCCACCCATCCCCTAATTAGCTAGTTTAATTAAGTTAATGTTAATTAAATTAGTTAGTTAGTTTAGTCACTGACCCGTGGGCCCAGGCCCCACTGACAGCTAATTTGTTCTTAGATTAATACTAATTAACTTTGTTAGTTAGCTGTGACACTGACATGCCGGGCCCACATGTCATGTTTGACTTGGACTAGCTCCTGTTGACTGCTGACGTCAGCATGAAGTCATGCTGGCGCAGTAAAGGATTTTCTGGGATTTTAGATTTAAAAATAATTCAGGAAATTCCAGAAAATGCCTAAACTTCAAACAATCATATAAATTCAACAGTAGCTCAGATGGAAAAGATTTATATATGAAAAATGATCAGAAAAATCCAATCTTTCCAATGGCACTGGTTTCATGCATGTTTGAGCAAGTTAACCTTGCTGTATACTTTGAAACATGATAATGCACTTAATTAAATAATAGCTAAAGTTACCAATTTGAATCTTTGATTCAAATAAGCTCAAACCCTTCTGGTTTTAGTTGCATTAGCCCAAAACACATGCATCTTGCCATGTCATGAGCATGCATCATATTGTTGCATTTGTTTGTTTAATGATTGTATCGCCGGTATTCTCTGTGTTAGGTCCTGCTCCCGAGGATACTGCTGCGTATCCAGTTGAAGAGCAGTACCCCACAACCACTTTGTCAGGCAATCAATCATTGATCATTCCGATACAAACCCAATCTTCTCGCTCCTGCTCTCTTTTACTGCATTAAGGCAACAGCGTGTGAACTGCTACTTGCTGCGGTAGTTGAACCCTATTCCCTTGCATGACCTGTCATTGCCACAGTAAATAGTTGAAACCCACTAGCATGTGTAGGAGTTGATTGAGCCATGTGATGTGTGATCCACCATGCTATTTGTTTATGTTGCCTGCTATGCTTAGAGTTGTGTCTGGTCTGGTTCATCTGGGTGATGGATCAGAGTGAAATGATCATACCGATAAAGAGAAGGAAGTGTGGAATACGCTTGGTAAAGGTATCGATGAATGGCCATGTAGGAGTACATGGTGGGTTGTTTCATTGGAATCGTCCATAGGACCCGAGATCTGTGTGTGTGATTCAAGTTACAGTTACTACCACACATTGGGCCCTGAAATATGACCCCGCTCGACTTATCGACTGCCATGTTCTCTGTCCAGGAGTTGCAACTAGTTTCTGGTGTTTATAGTTTACTGGAGGTCGTGCACAACGCTGACCCTCGGGGTGGGCTGTGATGCGACATGTACGTGGCACGGTGTACCGGTTGCCCGTTTGGTGACTCGGGAACCCTGTACACATCGTTTGGGGCCGTGAGCGACACCCCGGCCGGATCTCCCCACGGATGGAACCCAAATAGGCGATAAACCTGGACGAGAGACTTGAGTGGTTGGTTAGGTCGTGGTCTACACCCACGTCGGCTTTCGCTTGAAGTCTGCCGAGCACATGTCGTGTGCAGACGCTAAGTGGTGAAAACATGTGTGAAGAGGTACACCCCTGCAGGGTTATCAATCTATTCGAATAGCCGTTGTTCGCGGTACGGACTACTTGGTTGCTCTTACAGTTCATAGACAAGTTGATGGATACTACTAAAAGCCTCAAGATAAGTGTGAGTGCCGTGGATGGCCCTTCCGTAGGATGATGGAAGAGGATCCTCGGTAGTGTATTGTTGTGGTGAGTAGAGGACTCGTGTTCATAATAACATCTTGCAATCTGTTGAGAGTTGTAGTATAGGTTAGCCAAGAGTCAAAGCTGGCCCTCTGCTATGAACTCCACTACCCCCTTTGATAATGTTGCATGTATGATAGGTTCTGTGGTAAGACTTGCTGAGTACCGTTGTACTCATGTTTGCTTAATAACTGTTGCAGAGGAGAACCCTGCCCCTACTGATGGGTTCTACGTAGACGTTGACGTCGACGAGTAGCTTGACACCCAGACGGAGATCTGGAGCTTGTGAAGGGCCTTGTAGATATTCAGGCTACACCAAGCATGTTTTATTTCCTAAGTTGTCTGTACTCAGACATGTAGCTTCCGCTTGTGCTTGTATGACTGTATGACTTGAGTGTTGGGTCATGTGACCCCTACCTGTATGGATATGTTATGTAAGGCTCTTGGAGCCTCTTAAATAAAGTACTTTGAGTCATAGAATTCTGTTGTGATGCAATGTTGTATTTGCACATATTGAGCATATTGCGTGTATGGTTGAAATGCTTGGTATGTGTGGGATCCGACACCTAGTTGTTTCCCTTTGGTAGCCTACCTTACAGGGAAATGCCTCCTAGTGATTCCAATGAGCCTTGGTAGCTTGCTACTGCTCGGAACACGTAGGCTGGCCGGCATGTGTCCTTCTTCGTTCCTGTGTCTGTCCCTTAGGGGAAATGTCACGCGTTGTCCCTTTAAGTCCATGTAGCTTGCTACGACTTGGGTTCATACGTTGATGACCGACACGTTCGTTGCTGGGTCATGGATGCCTGTCTCTGTAATCTAGTGCCACTTTTGGTTTATAACTAGCCATGTCGGCCCGGGTTCTCTGTCATATGGATGCTAGCGACACTGTCATATACGTGTGCCAAAATGCGCAAACGGTCCCGGGCCAGGTAAGGTGGCACCCGTGGGGTTACCGTGCGTGAGGCTGCAAAGTGATATGACGTGTTACAGCTAGATTGGTGTGACTTAGGATCGGGGTCCTGACAGCGTTGGCATCAGAGCTGGACTGCCTGTAGGTTTCTCAAGCCAAACTGGTCGATGTTGAGTCTAGAAAAATTCTTAGTTATATGTAGGGGAATTGATTGTGGAAGGGAACGTAAGGCTCTTTTACTCCTTTACCTTATGCCCTTCTGATCTGTGTTAGTCTATTCTTTCTACGGGGATTTAGGACTAGGCCTCTTATCCTTACTAGGTTCACGTGTTACTAATCCGTAGACTCTTAGGATTGTTGGTTTCAAGCCTCAGTTCAGTTTCTATCATTTTAGTATGATGACTGTTGGACCGGAACCTTGATATGGGTTGTTGAGTGGCTGTGCTATCATTTGTATGATGTCTCAAATCTTGTTTGAGCATTTACAGTTGTTATGCTGCCCGATTTCTTCCAGAAACACTAATGCCTTTGCATTATTTCGTGTTTCAGATGTCTGGCCGCATCCCTCACCAAGTGGTTTGTTTGACTCGGTGCATTAATGTGCCCGGTCACACGGCCATGCTAGTCCATGTGCTGACTGAGACCGGTTATCGCTGGTATCCTGAGTACACCGTTGAGGAACAGTACCGGGATTTCAATCAGAGTCAGTATTTCTGCACAGTCCGGATATACCCCTCATATCCTGGAGCTAACGACCCCATCCATTGGTCTTATGGACTCGGGATTACCATCGAGATGGCAGTGCAGGATGCCGCCTATTCGATTATGACCATTCTCCGGGCTAGGCATGCCCTGTTGCTGAACACTGAGTTCTGTTACATGCCAGCCTCACTTCCTGGAGAGGAAGGCTACTACACTGGTCTGTATACTGATGCTGCTCATGAAGAGCCACTGCTTCAGACTACTGTTCAGATGCTGGAGGATAGGGACCGTGAGGTCCGTGCCCTCCGAATGGAGCTGTATAACACTCGAGCCGCCCACTGGACTACTTTGACACGGCTTGCACCTGCTGTGCACGCCGGATATCTGGACATGCGGGATTTGTACCCTGTGCGGACTCGTCTGCCTGATCGCATGGATTGGCGTGACGTTGGGGGTATTACACCTCCACGTGGGTGTCGGTTACCACCAGCATCGAGACCGAGGCCACATCCATGTCCCTATGGTCCATAGCCTTCGAGTGCTCGCGAGTTTCAAGATCCGTCTGTTCCACTTCCAGGCTACGGTGGTAATCTTTACGAAGATTACTACGGGAATGTCTGAGCTAGACCGTGGTAGTAGTAGTATTGTAGTAGTTGTATTCCCACATTCCTGTGCGTCTTGTGGAATATGACTTAGTGTGTACTGAGTTCCGGAGGTGTAGTTAAACAATGTATATGAGCTTGGAATGCCTCTAATGGGATGTATCGTCTTTCACCGCAGTTGTACTTTAGCCTTGGCTTGTACTAAACTTTGTATGGTGTGTATGACCACTGGTGTATATATAGCAGTTTCTATATTACCATGTCGTACGGATGAACATCTTTGCATTCCGTGTCATCCATTACATTCTGCACTCCTATGTCAAATTTTTTCCATCCTTGTCTAAACCGTTGTTTTGTTTTACTAGGATGGTCAACACTCGCAACACTCCTTTAAGTCCATGTAGCTTGCTACGACTTGGGTTCATACGTTGATGACCGACACGTTCGTTGCTGGGTCATGGATGCGTGTCTCTGTAATCTAGTGCCACTTTTGGTTTATAACTAGCCATGTCGGCCCGGGTTCTCTGTCATATGGATGCTAGCGACACTGTCATATACGTGTGCCAAAATGCGCAAACGGTCCCGGGCCAGGTAAGGTGGCACCCGTGGGGTTACCGTGCGTGAGGCCGCAAAGTGATATGACGTGTTACAGCTAGATCGGTGTGACTTAGGATCGGGGTCCTGACATTGGTTTTCTCTAGGAACGCGTTGAAGTTGAGGGTGGAGCGTGGGTCATTTGATCTACAGGAGATATTGTAAAGAATTTAGACTAAGTTCATGATAATTAAGTTCATCTTAATCAATTTTAATGAACTCCCACTCAGAATGACATCTCTCTAGTCATCTAAGTGATACACGATCCGAATCGACTAGCCCGTGTCCGATCATCACGTGAGACAGACTAGTCATCAACGGTGAACATCTTCATGTTGATCGTATCTTCTATATGACTCGTGTTCGACCTTTAGGTCTTCCGTGTTCCGAGGCCATGTCTGTACATGCTAGGCTCGTCAAGTGAACCCTAAGTGTATCGCGTGTGTAAATCTGGCTTACACCCATCGTATGCGAACGTTAGAACCTATCACACCCGATCATCACGTGGTGCTTCGGAGCAACGAACTTTAGCAACGGTGCACAGTTAGGGGGGAACACAATTCTTGAAATTTTTAGTGAGAGATAATCTTATTTACTACCGTCGTTCTAAGTAAACAAGATGCATAAACAAGATAAACATCACATGCAATCAATTAAAGTGACATGATATGGCCAATATCATCTTGCTCCTTGGATCTTCATCTTCGGGGCACCATGATCATCTTGTCACCGGCTCGACACCATGATCTTCATCATCATGATCTCCATCATCGTGTGTTGAAGAAGTCGTCACGCCAACTATTACTTCTACTACTATGGCTAACGTTTAGCAATAAAGTAAAGTAATTACATGGCGTTATTCAGTGACACGCAGGTCATACAATAATTAAGACAACTCCTATGGCTCCTGCCGGTTGTCAAGTTCATCGACATGCAAGTCGTGATTCCCTATTACAAAAACATGATCAATCTCATACATCACATATATCATTCATCACATCTTCTTTTGGCCATACCACGTCACATAGCACATGCTGCAAAAACAAGTTAGACGTCCTCTAATTGTTGTTGCAAGTTTTTACGTGGCTTCTATAGGTTTTCTAGCAAGAACGTTTCTTACCTACGCCAAAACCACAACGTGATTTTTCAATTTCTATTTACCCTTCATAAGGACCCTTTTCATCGAATCCGATCCGACTAAAGTAGGAGAGACAGACACCCGCCAGCCACCTTATGCATCTAGTGCATGTCTGTCGGTGGAACCAGTCTCACGTAAGCGTACGTGTAAAGTCGGTCCGGGCCGCTTCATCCCACAATACCGCCGAATCAAGATTGACTAGTAACGGCAAGAAATTTGAACAAACTCAAACGCCCACAACTGTTTTGTGATCTACTCGTGCAAGATGCTATGCATAAGACCTAGCTCAGATGCCACTGTTGGGGAACGTAGCAGAATTCAAAAAATTTCTACGCTTTCACCAAGATCCAACTAAGGAGACATCTAGCAACGAGCAAATAAGAGTGCATCTACATACCGTTATGTAGATCGCGAGAGGAAGCTTTCGAAGAAGCGTGGATGAAGTAGTCGTACTCTTCGCGTTCTTCGTCACCGATGATCTAGCGCCGAACGGACGGCACCTCCGCGTTCAACACACGTCCGGTACAGCAACGTCACCTCCTTCTTGATCCAGCAAGGGGGGAGGAGAGGTCGTCGGAGATCCAGCAGCACAACGGCGTGGTGGTGGATGCAGTGGAGAATCCTGCAGGGCTTCGCCGGCGCCCTGCGGAAGGAGACGGAGGTGTGACGAGAGGGGGAGAGGCGCCAGGGGCAAGGGTGCGGCTGCCCTCTCCCCCCCACATATATATAGGGGGCCAGCGGGGGTGCGCCGGCCCTGCAGATGGGATCTGCAGGGTGGGGCGGCGGCCAAGGGGGGGATCCTTGCCCTCCAAGGCAAGGTGGCGCCCCCTCCCCCCTAGGGTTTCAACCCTAGGCGCATGGGGAGGAGGGCCCATGTGGTGCGCCAGCCCATTAGGGCTGGCCACTTCCCCCTTGCGGCCTAGGGGCCCCACCGGGATGGGTGGCCCCACCCGGTGGACCCCCGGGGCCCCTCCGGTGGTCCCGGGACACTCCCGGTGACCCTCGGAGATCACCCGATGGCCGAAACCTGACTTCCTATATATCAATATTTACCTCCGGACCATTCCGGAACTCCTCGTGACGTCCGGGATCTCATCCGGGACTCCGAACAACTTTCGGATTTCCAAGTGCATGTATCTCTACGACCCTAGCATTACCGAACCTTAAGTGTGTAGACCCTACGGGTTCGGGAGACACGTAGACATGACCGAGACCACTCTCCGGTCAATAACCAACAGCGGGATCTGGATACCCATGTTGGTTCCCACGTGTTCCTTGATAATCTTCATCGGATGAACCACTGTGTCAATGATTCACTCAATCCCGTATGTCATTCCCTTTGTCCATCGGTACGGTACTTGCCCGAGATTCGATCGTCGGTATACCCGATACCTTGTTCAATCTCGTCATGGCAAGTCTCTTTACTCGATCCGTAATCCATCATCCCGTGACTAACTACTTAGTCACATTGAGCTCATTATGATGATGTCTTACCGAGTGGGCCCAGAGGTACCTCTCCGTCATACGGAGTGACAACATCCCAGTCTCGGTTCGTACCAACTCAACAGACACTTTCGGAGATACCCGATGCGTACCTTTATAGCCACCCAGTTACGTTGTGACGTTTGGCACACCCAAAGTATTCCTACGGCATCCGGGAGTTGTACAACCTCATGGTCTAAGGAATAAATACTTGACACCGAAAAGCTTATCCATTACGAACTAAACGATCTCGTGCTATGCTCAGAATTGGGTCTTGTCCATCACATCATTCTCCTAATGATGTGATCCGGTTATCACTGACATCCTATGTCCATGGTCAGGAAACCGTGACCATCTGTTGATCAACGAACTGGTAACTAGAGGCTTACCAGGGACTCATTGTGGTCTGTGTATTCACACATGTATCGCTGTTTCCATACAATACAATTCAAGCATGAATAACAGACGATTATCATGAACAAGGAAATATAATAATAATACTTTATTATTGCCTCTAGGGCATATTTCCAACAGACGCGACACAAGAGTTCGGCACGAAGCCCTCCGAGCCCACCAGCGAGTCGGGCACGTAGCCAGACGAGACCGGCGAAGCAGGGCGCGGGGGCGAAGTTTAGGTCGGCGTGTCGGAGTGAATCTAGATCTGGCTTACCAGGAGCTTGACGAGGCCTGACGCAGCGATGATGGAACCCTGGCGCTGGGAGAGAAACCAGGGGGCTTGTGGCTCAAGGATGGTGGGCTGGAAAGGAGCTGGGGGCAGGTTGGCCGGCGGCAACGGCAACGGAGGTGGCGGTGGCAGGGCCGCCGAGCGCGTCGCGGGAGCAACGGCAACGGTCATATCTTATTTTCATATTACGTGTACTTGATGTTGTACTAGATCTTAGCACATTTTTCTAAACTTAAGTAAATTTGACTTAGGGCAAACCCAAAATTTTAGTTATTTTGTAACAGAGGGAGTAGTTGTGATCAAGTCAATGTTGTGGCAGTCGAAACACCAAGAGTACACGATGGCAGGTGTCGGGGGTACACAAACAAGGGTGTATGTTTTCCCTTGACACGTGCCCGGACAGCAAGCCAACAGGCTCAAGAGGTAAGTTTTCAACATGAGCATCAGATCAAGGTACGAAAAGATCAGCTCTTGAGAAATCAGAGAGCTGGTCGAGAAGATCAAAACAACCAAGACTAGCCGAAGCGGCAAGATATCACCAGGAGAAGAGACTTCCTTGCCGGGCATGAGAGCATGGCAGGGTTGGATCGCTTTGGAAGCAAGCCTCCAACATCGTCCCGGCAGGCTTGCCGGGGCTCGCGGAAGCAAGACTCCGCCTCACAACGACGCCCGTCGTCAATCAGTGCGGTGTCAAGCTCCTAAGTGGCTTAGTGGGAGCCTCCTGCCACATGGCAGCCACTCCCTATAGCAAGAACCACCAAATGACACCCGTCCAGAGACGTGTCGAGCAAGTAGGTGCAAAGCTAGCAAGATAGCTTGACAGGGCTTGCCGGGCGAGCTATGATGTGACATTAAGCGGTGCATTTAATGCACTCTATCAACATGCAGAGTTAGGTATGATAGCACTGTTTGCTATCTAATTTGCATGAAAAGACTGATTTGCCACTGTGGTGACCCCTTAACCAATAAAAGGAGGCCCATGGCAACCGTAGAAAGGATTCGGCCATTGGAACCCACACACACTCATACGTGAGAGACTGCTCTCGCCCCAAGGCAACCTTGCCGGGCAAGAGCGTCATGCCCTTTTCCACCATTCCACAATCAATCCACCAAAGCAGGAGTAAGGTTTTATGCCTCGCGGCGGTCCGAACCTGGGTTAAAACTGCATGTGTGATCTCTGCTGCGCTGCGCTGCGCTTCTCCGCTCTTTATGCAATGTGCCCATCCACCCACCGAACCAAAATGGACCTCTGTCCCATAGGTGGCCGTGGTTTTCCCGCGACATTTTTGGCGCGCTAGGTAGGGGGATCACTTGCGCGAACCCGAGAGTGTAAGCAGCGCATCACATTCGTCAATGGCGTCGCACCTCACGATGCCCAAGGGAATGGCTGGAGCGCGGCGGAGGAGCAACGTCGCTCCTGCACCAACCTCACCCACTTTCCTCCATCTCCATGCATCGTGGTCATAACGACGACAGATGTTAGCAGCAAGGGCTACAATCCCTCCCCGAGTAGGCCAGGCAACCGAGCTGCCTTGCAGATCCCGTTCGGGGGGAAGGAGCGGTGTGCCAAGTTACCAGGTTCTCTCTCTCCACCGCTCTCACTCTTTGACAATCCTGCTACTCTGGGTTTTTGCATCATCGACGTCGACGAGCCCGTGCGATACTTGGTCCAGTATTTTCCCTACTTAGGGAAATCCCGAGTAAAACGCCAGTGCAAGTCTGTCGATCGACGCCCCGACAAGTATGCGCCGGCAAGGCCGACCATGCTGCGTGGTTTTTTGTGCCCTCTGCCATTGGATTGGTCAAGATGTGCAGAGAGGAAGAGAGGGAAACCGATGATACCCATCATCGCCTCCTGACGCTCTCAAGTTACATATATTTCTAGCCTACCCATGCTGGGGGCTAGAGGCCGATATGAAAACCATGCAGTCCTCCCGGGAGTAAGCGAGCCATGCGAATGGTCGTTGCCGGGGAAGGAATGGATGAAGATACAGATAAGAGCTAAGTTCATGCTACTTTTACATCATTATAAATCTTCGGGTTTACATATTTGTTTATCCCTCAAGCATCTAAGTGTTCGTATGAAGGAATCTTGTGCATAATGGTACTTTTGCTAGATTCTTGTCTGCACCCTCGTTCCGGTTAGGGCCCCGCTCCCGGAACAAGCAGCTGTGTCGGAAACTACTAAGGAAAAACCTGTTGGGACGCATCCACGTCAAAATAACTATTAAGAGCCAGCCCCTTGCGACCATTGCGGCAATATGATACCTACATGCAACCTGGATGTACGAAGAGACCAATCGTACGAACACTACATAGATCAAGCTCGGAGGGATAAACATGCAATTTTAGATTAAGCAAAAAGCTTCAAATTCCGCATGAAGCATACATAGTACGACACTTAAATACAAAGCATATGTCATTGTTTTCGGTTACAGACCAACACAGTGGCGAGAATGATTCAGCACCGGGCCTGGCGACTGCGTGAAGTGGTAGGGACATCCAGAACCTTGTTAGCAAGAGGGGCGACCTTCTCCTCGGCGACGGAGACGTCTGCATTTGGCGTAGTTATTCTGAAGCCGTCATGAAGGTCAAGATCTGGGTGGCGGTAGGCTAGGTTGCTCAGGACCATGAAGAGTGCGTTGCAGGCAAGCCAGGATTCAGTTGCGACGCGGCCGGCCCTCCCCTCTTCGTGAGCCTTCAACTTGTCGACCAGCGCGTCGAAGAAGATTCTTAGCTTAACGCTGGGGGCCTCCTGCTTGCTGGATGAGAAGACTGGTCCTTCCATGCCCATGTCTACGGCCTGGGCACCAAGGCGCTCAACAGTATCAACCAAGCTCTTGGTCTAGAGGTCAACCTACTCAGACTGATTTTCCAGCGCGTCCTTAGCATCCTTCCGTAGACGCTTCGTCATGTCCAGATCTTTTGCGAGCTGCTGCGTACGAGCCTCACTGGATTCTGCCGACCTTTCCAAGGTGCCAACCCTGGTCTTCAGACCCTCAATGGTGTCGAGAGCGGTCTCGAGTTCTTGACCTATGGAAGAGAGCTGTGATTGCACATCCTCCGAGAGGGTTTCTGCTTTCCGTGCCTCCTCCTAGAGGGTCTCGACTTACTTGGCACCCTGGGCAAGCTCTTCAGTTAGTTTGGCCACCTGTTGGTCGAGGGCAGACTTGGCAGTGGATGTGGCGGCGAGATCATCGGCAAGTTTCTTGAACCGGGCAGCAGAATCAGTGGTTAGGGCATCCAGGGCGCCCTGGTGCTCATCCTCCAGTTTCTTGGTGCATTTCTGCACAAGGACCTCCAGATCATTATCCTTGGCGCGGAGAGTGGCCTCGAGCCTCTCCTCCCGGAGGGAAATCTCCTGTTCCTTGGTGTCCAGAAGTGCTTTGTGGTCTTCTAGGAGCACCTCCCGGGCGATGACATCCTCCTTTGCCATCAAGATCGTCTCCTGCTGCCTCAAGAGAACCTGGAACTGTTTGCCGTGCGAATCGCACAACTCCGTTCCTTTATCCTTCAACTTCTGGTCCACCTTGCTGGCGGACTGGCGCTGCTTCTTGAGCTACTGCCACTTTCGGTTGTGCCGCTCCCACATCTCCTTGAGGCCCGTCGCCACGGATTCCACGAAAGACAGGTCCATGGCTACGTCGGCAGAATCATCCACCTCTTCAAATCTCTGGTGCATCGATGACAATATGCGTTGGAACTCTTCATCAAACTCCATGCTCGTCGCCATTGATGTACCGGAGGCTCCAAGTCCGGGTTGCGTCAGTACCAGCGCCAACTTATTCGAGGATGATGGCGGGGCTCCCGCTGAGGCGCCAAACAAAGGGAAATGGCCCATGGTTTGGAGGGGTATCTTCTCTCGACCACGATTCCTTACCCGGGCATCGTGCCGGGGGTTTCCTCGGATTCCTTCAGAGGACCCAGGGCAATCCTGGCAACTTGCTCCTGCCCCTTGGTGGTGGCAATATTGGTGGCCTCCTCAGCGGCGTCCTTCCCTATGTCAGCCATCACCTCCAACAAATCAGGATCTTCACTCGAAGGGGCTACAAGGAGGGTCAGCAGACAACAACAAGTATGCAGAGTCAGGGGCACGAAGCAAATCAATCAGAAAAATCCCAAAGAGAAGAGATTATGAATTACCCGGAGAGGCTTCCCGGGGAGGAGGTTCCATTTCCCCGACAACATCAGCTGCCGGGCAAGGATTGTCGTCCCCACCCTCGGGAATCTCGGTGTCACCCCGGAGAGACCCTTCCGTGAGAACCCTTGGCGGGGACCCATCAGCTCCGGCAGACGGCAGGGTGTGGCCCTCTTGAAGGGGCTCACCTTGGGCGGTCCCCTCACCTCTTGCGGCCTCCGCAAGGGAAGGCTCTCCACCACCATCACCGGCAGGCGGAATCTACTCCGCACTTTCATGCCGGGGGCTGGGTTGGGGGCTTGGCGTCAGAACACTGGAGTAGCCCCCTACCGGGTGTGTCTCCTCCATCTTTGCCGATGGCTCCGCACGTTTGAGCCGCTTGGACCGGTGGAGGAGGGTCTCCATCTCCTGCTTCTCTTCCCTGGTAACAATAAGCGAACTAGATCAGTCAATAAATGGGAACAAGCCAACTGAAGAAGATACAAGAAAAATGAAGAAAGAAGAAGCAATTTCTCTCACTCTTCGTCGATGAGCATGGAGTTTAACTCAAACTCCATGGGTGGTGTGCGAGCCTACTGCTCTTCTGGGGCAGAGGAACAGAGCTTTCCGGTAGCTTCAAGCCTTGCCGAGGCACAGGAGGATCCGACGAAGATGAACTCTGCGAAGAGGTCGACTAGGCGCTGGAGTCACCTTCCATTGGGTGGTAGACGCTTGGTGGGATGAGCCATGGCCCCGTCGAGCCGAGGAGATTGGCGGCGCGCAGCTTCAGGGATGCTGATCTTGGCGGTGGCCTCCTTCGCCCCTCGAGCAGCTAGCAAATGATTGGGGGCTACCGTCCCTCGATTGGCTGGCCGCTTGCGGGAACGCAGGCCCAAGAGCGGCTCGGGGGCTTGGGGGCCTTCTGCGAGCCACCCTTCCTCAGGTATCTCCACCTCCCCAGCCCCCTCTTCCGCTAGGGACTCTGTTGCCGTGGTATACAAAGCCTTGATCCCGGAAAGGCCATCCCCGGCATGCTCTTCCCCGGCAACCACTTCCGAGACTTGCTTCTCACCCTTGCCGTGGGAGGAGCTCCCTCCTCTAGCTTTCCCCTTGCCCTTCACCGCCTTCTTGGCCTTCTCTGCTACCACAGCTCGGGCCGCCCTGTCTTCTTCCAGCCTCTTCTTGATGTACGCCACCTCCATCGTGGAGGTGTGCATGTACATTTTAGTTTCCACCCTGGTAGCCCTTTCTACTAGGATAGAGGACCACACCAGCTCTTCGTCAAGAGTAGGCAACTTCCAGTCACTCAAGACACCATCAGCATTGCATTGCGGCAGCCATTGCAAGATTTGGCTCCTGGCGGAGTTGACGTTTAGCGGGATACGCTTGCCGGCAGCGGGAACAGCCCAAAGCGGCCAAATAGTTGATCGCACAACCAGGCATGGCCATAAACTGTGAAGTTATGGACCAGGCCAGGAAGCAACCTCATCCTAGCTGTCGCACCCCCATATTCCCAGGAAAATCTATCCCTCTTCTTCGAAGGAGCAATTCTACGGAGGAGGAAATGTGCCCCTACGTGCTCCACATTCAGCCCGACAGCCTTCAAGCGAGTAATCCTGTTAACTGTCGGGCGGAGCCTGTGTTCAGTAAGACCGAATGCCTTCCAAACGCTGTCGCGCTCAAGAGATTCTGTACTTGCCTGATAGAACTTGGGGGCTTCCTCGTCCTGGATCCAGCACCAATCTCCCCTCCATTCCTCCCGTCTGCTGCGTTGGTTACCGTTGGGGATCGTTGCAGAAATCAAAAAAATTCTACGCATCACCAAGATCAATCTATGGATAGACTAGAAATGAGAGAGGGGAGTGCATCTTCATACCCTTGAAGATCGCGAAAACGGAAGCGTTACCAGAACGCGGTTGGTGGAGTCGTACACGTAGCGATTCAGATCGCGGCCGATTCCGATCTAAGCGTCGAACAACGGTGCCTCCGCGTTCAACACACGTGCAGCACGGGGACGCCTCCTTCTTCTTGATCCAGTAAGGGGGAAGGAGAAGTTGAGGGAGAACTCCAGCAGCACAATGGCGTGGTGGTGGAGCAAGCGGGACTCGAGCAGGGCTTCACCAAGCCCGCAAAGGAGGATATGGTGTTGGGAGGGGGAGGCCTGCGCCAGGCAAAAGGTGCGCCTGCCCTCTCCCCCTCCACTATATATAGGGGCAAGGGAGAGGGGGGGGGGGCGGCCCCCTCAGATCCCATCTAAGGGGGGCGGTGGCCAGGGGGAGGGGGCTTGCCCCCCAAGCCAAGGCGGGCGCCCCCTTTAGGATTCCCCCAACCCTAGGCGCATGGGCCCTCGGGGGGATGGCGCCAGCCCACTTAGGGGCTGGTTCCCCTCCACATACAACCCATAGGGCCTTCCAGGGCAGGTGGACCCTCCCGGTGAACCCCCCGGAACCCCTTCGGTGGCTCTAGTACAATACCGATATACCCCCGAACACTTCTGGTGACCGTATGAGGACTTCCCATATATAAATATTGACCTTCGGACCATTCCGGAACTCCTCATGATGTCCGTGATCTCATCTGGGACTCCAAACAACTTTTGGTTAACCGCTTACTATTCTCATTACAACTCTAGCGTCAACGAACCTTAAGTGTGTAGACCCTACGGGTTCGGGAGACATGTAGACATGACCGAGACATCTCTCCGGTCAATAACCAACAGCGGGATCTGGATACCCATGTTGGATCCCACATGTTCCTCGATGATCTAATCGGATGAACCACGATGTCGAGGATTCAATCAATCCCGTATGCAATTCCCTTTGTCTACCGGTATGGTACTTGCCCGAGATTCGATCATCGGTATCCCTATACCTTGTTCAATCTCGTTACCGGCAAGTCTCTTTACTCGTTCTGTAACACGTCATCCCGTGGCTAACTCCTTAGTCACATTGAGCTCACTATGATGATGTCTTTCTGAGTGGGCCTAGAGATAGCTCTTCGTCACACGGAGTGACAAATCCGAGTCTCAATTCATGCCAACCCAACAGACACTTTTGGGGATACCCGTAGTGTACCTTTATAGCCACCCAGTTACGTTGTGACGTTTGGCACACCCAAAGCACTCCTACGGTATCCGAGAGTTGCACAATCTCATGGTCTAAGGAAATGATACTTGACATTAGAAAAGGTTTAGCAGACGAACTACACGATCTTGTGCTATGCTTAGGATTGGGTCCTGTCCATCACATCATTATCCTAATGATGTGATCCCGTTATCAATGACATCCAATGTCCATGGTCTGGAAACCGTGACCATCTATTGATCAACGTGCTAGTCAACTAGAGGCTCACTAGGGACATGTTGTGGTCTATATATTCACACATGTATTATGATTTTTGATTAATACAATTATAGCATGAACAATAGACAATTATCATGAACAAGGAAACATAATAATAACCATTTTATTATTGCATCTAGGGCATATTTCCAACAGTATCCCACTTGCACTAGAGTCAATAATCTAGTTACATTGTGATGAATCGAACACCCATAGAGTTCTGGCGTTGATCATGTTTTGCTCGTGGAAGAGGGTTAGTCAATGGATCTGCGACATTCAGATCTGTATGTACTTTACAAATATCTATGTCTCCATCTTGAATATAACCACGAATGGAGTCGAAACGGCGCTTGATGTGCCTGGTCTTCTTGTGAAACCTGGGCTCCTTGGCAATGGCAATAGCTCTAGTGTTGTCACAGAAGAGAGTCATCGGGCCCGACACGCTTGGAATTACTCCTAGGTTGGTGATAAACTCCTTCATCCAGACTGCTTGCTGTGCTGCTTCGGAAGAAGCTATGTACTCCGCTTCACATGTAGATGCCGCCACGACTCTTTGCTTACAACTGCACCAGCTGACTACTCCACCATTCAAAATATACATGTATCCGGTTTGTGACTTGGAGTCATCCGGATCTGTGTCGAAGCTAGCATCGACGTAACCCTTTACGACGAGCTCTTCGTCACATCCATAAACAAGAAACATATCCTTAGTCCTTTTCAGGTACTTCAGGATGTTCTTGACCGCTGTCCAATGTTCCATTCCGGCATCACTTTGGTACCTCCCCACCAAACTTATGGCAAGGTCCACATCAGGTCTGGTACACATCATGGCATACATAATAGAACCTATGGCTGAGGCATAGGGGATGGCACTCATCTTTTCTCTATCTTCTATCGAGGTCGGGCATTGAGTTGTGCTCAATCTCATACCTTGCAATACAGGGAAGATCCCTTTCTTGGACTGATCCATATTGAACTTCTTCAATATCTTGTCAAGGTATGTGCTTTGTGAAAGACCAATGAGGCGTCTCGATCTATCTCTATAGATCTTGATGCCTAATATGTAAGTAGCTTCTCCAATGTCCTTCATTAAAAACACTTACTCAAGTAGGCCTTTATGCTTTCCAGAAGTTCTATACATTTCCCATCAACAACATGTCATCCACATATAATATGAGAAACGCTACAGAGCTCCCACTCACTTTCTTGTAAATACAAGCTTCTCCATAAGTCTGTATGAACCCAAACGCTTTGATCACTTCATCAAAATGAATGTTCCAACTCCGAGATATTTGCACTAGCCCATAGATGGAGCGCTGGAGCTTGCATACCTTGTCAACATTCTTAGGATCGACAAAACCTTCCGGCTGCATCATATACAATTCTTCCTTAAGGAAACCGTTAAGGAATGCCGTTTTGACGTCCATTTGCCAGATCTCATAATCATAGAACGGGGCAATTGCTAACATGATTCGGATGGACTTCAGCATCCCTACAGGAGAGAAAGTGTCATCATAGTCAATTCCTTGAACTTGTCGATAACCCTTACCGACAAGCTGAGCCTTATAGATGGTCACATTTCCATCCACGTCAGTCTTCTTCTTAAAGATCCACTTGTTTTCTATGGCCCGCCGATCATCGGGCAAGTCCACCAAAGTCCATACTTTGTTATCATACATGGATCCTATCTCGGATTTCATGGCTTCAAGCCATCTGTTGGAATCCGGGCCCGCCATCGCTTCTTTATAATTCGAAGGTTCACCGTTGTCGAACAACATGACTTCCAGGACAGGGTTTCCATACCACTCTGGTGCGGAACGTGTCCTCGTGGACCTACGAAGTTCAGTAGCAACTTGATCCGAAGTTTCATGATCATTATCATTAACTTCCTCTCTAGTCGGTGCAGGCACCACAGAAACATCTTCCCGTGCTGCGCTACTTTTCGGTTCAAGAGGGGTTACTATTACCTCATCAAGTTCTACTTTCCTCCCACTTACTTCTTTCGAGGGAAACTCTTTCTCTAGAAAGGATCCATTCTTGGTAACAAAGACCTTCCCTTCGAATTTGAGGTAGAAGGTATACCCAATAGTTTCCTTAGGGTCTCCTATGAAGACACATTTTTCCGATTTGGGTTCGAGCTTTTCAGGTTGAAGTTTCTTGACATAAGCATCGCATCCCCAAACTTTTAGAAATGACAACTTAGGTTTCTTCCCAAACCATAATTCATACGGTGTCGTCTCAACGGATTTAGACGGTGCCCTATTTAAAGTGAATGCGGCAGTCTCTAAAGCATAACCCCAAAATGATAGCGGTAAATCAGTAAGAGACATCATAGATCGCACCATGTCCAACAGAGTACGGTTACGATGTTCGGACACACCATTACGCTGAGGTGTTCCAGGTGGCGTTCGTTGTGAAACAATTCCACATTTCCTTAGGTGCATACCAAACTCGTGACTCAAATATTCTCCTCCACGATCTGATGGTAAGAACTTTATTTTCCTGTCACGTTGATTCTCTACCTCATTCTGAAATTCCTTAAATTTTTCAAAGGTCTCAGACTTGTGTTTCATTAGGTAGACATACCCATATCTACTTAAGTCATCAGTGAGGGTGAGAACATAACGATAGGCACCGCGAGCCTCAACGCTCATTGGACCGCACACATCAGTATGTATGATTTCCAACAAGTTGGTTGCTCGCTCCATTGTTCTGGAGAACGGAGTCTTGGTCATCTTGCCCATAAGGCATGGTTCACATGTGTCAAATGATTCATAATCAAGAGACTCCAAAAGTCCATCTGCATGGAGTTTCTTCATGCATTTGACACCAATATGACCAAGGTGGCACTGCCACAAGTATATGGCACTATGATTATCAACCTTACATCTTTTGGTATTCACACTATGAATATGTGTAACATCACGTTCGAGATTCAACAAAAATAAACCATTGACCAGCGGGGCATGACCATAAAATATCTCTCTCATATAAAGAGAACAACCATTATTCTCGGATTTAAATGAGTAGCCATCTCGCATTAAACGAGATCCAGATACAATGTTCATGCTCAAAGCTGGCACTAAATAATAATTATTGAGGTTTAAAACTATCCCGAAGGTAGTTGTAGAGGCAGCGTGCCGACGGCGATCACATCGACCTTGGAACCATTCCCGACGCGCATTGTCACCTTGTCCTTCACCAGTCTCCGCTTATTCTACAGCTCCTGCTTAGAGTTACAAATGTGAGCAACTACACCGGTATCAAATACCCAGGAGCTACTACGAGCGCTAGTGAGGTACACATCAATAACATGTATATCATATATACCTTTGACATTGCCGGCCTTCTTATCCGCTAAGTACTTGAGGGCAATTCCGCTTCCAGTGACTCGTTCCCTTGCAATAAAAGCACTCAGTCTCACGCTTGGGTCCATTCTTTGGCTTCTTCCCAGCAACTGGCTTACCGAGCGCGGCAACTCCCTTGTCGTCCTTCTTGAAGTTCTTTTTACCCTTGCCTTTGTTGAACTTAGTTGTCTTATTCACCATCAACACTTGATGTTCCTTTCTGATCTCCACCTCCGCTGATTTCAGCATTGAATACAACTCGGGAATGGACTTCCCCATCCCTTGCATATTGTAGTTCATCACAAAGCTCTTGTAGCTAGGTGGGAGCGACTGGAGGATTCTGTCAATGACCGAGTCATCTCGGAGGTTAACTCCCAGCTGAGACAAGCGGTTGTGCAACCCAGACATTTTGAGTATATGCTCGCTGACATAACTGTTTTCCTCCATCTTACAACTGTAGAACTCGTCGGAGACTTCATATCTCTCGACCCGGGCATGAGCTTGGAAAACCATTTTCAACTCTTGGAACATCTCATATGCTTTGTGTTGTTCAAAACGCTTTTGGAGCCCCGATTCTAAGCTGTAAAGCATGCCGCACTGAACCAGGGAGTAAACATCACTATGCGACTGCCAGGCATTCATAACATCTTGAGTTGCTGGGAAAATGGGTTTGTCACCTAGCGGTGCTTTGCTACTTCTTGAGCTTGTGTTGTTTTCCCTCGAAGAGGAAAGGGTGATGCAGCACAGTAGCGTAAGTATTTCCCTGAGTTTTTGAGAACCAAGGTATCAATCCAGTAGGAGACCACGCGCGAGTCCCTCGTACCTACACAAACAAATAAGAACCTTGCAACCAATGCGATAAAGGGGTTGTCAATCCCTTCTCGGCCACTTGCAAAAAGTGAGATCTGATAGAGATGATAAGATAATATTTTTTGGTATTTTTGTTTTCTATATGGAAAGTAAAGATTGCAAAACAAAAGTAAAGTAAAGATAAATAGTAGATGGAAATTTATATGATGGAAGATAGACCCGGGGGCCATAGGTTTCACTAGTGGCTTATGTCATGATAGTAGATTTCCACGGTGGGTGAACAAATTACTGTCGAGCAATTGATAGAAAAGCGCATAGTTATGAGAATATCTAGGCATGATCATTGTATATAGGAATCACGTTCGTGACAAGTAGGCCGAAACGATTCTGCATCTACTACTATTACTCCACACATCGACCGCTATCCAGCATGCATCTAGAGTATTAAGTTCATAAGAACAGAGTAACGCCTTAAGAAAGATGACATGATGTAGAGGGATAAACTCATGCAATATGATATAAACCCCATCATTTTATCCTCGATGGCAACAATACAATACGTGCCTTGCTGCCACTGCTGTCACTGGGAAAGGACACCGCAAGATTGAACCCAAAGCTAAGTAGTTCTCCCATTGCAAGAAAGATCAATCTAGTAGGCTAAACCAAACTAATAATTCGAAGAGACTTGCAAAGATATTTAAATCATACATAAAAGATTTCAGAAAAGAATCAAATATTGTTCATAGATAATCTTGATCATAAACCCACAATTCATCGAATCTCGACAAACACGCCGCAAAAAGAATTACATCGAATAGATCTCCAAGAAGATCGAGGAGAACTTTGTATTGAGATCTAAAGAGAGAGAAGAAGCCATCTAGTTAATAACTATGGACCCGAAGGTCTGTGGTAAACTACTCACAACTCATCGGAGAGGCTATGGTGTTGATGTAGAAGCCCTCAGTGATCGATTCCCCCTCCGGAGCTCCAGAACAGGCCCCAAGATGGGATCTCACGGGTACAGAAGGTTGCGGTGGTAGAATTAGGGTTTCGTCGTGCTCTTGGATGTTTTCAGGGTACGTAGGAATATATAGGAGGAAGAGGGATTTCAGGGGAGCCACGAGGGGCCCACGAGGGCGGGGGGCGCACCTACCTCCCTGGGCGCGCCCCTGCCGTCGTGGCCACCTCGTCCCTTCCCTGGCGTGTACTCCAAGTCTTCTGTGTTGTATTTGTTCCAGAAATGACTCTCCCGAAGGTTTCATTCCGTCTGGACTCCGTTTGATATTCCATTTATGTGAAACACTGAAATAAGCGAAAAACAACAATTTGCACTGGGCCTTGGGTTAATTGGTTAGTCCCAAAAATAATATAAAAGAGTATAATAAAGCCCATTAAACATCCAAAACAGATAATATAATTCCATGGAACAATCAAAAATTATAGATACGTTGGAGACGTATCATGCTTCAAGGACATATGCTTTCTTGGCAGCTATGAGGATGATCCTCAAGTTAAGGACCCAGTCCGTATAGTTGCTACCATCGTCTTTCAGCCTCGTTTTCTCTAGGAACGCGTTGAAGTTGAGGGAAACATTAGCGTGGGCCATTTGATCTACAAGACATATTGTAAAGATATTTAGACTATGTTCATGATAATTAAGTTCATCTAATCAAATTATTCAATGAACTCCCACTCAGATAGACATCCCTCTAGTCATCTAAGTGATACATGATCCGAATCGACTAGGCCGTGTCTGATCATCACATGAGACAGACTAGTCATCAACGGTGTACGTCTCCATGTTGATCGTATCTTCTATACGACTCATGTTTGACCTTTCGGTCTTCCGTGTTCCGAGGCCATGTCTGTACATGCTAGGCTTGTCAAGTCAACCTAAGTGTATTGCGTGTGTAAATCTGGCTTACACCCGTTGTATGCGAATGCTAGAGCCTATCACACCCTATCATCATGTGGTGCTTCGGAACAACGAACCTTAGCAACGATGCATAGTTAGGGGGAACACAATTCTTGAAATTTTAGTGAGAGCTCATCTTATTTGAGCTAACGTCGTTCAAAGCAAATAATATGTAAAAACATGATAAACATCACATGCAATCAAATAGTGACATGATATGGCCAATATCATTTTGCTCCTTTTGATCTCCATCTTTGGGGTTCCATGATCATCGTCGTCACCGGCATGACACCGTGATCTCCATCATCATGATCTCCATCACCGTGTCTTCATGAAGTTGTCTCGCCAACTATTACTTCTACTACTATGGCTAACGGTTAGCAATAAAGTATAGTAATTACATGGCGTTTTCATTGACACATAGGTCATACAATAAATTAAGAAAACTCCTATGGCTCATGCCGGTTGTCATACTCATCGACATGCAAGTCGTGATTCCTATTACAAGAGCATGATCAATCTCATACATCACATATATCATTCATTACATCCTTTTGGCCATATCACATCACACGGCATATGCTGCAAGAACAAGTTAGACGTCCTCTAATTGTTGTTGCAAGTTTTTTACGTGGATGCTATAGGTTTCTACCAAGAACATTTCTTACCTACGCCAAAACCACAACGTCATATGCCAATTTCTATTTACCCTTCATAAGGACCCTTTTCATCGAATCCGATCCGACTAAAGTGGGAGAGACAGACACCCGCTAGCCACCTTATGCAACTAGTGCATGTTAGCCGGTGGAACCTGTCTCACGTAAGCGTATGTGTAAGGTCGGTCCGGGCCGCTTCATCCCACGATGCCGCCGAATCAAGATAAGACTAGTAACAACAAGCAAATTGACAAAATCGACACCCACAACAACTTGTGTTCTACTCGTCCATAAAAACTACGCATAGACCTTGCTCATGATGCCACTGTTGGGGATCGTTGCTGAAATCAAAATATTTCTACGCATCACCAAGATCAATCAATGGAGAGACTAGAAATGAGAGAGGGGAGTGCATCTTCATACCATTGAAGATCACAAAAACGGAAGTGTTACTAGAACGCGTTTGGTGGAGTCGTACACGCAACGATTCAGATCACGGTCGATTCTGATATAAGCGCCAAACGACGGAGCCTCCGCGTTCAACACACGTGCAACCCGGGGACATCTCCTTCTCCTTGATCTATTAAGGGGGGAGGAGAAGTTGAGGGAGAACTCCAGCAGCACAACCGCGTGGTGGTGGAGCAAGCGGGACTCGAGCAGGGCTTCACCAAGCTTGCAGAGGAGGATATGGTGTTGGGAGGAGGGAGGGCTGCGCCAGGCAAAAGGTGTGGCTGCCCTCTCCCCCTCCACTATATATAGGGGCAAGGGAGAGGGGGGCCGGCCCCCTTAGATCCCATCTAAGGGGGCCAGCGGCCAGGGGGAGGGGGCTTGCCCCCAAGCCAAGGGGGGCGCCCTCTTTAGGGTTCCCCCAACCCTAGGCGCATGGGCCCTCAGGGGGATGCCGCCCAGCCCACTCAAGGGCTGGTTCCTCTCCACATACAGCCCATAGGGCCCTCTGAGGCAGGTGGACCCTCCTGGTGGACCCCCGGAACCCCTTCGGTGGCCCCGGTACAATATCGGCATACCCCCAAACACTTTCGGTGACCGTATGAGGACTTCCCATATATAAATCTTGACCTCCGGACCATTTAGTAACTCCTCGTGACGTCCGGGATCTCATCCGGGACTCCGAACAACTTTCATTTAACCGCTTACTATTCTCATTACAACTCTAGCGTCAACGAACCTTAAGTGTGTAGACCCTACGGGTTCGGGAGACATGTAGACATGACCGACACATCTCTCTGGTCAATAACCAACAGCGGGATCTGGATACCCATGTTGGCTCCCACATGTTCCTCGATGATCTAATCGGATGAACCATGACGTCGAGGATTCAATCAATCCCGTATGCAATTCCCTTTTTCTACCGGCATGGAACTTGCCCGAGATTCGATCGTCGGTATCCCTATACCTTGTTCAATCTTGTTACCAACAAGTCTCTTTACTCATTCCGTAACACATCAACCCGTGGCTAACTCCTTAGTCACATTGAGCTCATTATGATGATGTCTTACCGAGTGGGCCTAGAGATAGCTCTCCGTCACACGGAGTGACAAATCCCAGTCTCAATTCGTGCCAACCCAACAGACACTTTCGGGGATACCCGTAGTGTACCATTATAGCCACCCAGTTAAGTTGTGACATTTGGCACACCCAAAGCACTCCTACGGTATCTGGGAGTTGCACAATCTCATGGTCTAGGGAAATGATACTTGACATTAGAAAAGCTTCAGCAGACGAACTACACGATCTTGTGCTATGCTTAGGATTGGGTCATGTCCATCACATCATTCTCCTAGTGATGTGATCCCGTTATCAACGACATCCAATGTCCATGGTCAGAAAACTATGACCATCTATTGATCAATGAGCTAGTCAACTAGAGGCCCACTAGGGACATGTTGTGGTCTATGTATTCACACATTTATTACGATTTCCTGATAATACAATTATACCATGACAATAGACAATTATCATGAACAAGGAAATATGATAATAACCATTTTATTATTGCCTCTAGGGCATATTTCCAACAGTTACCGGATATATAATCCCAGTTCTCCCTTGGTATCACCCGCGACATCCAGCTTATATTGCCTGAGCAATGATTTTTGTTCTCCACCCGCGGGACAAAATAATGCCGGAACAGATCAACATTTGGGGCTACCCCAACGAAGTTCTCACACAAATGGGTGAAGATCGCCATGCACGCCATTGCATTCGGCATGAAAGCCAAGAGATGGAATCCGTAGACCGCCATCATCGCTTGGAAGAAATCTGAGAAAGGAGGGTAGAGACCATAGATGAAATATGCACAGAAGAATCGATATGAATCTAGCGGGTCTTCTTCCCCCTCCGCTAGTACATTAGGAGCGTCGTGCCCCTGCAGGACGACCCTCCCCCACAAATATCCATACCTCGCCTGCAGCACGTCGTCGTCAAGGTTCGATGGGAAGAAGACAACGTCTTCCCTTTGCTTCTTGTCCAACTTTGTCGCCCTCTTGCTCCCCTCCGTAGCCGCCTCTTCTGCGGCGGCCACCGAATTCTTCTTGGCCGTGGGCTTCTTCCCCATATCCCTGAATTTTAGTAGGGGGTATCAGAAGGGGATGGATAGGGAACTAGCAGCGAATATTGAAAGAAAGATGGAAGTTGCTTAGCTTGCGGAGGAAGATGACGCAGGAGCAAGGCAGATGACGGATATGCAGCACCATTCCGTGTTTTCCCCTCTTATGAGGATGAGACGTGGGGACAGTATGACTCTTCAGAAAAGTTACCATTTCTTCATTAACTGCTACACTCCCACGCCCCCACGACTCGCGATGATTACGCGAAGTGGACGTTGGAGAGACTAGTCATCACGATGAACCGCTATGCGGCCATCTCCTGCCACGTGTCTGTGCACTATTTGGGGCCTAACCCAACGTGCCCTGCGACATGTATGGCTCAGGCCCGAGGCTTATGTCGGGGTACACAAACAGGGGTGTATGTTTTCCCCTGGTACATGCCCAGACAGCAAGCCAAGAGGCTCAAGAGGCCAGTTTTCAACACCAACATCAGATCAAGGTACGAAGAGATCAACTCTTTGAGAAATCAGAGAGCTAGTTAAGGAGATCAAGACAACCAAGACTAGCCGAAGAGGCAAGATATAACCAGGAGAAGAGACTTCCTTGCCGGGCAAGCGAGCTTGGCAGGGTTGGATCACTTTGGAAGCAAGCCTCCAACATCGCCTCGGCAGGCTTGCAGGGGCTCATGGAGGCAAGACCCCACCTCATAACGATGCCCATCGTCAATCAGTGCGGTGTCAATCTCCTAAGTGGTAGCCTCCCACCACATGGCAACTACTCTCTACAGCAAGAACCACCAAATGACACCCGTCCAGAGACATGTCAAGCAAGCAGGCGCGAAGCTAGCAATATAGCCTGGCAGGGCTTGCCGGGTGAGTGATGACCCACAAGTATAGGGGATCTATCGTAGTCCTTTCGATAAGTAAGAGTGTCGAACCCAATGAGGAGCAAAAGGAAATGATAGGCAGTTTTTAGTAAGGTATTCTCTACAAGCACTGAAATTATCGATAACAGATAGTTTTGTGATAAGATAATTTGTAACGAGTAACAAGTAATAAAAGTAAATAAGGTGCAGCAAGATGGCCCAATCCCTTTTGTAGAAAAGGACAAGCCTAGACAAACTCTTATATAAAGGAAAGCGCTCCCGAGGACACATGGGAATTATCGTCAAGCTAGTTTTCATCATGATCATATGATTCACGTTCGTTACTTTGATTATTTGATATGTGGGTGGACCGGTGCTTGGGTACTACCCTTCCTTGGACAAGCATCCCACTTATGATTAACCCCTCTTGCAAGCATCTACAACTACAAAAGAAGTATTAAGGTAAACCTAACCATAGCATGAAACATATGGATCCAAATCAGCCCCTTACGAAGCAACACATAAACTAGGGTTTAAGCTTCTGTTACTCTAGCAACCCATCATCTACTTATTACTTCCCAATGCCTTCCTCTAGGCCCAAACAATGGTGAAGTTTCATGTAGTCGAGGTTCACATAACACCACTAGAGGAAAGACAACATACATCTCATCAAAATATCGAACGAATACCAAATTCACATGACTATTTATAGCAAGAATTCTCCCATGTCCTCAGGAACAAACGTAACTACTCACAAATCATGTTCATGTTCATAATCATAGGGGTATTAATATGCATAAAGGATCTGAACATATGATCTTCCACCGAATAAACCAACTAGCATCAACTAGAAGGAGTAATCAACACTACTAGCAAACCACATGTACCAATCTAAGGTTTTGTGACAAAGATTGGATACAAGAGATGAAATAGGGTTTGAGAGCAGATGGTGGTGGTGAAGATGTTGATGGAGATTGACCCCCTCCCGATGAGAGGATCGATGGTGATGATGATGGTGAAGATTTCCCCCTCCCAGAGGGATGTTTCCTCGGTAGAACAGCTCCGCCGGAGCCCTAGATTGGTTCCGCCTCGAGACGGCGGCGCTTCGTCCAGAAAGCTTCCTCCTTATTTTTTTCAGGGCAGAAGACACCTTATACCAGAAGATGGGCATCGGGGGGCTGCCAGGTGGCCCATGAGGCAGGGGGCGCGCCCCCACCCTCTTGGATGGTCGATGGCCCCCCTCTGGTGCTTTCTTCGCCCAATATTTTCAACATTTTCCAAAACCGACTTTCGTGGAGTTTCAGGACTTTTTGAGTTGTGCAGAATAGATCTCTAATATTTGCACCTTTTCAAACCCAGAATTCCAGTTGCTGGCATTCTCCCTCTTCATGTAAACCTTGTAAAATAAGAGAGAAAAGGCATAACTATTGTGACCTAATGTGTAATAATAACCCATAATTCAATAAATATCAATATAAAAGCATGATGCAAAATGGACGTATCAACTCCCCCAAGCTTAGACCTCGCTTGTCCTCCAGCGGAAGCCGATATCGAAAAGTATATCCACATGTTTAGAGATAGAGGTGTCAATAAAATAAAATACGGACATGAGGGCATCATGATTATTCTTATAACAACAACATATATATTGTCATATGATTTCTTATGTTATGCTAAAGTAACAATCTATTCACAATGTCACGTATGAACCAGAAACTTCATTGAAAACTAGCAAACTATCATCTCGGTCATTGAAGCAATTGCAATTTATCATAACATCGGAAAGAGTCAATATAAGAGCTTTTCAGCAAGTCCACGTACTCAACTATCATTTAGTCTTTCACAATTGCTAACACTCACGCAATACTTATGGGTATGGAGTTTTAATCAGACAGAGAGAAAGATAGGGGCTTATAGTGTTGGCTCCCAACCTTTTACCTCAAGGGTAATGTCAACAATAATAGTTTATGATAACTTACATCCAATTGGGTATATATGTCAGGATCTTTCCAACACAGTGTTCTTACCAAAGGATAAAATGTAAAAGGAAAGGTGAAGATCACCATGACTTTTGTATAAGGTATAAGACAAAAATAAAAGATAGGCCCTTCGCAGAGGGAAGCAGAGGTTGTCATGTGCTTTTATGGTTGGATGTACAAAATCTTAATGCAAAAGAACGTCACTTTACATTGCCACTTGTGATAGGGACCTTTATTATGCAGTCCGTCGCTTTTATTACTTCCATATCGCAAGATCGTATAAAGCTTATTTTCTCCACACTGATAGACCATACATATTTAGAGAGCATTTTTTATTGCTTGCAATAATGACAACTTACTTGAAGGATCTTACTCAATCCATAAGTAGATATGCTGGACTCTCATGGAAAAACTGGGTTTAAGGATTTTTGGAAGCACAAGTAGTATCTCTACTTGGTGCAAGCAGTTTGGCTAGTATGAGGGGGAAAGGCAAGCTCAACATGTTGGATGATCCATGACAATATACTTTATTTTAGATATAAGAAAACATAACCCATTATGTTGTCTTCCTTGTCCAACATCAACTTGTCATATTTTAATGAGTGCTTACAATCATAGAAGATGTCCAAGATAGTACATTTATATGTGAAAACCTCCAGTTCTTTATTACTTCCTATTAATTGCAACGATGACCAAAACTATGTTTGTCAACTCTCAACAACTTTTATTCATCATACTCTTTATATGTGAAGTCATTACTTTCCATAAGATCATTATGATCTCTTTATTTCTTTTTATTCTTTCTTTTATTCCCTCATGATCATAGCAAGATAACCAAGCCCTCGACTCAAGATTAATCTTTATTATATATAGCTCATAGACTCGATAACCTAGAAGGATCATAAGGAAAAACTCAAAGCTAAATCATACTAAACTTTATTCTACTAGATCAAGATATAACCAAAAGGATCGAACTAAGAAAAATGGTAAAGATAGAAGTGATGATACGATACCGGGGCACCTCCCCCAAGCTTGGCAGTTGCCAAGGGAAGTGCCCATACCCGATACTCAGTTCTCCTTTGGTGGTGATGGAGTTGTTGATGATGTAGGCTTCTTCCTTAATTTGCGCTTGGGGATAGAATTTTGCTCCCTTAGGTCATCGATCTCCTACTCAAGGCTTAATATCTTTTTGCATAGTTCCTGTTTGTTCTCCCGCAAGAGGCGAAAAGGGATAAACTTGATCTTAGGTTTCTTTGCTCTATCAGGGAGGCTTGACTTTTTGAACTCCACATGCATGTCCCCAGGTTGAGGTAATGGGACTTCATCTTCATCTGAGCTCGTCTCCTTCTTTCCCCTAGGATCATAGTCTTCTTCTTCCTCCGTGGTCCAACTACAATGCTCCTAGTCCCCGTAGACCTTAGGGTCTACAAGGTAATCAGCCACATAGCTTTCTCCCTCCGAATCCTGGGACGACATATTGCTCTAATCTGCGGAAGAAACAACTCAAAACAAAAGCAGAGGGTATTTGCGTGATACGATGGTCAAAACCTCCGGAGATTATACAATGAATTTTTACCGACCGAAAGAAGTATCGTGCAAGAAAACATAGTACGGAGAGCACACGAGGTGTCCACAAGGCAGGGGGCGCATCCAGGGGGTAGGGCGCACCCTCCACCCTCGTGGATGCCTCGTGTCCCTTTCGGACTACTTCTTATTTTCCTATTTTCTTAAATATTCCAAAATGGAGAAAAATTGCCATTAGAACTGTTTAGGAGTCGGTTTACTTACCGTACCACATACCTCTTCCTTTTCGGAGTCTGAAACATTCTGGAAAGTGTCCCTTATGTACTCCTCCAGGGTTACGGTGTCAATAACATTGGTTTCAACATTTATGGGATTACCTGAGATATAATGTTTGATTCTTTGACCGTTCACAACCTTTGGATTTGTGCCTTCGAAGTTGTTGATTTTTATGGCACCGGAACGATAGATCTCCTCGATAATGTAAGGACCTTCCCATTTAGAGAGGAGTTTTCCTGCAAAAAATCTTAAACGAGAGTTGTATAGCAAAACATAGTCACCTACATTAAACTCATGTTTTTGTATCCTTTTGTCATGCCATCTTTTAACTTTTTCTTTAAACAGTTTGGCATTCTCATAAGCCTGGGTTCTCCACTCATCAAGTGAGCTAATGTCAAATAACCTCTTCTCACCGGCAAGTTTGAAATCATAATTGAGCTCTTTAATGGCCTAATATGCCTTATGCTCTAGTTTGAGAGGTAAGTGACATGCTTTTCCATAAACCATTTTATACGGAGACATACCCATAGGATTTTTATATGCAGTTCTATAGGCCCATAATGCATCGTCAAGTTTCTTGGACCAATTCTTTCTAGATCTATTAATAAACTTTTGCAAAATTAATTTAAGCTCTCTATTACTCAGTTCTACTTGACCACTAGACTGTGGGTGGTATGTGGATGCAATTCTATGATTAACATCATAATTAGTAAGCATTTTACGAAAAGCACCATGAATAAAATGTGAACCACCATCAGTCATTAGGTATCTAGGGACTCCAAATCTTGGAAAAATAACTTCTTTAAGCATCTTAATAGAGGTGTTATGATCAGCACTACTAGTTGGAATAGCTTCTACCCACTTAGTAACGTAATCAACATCAACTAAAATATGTGTATACTCATTAGAGGAAGGAAACGGTCCCATATAATCAAAGCCCCAAACATCAAATGGTTCAATAACAAGTGAATAGTTCATATGCATTTCTTGACGTCTACTAGTATTACCAATTCTTTGGCATTCATCACAAGACATGACAAACTTACGGGCATCCTTGAAGAGAGTAGGCCAATAAAAACCGGATTGCAATACCTTATGTGCAGTTCTATCTCCAGCATGGTGTCCTCCATAAGCCTCAGAGTGACACTTGCGTAGGATATGTTCCTGTTAATGCTCAGGTACACAACGTCTAATAATACCATCTACTCATTCTTTATACATGTGTAGGTCATCCCAGAAGTAATGTCTTAAATCATATAAAAACTTTTTTCCTTTGCTAGTAAGTGAAACTAGGTGCTATAAAATTAGCAACAATGTAATTAGCATAATCAGCATACCGTGGAGCAGTACGAGAAGCATTTATGACAGCTAATTGTTCATCAGGAAAGCTATCATCAATAGGTAGTGGGTCATCAAGAATATTCTCTAACCTAGATAAGTTGTCTGCAACGGGGTTCTCAGCTCCCTTTCTATCAATAATATGCAAATCAAATTCTTGTAGTAGGAGAACCCATCTAATAAGTCTAGGTTTAGCATCTTTCTTTTTCATAGATATTCAATAGCAGCATGATCAGTGTGAACAGTTACTTTAGAATCAACAATATAAGGTTTGAACTTATCACATGCAAATACAACTGCTAAAAATTCTTTTTCGGTAGTAGCATAATTTCTCTGGGCACCGTCTAGAGTTTTACTAGCGTATTGGATAACATTCAATTTCTTATCAACTCTTTGTCCTAGAACAACACCTATAGCATAATCGCTAGCATCATACATAATTTCAAAGGGTAAATTCCAATCAGGTGGCTGGACAATAGGTGCAGAAATCAAGGCTTTCTTAAGTATTTCAAATGCTTCTACACAATCATCATCAAAGACAAAAGGAACATCTTTTTGTAAGAGATTAGTCAGAGGCCTATACATTTTTGAGAAGTCTTTAATGAACCTCCTAAAAGAAACTGGCATGACCAAGGAAACTTCTTAGACCTTCAATGTCCTTAGGACACGACATCTTTTCAATAGCATCAACTATAGATTTATCAACTTCAATACCTCTTTTAGAAATTTTATGACCCAAGACAATACCTTCATTAACCATAAAGTGGCACTTCTCTCAATTCAAGACAAGATTAGTTTCTTCACATCTCTGCAAAACTCGATCAAGGTTGCTCAAGAAATCATCAAAAGAAGTTCCATAAACGAAAAAATTATCCATGAAAACCTCGACAATCTTTTCACAAAAATCAGAGTACATAGCCATCATGCATCTTTGAAAGGTAGCAGGTGCATTAGATAAGAAAAAATGCATACGTCTATAAGCAAAGGTACTGAAAGGGCAAGTAAAAGTGGTCTTTTCTTGATCCTCTTTTGACACAGGTATTAGAGAGAAACCAGAATAGCCATCTAGAAAGCAAAAATGTGTGTGTTTGGATAGTCTTTCTAGCATTTGATCAATAAAATGTAAAGGGTAATGATCCTTTTTAGTAGCTTTATTTAATTTGCGGAAATCAATTACCATTCTATAACCTGTAACAATTCTCTGTGGGATCAGTTTGTCTTTATTATTAGGAACAACAGTAATACCTCCCTTCTTAGGGACACAATGGACATGACTTACCCACTGACTATCAGCAACTAGATAAATTATAACTGCCTCTAGAAGCTTTAGTATTTCTTTCCTTACCACTTCTTTCATCCTAGGATTTAACTGTCGCTGGTGATCAACAACCGGTTTAGCGTCTTTCTCCAATTTTATTTTGTGCTGGCACAGAGTGGGACTAATGCCCTTAAGTTCATCAAGAGTATATCCAATGGCAGCACAGTGATTCTTTAGAGTTTTCAATAATTTCTCTCCTTCTTACTCTGAAAGTTTAGCATTAATAATAACAGGATATATCTTCTTGTCATCAAGATAAGCATACTTAAGGGTATTAGGTAAAGGTTTGAGCTCAAACACGGGATCACCCTTGGGTGGAGGAGGATCTCCTAGGATTTCAATGGGCAAGTTGTGTTTCAATAAAGGTCCCTGTTTAAAGAATATTTCATCTATTTCCCTTCTCTCATTCATAAACATATTATTTTCATGATATAGCAAATATTGTTCTAAATGATCATTTGGAGGTTCGACAATAGAAGCAAGACCAATAATTTCATCTTTACTAGGCAATTCTTTATCATGGGGTTGTCTATGAAATTTAGCAAAGTTAAAATCATGAGACATATCCCCTAAACCAACAGTAACAATATCCTTTTCGCAGTCTATCCTAGCATTAACAGTATTCAAGAAGGGTCTACCAAATATAATGGGACAAAAGTCATCTTGTGGGGAACCAAGAACAAGAAAATCAGTAGGGTATTTAACTTTCCCACACAAGACTTCAACATCTCTAACAATCCCAACTGGTGAAATAGTATCTCTATTGGCAAGCTTAATTGTAACATCAATACCTTCTCGCTTAGCAGGTGCAATATCGTGCATAATTTCTTCGTATAAGGAATGAGGTATTGCACTCGCACTAGCACCCATATCACATAAGACATGATAGCAATGATCTCCTATTTTAACAGAAATAACTGGTATGCCTACAATAGGTCTATGTTTATTTTTAGTATCGGGTCTAGCAATTCTAGCAGCTTCATCACAAAGGTAAATAACATGTCCATCAATATTATCGACCAAGAGATCCTTAACCATAGCAATACTAGGTTCAACTTTAATTTGCTCAGAGGGTGTAGGTGTTCTAGCATTACTCTTACGAACCACAGTTGAAGCTTTAGCATGATCCTTTATTCTAACAGGGAAGGGTGGTTTCTCAATATAAACGGTAGGAACAATATGATCGACATTATAAGTGATAGTCTTTTCTTCAACTTTAACAGGTTCAACTACTTTTACTTCAATGGGAGGATGATATTTAAACCACTTCTCCTTAGGGAGATCAACATGAGTAGCAAATGATTCACAGAAAGAAGCTACTATATCAGAGTCAAGTCCATATTTAGTTCTAAATTCCTGGAAAACATCGGTATCCATAAAAGATTTAACACATCAAACTTAGGTGTTATACCTGACTCCTTACCTTCGTCGAGATCCCAATATTCAAAGTTGCGTTTAATTCTTTCCAATAAATCCCATTTGAATGCAATAGTCTTCATCATAAAAGAACCAGTACAAGAAGTATCGAGTATGGAGCGATTATTGAGAGAAAGCTGAGCATAATTTTTTTGAATAATAATTTCTCTTGAGAGCTCATGATTTGGGCATGAATATAACATTGACTTAAGCCTCCCCCAAGCTTGAGCGATACTTTCTCCTTCACGAGGCCAAAAATTATATATATAATTACGATCACGATGAACCTAATGCATAGGATAAAACTTCTGATGAAATTCCAATTTCAATCGGTTGTAGTTCCATGATCCCATATTATCACATAGCCTAAACCATGTCAATGCCTTTGCCTTTGAAGATAAAGGGAAGACCTTCTTCTTGATAACATCCTCGGGCATACCTGCAAGCTTAAATAATCCACAAATTTCAGCCACATAGATTAGGTGCAAATGTAACATCCCAAATTTTCAATTTCGAATGTTATACATAGATCATGCTGCATTGCATATTTTATTGTATTTTGTGCGTGGCGATCCTCAAAAATTCTAAGCAACTCAAGGACCTACGGAGAGAGTTGGGAATTCTACCGTTTTCGTATTTGAGTTTTCTCGAATACCGGTACGGGGATCACGTTGGTTTTAATTATTTTCTCTCCATAAAAATATTTCTTAATAAAATATACGAGCGGAGATAATATTACTTCTCCAAAATAAAAGAAATATTGGAGGAAACATATTAAAATCACTTTTGGATTTTTTTCGGATTTATTTGCGATTTTATTTGCATAGGAAAAATGCGTGTTTTTCAAAATTGCATTTAGGTCCGGGAAAAATGATCACTTTGTCCTAAATATTGTTAGAGGATGGTGAAAATTTATTTTGGAATTTTTGGAGTCCATTTAGTATTTTCTTCGCCTATTTTAGTGCGTTGGGACTCTTTTTTTTTTAAAAAAGGAACCGACCTTTGGGCCGTGTCCGACCAGGACAACTCAGCCCGGCCGACCTTTATAAGGCCGAGGCCCGAGCCGCCGCCACCCCAGCCCGCCCACGCCTGCCCTAGCCGCCGCCGCCGCCTCGAGCCCCGCGCCGGCTGTCGCCGCCGCGCCAGTCGCCGCCGCCGCCGGAGCCGCACCGCCATCCCGTCGCCGCCGCCAGAGCCGCCGCCACCGGAGCCGCCCGCCGAGGTAGCCGCCGCCGCCATTCACGTCGCCGTCGGTTTTTTTAAAACCGATCTTTTTTTTTCGGAACCCTAGATCTGTTTTTCTAAATAGATCGGTTCAGTTTTTTTCGGTTTAGTTAAATAGCGGACGTTCGTCCGTATGTTCGTTTTAACGAACGTTGTTCGCCCGTTAGTCATAGACAGCGAACGTTCGTTCGTTAGCTTGTTCGTCAGTTTTCTTTTTCGGGGCTTTTTCCGCGATTATTTTCGATCGTGATTTCTGCCCTAATCTTGTTTTTAGTTTTTCTTTTCGCTTGAGAGTCGGAATCAGGCGATTCAAAAGCCCAGATCTTCGTCTTGACGCCCTCTTTCCGTTTAACCAACTTGAACAAGGTTTTGCTACTATAAAATTTGACCTTAGATCAATCTAGTAAACGGATCTTGTTACTTTCGCAGTTTGAGTTTCGCTGCTCCGTTTGATTTGATTCTTTTTGCAAACCGGAGTTCTTAAGTTGAACTTTCTGGTTAGATCTTCTTATTTGGAGTTTTGTTTGTGCATCTTTGCTTGATTGCTCATGTATGCTATTGTTTGCTTGTGATAGAATTCCTGGAGTGCGAAGCGTGGTACTACAAGTCTCTAGGTTTTGCGAATCATCAGCAAGGCAAGTAACACTTTGATCATACCCCTATATTACCCAGTTTTTATGCATTAGATCAAACCCTCACACATTGCATGAGTAGGATCTCTTAATTTGTGGGTCTGGGAAGTAGATTGAGGTAGAACCTATTACCTGCATTATTTTCAAACCCTAGGTGTTACTTCTACGTTATGCTTAGTTGCCATGCTATGCTCGTAGATGTGGTTTGGGTTTGAGTGAAATCCATGACAGATGTGAGTTGTTAATTAATGGTTCAACTTAAGGTGGCTACTTGAATACACATCTGGGTGGATTGGTTGCAGGGCACCTGGAGCATCCAGTGTTGTCCTAGGAAATCCCGGGGGTACAGTGTGATTATCCTATGGAATGCCACCCAGGCTCAAAGGGATCATAAAACTATTCATACTAGAAACTTCCGTGTGCAGCCACAATGCCATTATGGGCTCTGGCATAGTATGAGTAAGTTGTGTGAGCTCTTTCAGTGGTGGACTAGCAGATGTAGGGGAAAGTAGGTGTACCGGTCCACCCGGGGTAAAGAGTAAATGCTTCTGAAAGACTGTGTCTCGGTCATACGTTTCTCAAACACCATACAGTGCGAGAAATCCAACGGAGGAGATCGAGTCTTGTGGGGAAAAGTGCGCAAACCTCCGCAGAGTGTACAAACTAATCATGATTAGCCTGTCCCCGGTTATGGACAATCTTGAGTATTTGGTACTTGAATTATTGGTTGATCTCATCACTCTAAAATTAATTTGTTGGGTTAATGATGACTACTTTAATTGGGATTGAGTTGGAGGTACCTTCTCAATGATGTTTCAACTACCATGATAGTTAAAACGAAATATATTCCTTTGTTGTAGGGAAAAATTGGCTTTACGCAAAAACTTTAACTTAGAGCCTCCACCAGCCAAATATGCATATAGTGTTAGCCTTTATTTCTGTTCTTGCTCTACTGTGTTATCTTGCCACCATATTCCATGTGCTGACCCGTTTCGGGCTGCAACATGTTACGTTGGAGACTTTTCAAACGAGGAGTAAGACGTGCTAGGTCGTTTGTCATGCACTCAGCTATGCCGTTGGAGTTGATGGACTCACTTATCTTCCAAGCCTTCCGCTGTTATTTTGTTAGATGGCCTTATGCCATAGACTTTTGTAATAAGTTCTCTTTTTTGAGACATTCGATGTAATAAGTGTGTGATTGCCACTCTATTATAAATCCTCCAAGTACTGTGTGTGTCAGCATTACCGATCCAGGGATGACACAGAACACAGAGACTTTGGTCCATTCGGATCGTGGTCGCTACAGCAAATCAGGATGCAATTTTCCATCTCCTGTAAAGGGATTGGCTAGCAGTTTCTCTATCATACCCAAAGGAATTTCAAAGTAAACATTTTCGGTAGGTTCAGTAGGTTGAGGAGTAGTGAAGATACCCCGAACAAGCCCCTCAAAGGATTATGTTCTGTAGTAAGAAGTGAAAGTAAATTTTAGCGCACTTTATAATTTTTTCCTTACCAAATTCCACTTACCAAAGGCGCTTCACTCCCCGGCAACGGCGCCAGAAAAGAGTCTTGATGACCCACAAGTATAGAGGATCTATCGTACTCCTTTCGATGAGTAAGAGTGTCGAACCCAACGAGGAGCAGAAGGAAATGATTGACAGTTTTTAGTAAGGTATTCTCTGCAAGCACCGAAATTATCGGTAACAGATTGTTTTGTGATAAGATAATTTGTAACGAGTAACAAGTAATAAAAGTAAATAAGGTGCAGCAAGATGGCCCAATCATTTTTGTAGCAAAGGACAAGCATGGACAAACTCTTATATAAAGGAAAGCGCTCCCGAGGACACATGGGAATTATCGTCAAGCTAGTTTTCATCACGATGATATGATTCACGTTCGTTACTTTGATAATTTTGTATGTGGGTGGACCGGTGCTTGGGTACTGCCCTTTCCTTGGACAAGCATCCCACTTATGATTAACTCCTATTGCAAGCATCCGCAACTACAAAAGAAGTATTAAGGTAAACCTAACCATATATAGCATGAAACATATGGATCCAAATCAGCCCCTTACGAAGCAACGCATAAACTAGGGTTTATGCTTCTGTCACTCTAGCAACCCATCATCTACTTATTACTTCCCAATGCCTTCCTCTAGGCCCAAACAATGGTGAAGTGTCATGTAGTCGACGTCCACATAACACCACTAGAGGAAAGACAACATACATCTCATCAAAATATCGAACGAAAACCAAATTCACTTGACTACTTATAGCAAGACTTATCCCATGTCCTCAGGAACAAACGTAACTACTCACAAATCATGTTCATGTTCATAATCATAGGGGTATTAATATGCATAAAGGATCTGAACATATGATCTTCCACCGAATAAACCAACTAGCATCAACTACAAGGAGTAATCAACACTACTAGCAACCCGCAGGTACCAATATGAGGTTTTGCGACAAAGATTGGATACAATAGATGAACTATGGTTTGAGAGGAGATGGTGTTGGTGAAGAGGTTGATGGAGATTGACCTCCTCCTGATGAGAGGATCGATGGTGATGACGATGGTGACGATTTCCCCCTCCCAGAGGGATGTGTCCCCGGCAGAACAGCTCCGCCGGAGCCCTAGATTGGTTCCGCCAAGGTTCCGCCTCGAGACGGCGGCGCTTCGTCCCGAAAGCTTCCTCCTTATTTTTTTCCGGGCAGAAGACACCTTATACCAGAAGACGGGCATCGTGGGGCTGCCAGGTGGACCACGAGGCAGGGGGCGCACCTAGGGGGTAGGGCGCTCCCCCACCCTCGTGGACGGTGGATGGCCCCCCTCTGGTGCTTTCTTCACCCAATATTTTTAATATATACCAAAAGTAACTTTCGTGGAGTTTCAGGACTTTTTGAGTTGTGCAGAATAGGTCTCCAATATTTGCTCCTTTTCCAGCCCAGAATTCCAGCTGCCGGCATTCTCCCTCTTCATGCAAACCTTGTAAAATAAGAGACAACAGGCATAAGTATTGTGACATAATGTATAATAACAGCCCATAATGCAATAAATATCAATATAAAAGCATGATGCAAAATGGACGTATCAGTGAGCTATGATGTGACACTAAGCGGTGCATTTAATGCACTCTGTTAGCATGTAGAGTTAGGTATGATAGAACTGTTTTCTATCTAATCAGCATGGAAAGACTGATTGGCCACTGTGGTGACCCTTTAACATATAAAAGGAGGTCCATGGCAACCGTAGAAAGCATTCGGCCATTGGAACCCACACACACTCATACGCGCGCGACCGCTCTCGCCCCAAGGCAACCTTGCCGGGCAAGAGCGCCGTTCCCTTTTCCACCATTCCACAATCAATCCACCCAAGCAGGAATAGGGTCTTACGCCTCGCGGCGGCCTGAATCTGGGTAAAAACTGCCCTATGATCTCTGCCGCGTTGTGCTGTGCTTGTCTGCTCTTTGTGCAACGTTCCCATCCCCCCGCCGAACCAAAACGGACCTCTGTCCCATAGGTAGTTGTGGTTTTCCCGTGACAGCAGGCAACAACAGATTAGAAAATGTTATATGTGTTCTCTACTTCATTGTGACGTGTCCCCAAGATCATGGTAGAGAAACCGCTATGCGCGTCACAGAGTGCCAAAGCTTCCGCACAAAGTGGGATCTGGGAAGAAATTTTTAGACAACTTTACCTTTGCATAATAGTTCTACAAGTAGGCTGATTCAAATCCAGACATCCAGACCTCAAGTGAAGAGACTACCACTGCGCCAGGTCCACCCTTCCCTTCTCACGGTGAGAGGCAAGCCAAAAAAATGATTTTTTTACTTCTTACGACTAAGTCATATGGCTATGGGAAACCGTAGGTTTAGAGGTTTATCGTCACAATGTGAAAAGCTCCCTAAGGTCGACCTTAAGGGCATTACCGGGCTTATGTCCACATTGGATACACTGAACTCTAATACATGAGTTCTCTAGGTGTTGATAGCTTGTTATTTTCATTTTTTACTTTGATATTTGTATGAGCTTGAAATACATCTGGGTTGTATGTACTTTTGGTGTAGAGGCCCAAGGAGAGCTTATCTCTTACATTGTCAAGGAAACCGAGCAGGGAGGATGAGAAGGGAGGTGATTTATCGCACACAGGGATGGGAGCATGCATAATTTATTGTTTACATGGATCTACAGTTCATATATAACAATTCAACAAAAAAGGGAAAACATATATTGACAAGATGAAGAGAAGACCGAGATATTCACACATGGTTATCGAAATTTAGCCGCTGGATACAAATTGATGACCATTGTTACTTGGAAGCTTGACGGTGTTACATTCGCATAACTCATAAAGTTTATTATTTATAGAAATAAAACTGAGAATATTCTAACTTGTCATACTCCCTCTTACTCTAAAAAAACCACATATTGATTGTTTAATTTCATACCCAGAAGTGAGGAAAATAGATGTTGGTTATTTTGCTATCAAATTTCACGCGTAGTCAAAAGTGCACGACTTTGATTGGGCTCTAGTTGCGGTGTATGCAGCGGCGCAACTAGAGCACAAACCCAATTTTCTATCTGAATTAGTACGTATTTGTGGGTATGAGAAGCTCCCTATTTTGGCAGGGTTGTTTTAATATCACTCGTAGCCAAGATGAAAGAATAATGACAACTTTGGTGGTAGATGGCCATTCATGTTTAATGCTATTTTTGAAAATATGGATTGGAGGGAGATCACTCTTTCAGGTAATAAAATATAAATGGGCTAATAATCTTCCAACTTCAACGTTTGAGAACCCAGATCGCATTATGGCTTTTGTGGATTGGGAGAAAAAGTTTCCTCTTGTAATAGTGTGACTATGAGATCATACCCCTCAACTAGTGGACTCGGGTGAGGCAGCTCACCTAAGGAACACAATGACCTTTTAATATGAACTTTCGTGGTTTGAGCGAGAAGTTTTTTTAGAGATGGCAGAGGCAAAATGGGCAAAACAGACTATATGTACTAGGAATATTGAAAGATGTCCATTAAAAATTTGGCATCTTAGTTGATTCTTGCAGGGTTGGAATAAGGATACCAATGGATTATATAAGGTCAAAGGAGATAGGCTCATGAGCATGATGTAAAAGTAGAGGTGCCTCCTCTCAGTTCAACAAATTATGCTGCTAAACGAGAGGCTGAGGAGAAGCTGGCTAAGCTTTTAAGAGAGGAAGTGATTCACTAAAGCACGACATGCTAAAGTGAGGGAAGTTAGGGAGGGGGTAGTATTACCCAATTCTTTCATTTGATTGCAAATGACAAGCATCGGAAGAAGAAGATTACTCAGCTTGACAAGATGAAGGGACCATTGTCGATCAAGAGAACTTGGTATCACACCTTACAAAATTTTATAAGAGATTATTGGCCCCGCTTATCTAATTTTGTGTCTTTAGAGGAAGGCATAAGGGGTGATATCCCACAACTTTGTTCGGAAGAGAGTGTGGTCTTGACTACTCTCTTCAAAGAGAAGGAGGTGTATGATGTGATTCTTCAAACAAAGAATAAGATAGCCCTTGTACCTGATAGGTCGCCCGCGGAATTTTATCATAGATGTGAATGAAATATGCCCTATAGGCAATAATAAAGTTGTTATTTATATTTCCTTATATATCATGATAAATGTCTTTTATTCATGCTAGAATTGTATTAACAGGAAACTTGATACATGTGTGAATACATAGACAAAATAGAGTGTCCCTAGTATGCCTCTACTTGACTAGCTCGTTAATCAAAGATGGCTATGTTTCCTAGTCATTTGATCAACGGGATCACATCATTAGGAGAATGATGTGATGGACAAGACCCATCTGTTAGCTTAGCACTATGATCGTTTAGTTTTACTGCTATTGCTTCCTTCATGACTTATACATGTTCCTCTGACTATGAGCTTATGCAACTCCCGAATACCGTAGGAACACCTTGTGTGCTATCAAACGTCACAACGTAACTGGGTGATTATAAAGATGCTCTACAGGTGTTCCCAAAACTGTTTGTGGTGTTGGCATAGATCAAGATTAGGATTTATCACTCCGAGTGTCGGTGAGGTATCTCTAGGCCCTCTCGGTAATACACATCATAATAAGCCTTGCAAGCAAATGACTAATGAGTTAGTCACGAGATGATGTATTACAAAACAAGTAAAGAGACTTGACGGTAACGATATTGAACTAGGTATGATGATACCGACGATCGAATCTCGTGCAAGTAACATACCGATGACAAAGGGAACAACGTATGTCGTTATGCGGTTTGACCGTTAAAGATCTTTATAGAATATGTAGGAGCCAATATGAGCATCCAGGTTCCGCTATTGGTTATTGACTGGAGATGTGTCTCGGTCATGTCTACATAGTTCTCGAACCCGTAGGGTCCGCATGCTTAACGTTCGATGACGATTTGTATTATGAGTTATGTGTTTTTGATGACCAAAGTTTGTTCAGTGTCTCGGATGAGATCACGGACACGACGAGGAGTCTTGAGATGGTCAAGAGGTAAATATTCGTATACTGGAAGGCTATATTCGGACATTGGAAAGGTTCCGAGTGATTCAGGTATTTTTCGGAGTACCGGGGAGTTACGGGAATTCACCGGGGGAAGTACTGGGCCTTATTGGGCTTTAGTGGAAAGGTAAGAAGGGCCACAAGGGGAGGCAGCGCGCCCCCCATGGGCTGGTCTGAATAGGACTAGGACGGGGCGATGCCCCCCTCTTTCCTTCTCCCTCTCATCCTCATTCCCTCTCTCCACCTCTTGGAAAAGGAAGGGGACTCCAACTAGGATTGGGAATCCTAGTTGGACTCCGCCTATAGGCGCGCCCCTCCTAGGATGGCCTCCTCTCCTCCCTCCTTTACATACGTGGACAGGGAGCACCCCAAAGGCACAACAAACAATCTCTTAGCCGTGTGCGGTGACCCCCTCCACAGTTACCCACCTTGATCATATCGTTGTAGTGCTTAGGCGAAGCCCTGCGACGGTAACTTCATCATCACCGTCACCACGCCATCGTGCTGACGAAACTCTCCCTCATCCTCAACTGCATCAAGAGCTCGAGGCATGTCATCTTGCTGAACGTGTGCTGAACACGAAGGTGCCGTACGTTCGGTACTTGGATCGGTTGGATCGTGAAGACGTTCGACTACATCAACCGCGTTACTAAACGCTTCCACTTTTGGTCTATGAGGGTACATCGACACACCCTCCCCACTCGTTGCTATGCTTCTCCTAGATAGATCTTGCGTGATCGTAGGAAATTTGTGAAATACTATGTTCCCCAATAGTGTCATCATGAGCCAGGTCTATGCGTAGATGATATGCACGAGTAGAACACCAAGAGTCGTGGGCGATAATAGTCATACTGCTTACCAGCATGTCATACTTTGATTCGGCGGTATTGTTGGATGAAGCGGCCCGGACCGACATCACATCACCACGTTCATGAGACTGGTTCTACCGACGTGTTTGCACATAGGTGGCTGGCGGGTGTCAGTTTCTCCAAGTTTAGCTAAATCGAGTGTGACTACACCTGGTCCTTGTTGAAGGTTAAAACAACACACTTGACGAAAAATTGTTGTGCTTTTGATGCGTAGGTAAGAACGATTCTTGCTAAGACCGTAGCAGCCACGTAAAACTTGCAACAACAAAGTAGAGGACGTTTAACTTGTTTTTGCATGGCATATTGTGATGTGATATGATCAAGACATGATGAGTTATACGTTATTGTATGAGATGACCATGTTTTGTAAATTATCGGCAAATGGCAGGAGCCTTATGGTTGTCTCTTTATTGTATGAATTGCGAAAGCCATGTAATTGCTTTACTTTATCACTATGCGTTAGCGATAGTGGTAGTATCAATAGTTGGCGAGACGACCACGACGCTACGATTAAGATCATGGTGTCAAGCTGGTGACGATGGAGATCATGACAATGCTTTGGAGAGGGAGATCAAAAGCACAAGATAATGATGGCCATATCATGTCACATATTTTGATTGCATATGATGTTTATCTTATTATGCTTCTTATTTTGCTTAGTACGTCGGTAGCATTATAAGATGATCCCTTACAAAATTTGAAGGTAGAAGTGTTCTCCCTGAATATGCACCGTTGTGACAGTTCGTTGTGCCGAGACATCACGGGATGATCTCGTGTCATAAGCTCTAGGTTCAAACACAACGGGTGTAAGATAGTTTTGCACATGCAGAATACTCGGGTTAAACTTAACGAGCCTAGCATGTACAGACATGGCCTCAGAACATTGGAGACCAAAAGGTCGAGCGTGAATCATATAGTAGATATGATCAACATAAGATGTTCACCATTGAAAACTACTCCATCTCACGTGATGATCGGACATGGTTTAGTTGATTTGGATCACGTGATCATTTAGATGACTAGAGGGATGTCTATCTAAGTCGGAGTTCTTTAGTAATATGATTAATTGAACTTTAATTTATCATGAACTTAGTCCTGATAGTATTTTCAAATTATGTTGTAGATCAATAACCGCGTTATAGCTCCCCTATGTTTTTTGATATGTTCCTAGAGAAAACTATAGTTGCAAGATTTTAGTAGCAATAATGCGGACTAGGTCCGTGATCTGAGGATTATCCTCATTGCTGCACAGAATTATTATGTTCTTGATGCACAACTAGGTGACAAACCTATTGCAGGAGCAGCTGCAAACGTTATGAACGTTTGACAAGCTCGGTATGATGACTACTTGATAGTTTAGTGCGACATACTCTACGGCTTATAACCGAGACTTCAAAAACGTTTTGAATGCCACAGAGCATATGAGATGTTCCAAGAGTTGAAAATAGTATTTCAGACTCATGCCCGTGTCAAGAGGTATGAGACCTCTGACAAGTACTTTGCCTACAATATGGAGGAGAATAGCTCAGCTAGTGAGCATGTGCTCAAAATATCTGAGTACTACAGTCGCTTGAATCAAGTGGGAGTTAATCTCCAGATAAGATAGTGATTGTCAGAATTCTCTAGTCACTATCACAAAGTTACAAGAACTTCGTGATGAACTATAATATGCGAGGGATGACGAAAACGATTCGTGAGCTCTTCGCGATGCTGAAATCGGCGAAGGTAGAAAGCAAGAAAAAGCATCAATTGTTGATGGATAACAAGATCACTAGTTTCAAGAAAAAGGGCAAAGGAAAAGAAAGGGAACCTTAAAGAAGAATGGCAAGCAAGTTGTCACTCCCATGAAGAAGCCCAAAGCTAGACTTAAGCCTGAAACTAAGTGCTTCTACTTCAAAGGAAATGGTCACTGGAAGCTGTCGGCGTTTTGGGAACGGGGGTACCCAGACTTGCCTGCCTGCGGCCCAGAGCGTGGCTCATTTGGCGGCCTAGTACGGCCCAACTTCATCAGCAACCACTCAAGACCCTCGCGAGGGGCCAAGCCTCGCGAGGCGTACGACGCAAGACCTCCCGTGGGGCGGCCTCATTAGGCTAGCTCCTGAGGAGCGGAGATATCAAGGCAAGGGGCACCTCACGAGGTTCGCATGACGTGAGCCATGACGACCAAGGCCAGGCGGGCGCCAGTGGGCACAGGGAGCCAGTTTCCTCTTTGGTGCTAAAGGGGCAAGCATAGGCGAGGAGTCCCGAGGCGTCAGGCAAAGGTTTCCATATCGGTGCAACAAGGCCAAGACCAGCAGGACGGCAGGACGAAGGTCACCACGGAGCCCACGACGACGTCACCACCAGAGCCTTTGGCAGGCGAAGACCACCTTTTGTCAGGATAGCTTGTACTTGCTACCCCCCTTTTAAATTGGCCATTGTGGGATCCCTTCCCGCTCAATATTTGGGAAGAGGACCCGGACATCTATAAATAGGACTAGCCACCACCATAGAAAGGGGATCGGATCCTGATCTCAGAAGACCCAGACCACCATCACAGGCACTAGCTCACCGAGCACAAGAACACCTCTCCTCAGGAGGCTGTCCTTCCCATGTACTAGTCCATCCTCAGCCTACAAGGCAATCCACCACACCACACTGGATTAGGGTATTACACCACAACGATGGACCGAACTAGTATAAACCCTTGTGTCTCTTGTTCTTCGGGTTCGATGAGCTAGGCCTAGAAATTTGTGCGAGAGCGAGCTAGAGCGGAAAGGAGAGATCTTCGTGCGCACCCCAGTGTTTGAACCTCAAGGGTTTGCCAGAACCCATAATCCGACATTTGGCGCGCCAGGTAGGGGTGTGCCGAATCCTCTCTTCCGTTGTTCGGCTCGTCACTGCTCCGCTGTCCCGATGGCTGACGATCAGGGGGATCCTGCCTACCGTTTGGCAATCTGGCCCCAGCGGGCGGCGCCGTCCGCTCAAGAAGACCTCAACTCCATGCTTCAGGCAGCCCGCGCACCACCTAACACCACCAGCCACGTGCGGCACAGACCAGCGACTTCCGCCCTCGCGTCACGGCGCGCGCGCTCTGCCGCACGGTCTGCAAACTATGTCGCGGCGACAGCACCGCACACCCAACGGGAGCAGGAGAACATGCGGGCCGCACTCATCATGGCGAGAGAAGTGTTACGGTGCAGGCTGGCCGAGGGCGGCCGTGACGTGCTGCTGGAACGCGTCGCCGAACTGCTGGATTGTGCCAGTAGGGGCGCGCCACCTTTCTGCTCCTTGCCCATGCCTCAGGCCGTGGCCGAGGCACGCGTGAGGTCCCGACGAGCTTGTGCGCCCCCTGGGACGATGGGGGGGGGGCTGACGACACCAACACGGGCGCTGGTGCCACCCGTCCTACTGCTGCGGCTTTTTGACAAGTAGGAGTAAGCGCTGGCGGCCTCCTGTGAGGGCATGCCGGAGTGCAAGCCAGCAGCCGCCAGGGCCATGTGCCGCGGCTGTAAGCTCAAGGCGCGGGGGACTCAGGTGGTGGCCTCGGTGGGGCAAGAGACGATGCCTATGTGCCCCGCATGGTGAACCTGGAGTACGCGTTCGGGGAGGGCCCCAATGCTTTCCTCGGGCCAGGATGGAATGACGAGATGCTTGAAGCTGGAGATTACCACGAGTCACTTGGAGGCTCGACCGACCCCTTCAGCGACGATGATGGGGCGCAGCAGGTATCGCAGCAGCAGACGTGCATTAATAGTGGGCTGCAGGTGGACCAGACTACGATGATGGTCGGAGACCCAAGGGCGGCGGTTCCGCCCCTAGCCGGAGCAGAACGCTGGGGGCTGCGCATGGAGGGCCTGGAGCCACGGCCTCCCACGCGCTGCGTGGAGAAAGGCGCTGTATGGAGGTAGGTCCTCTGCCGGGGGAAGCATTAGCGGGCTCCCCCCCCCCTCGGCAGAGGGCCCGTGGTCGCCGAGGGCGCCGCTGGTGTCCCCATTGCCCTTTGGCTTCGTCCTGGTTTCCGGACGCTCCAACGATGGTCGGGGGCGGCGCAAGGCGGGCCCCTCACCTGGCGATACGAAGTAAGGATCACGCATGTGAAGGTCTCCGCTCGTGATACTCTCACGTAATAATGAGTGGGGCTGTACACGCCCCGGATTCTCCCGAGTGCCGCCCTCGGGCCTCGGGGGCTCCCTCCCACGTCCTAGTGGCAGCACTTAGCTCCGCGCGGGTGGAAGACCTGAAGACTAGCTAGGTGCTGGACGCGGCTATTTGCTTTCCTCTCATTTTCTTTGTAACTTGGTTCACCGCCTTTTCGAATCGAATTTGAAGTCTTTCTCGTTGCCAAAAGTGAGGGGAATTTTCCGTTCATTTCTGTCTGATTCTATCGCTTTCTGGTCGTTTTTAAGGCTCGCACCACGAGCCCTCCGGCTCAGGGACCAGATGGCCGATCCCACCTGGCGGATCTCTGTAACCTTGGCAGGACCCCCTCGGGGCAAGGGCATACGTCTCGCAAAATTGCCGTGTAGGCATCCTGCCACGGTCCGCGGGACGCTGCTGGCCCCGCTCCCCAGAGCGGGGCCGCATGTTGCTAAGGAAGCTCATGGCCGCGGACCCCTAGTGATCTATCCCAGAAGAGAGGCGTGCCAACGTCCTCGCAACCCACACGAGGTCAGGTAGGATTAAGGTGAGTTATAATGACAACCCTGCTGAGAAGACTCGTGGACGCGCGTCCCAGGTTCGGCTTTAAGAAGGGAAAAAAAGAAGAGTAGAACACCAGTTTACACACATATGGGGCTCCCCCCATAAAAACGCTCTCATACCCTACGGGGCCGTGTCCTAGTCCTTGCATGTAGGATCGAAGCGGAGGAGCACGAGCTCAATTGAACATGTTGCTCGCCACGCCGTCCGAGTCGCTCTCTTGCACACTACCGGCGCTGTCGCTGGCATCGTCTTCACCATCGTCAACCGCGCCGCCTTCGTGTGCCACGACCATGGCCTCGTCATCCTCAGTAGCAAAGGCCTTGACCAGAGAATCCACGTCGTCATCCACCCAGCGCGCCCGGTTGTCTCGAATGGCCCCCAGCACTGGGGCGATGACGGCATCAAAATCAGAGTGGGGGTCGATGTTCTGGAGATGACTGATGACCCAGGAGAACGCGCGCCCTAGGAGGCCTCGGCTCTTTTCTTCAACAAGCTGGCGGGCCCTCGTGGCCCGGCTCTCCAGGCGCGCCACAACCTCGGTGAAGAAGCCAAGATGGCCAGCGTAATCCTCCACATGGGGGTGAGGGACGTTCTCCTCGCAGATGGCTCCCAGCGCACGGTTAGCCTTCACCCGGAGAGCCTGGAGCATGGGGGCGTGCTCGTGCTGCAACAATAGTCGACGGCCAGCCTCGTCCATGTTCTGTTGCGCGAGAACCGCGACGTCATCAACTTGTCGCTGGAGCAAGGCCAGGTCGGCCTGCGCGGAGTCCAGCTTGGCTTGAGCAGAAGACTGGGCCGCCGTGGCGGCCCTCTCATGTTGCTCTACCTCCTCCAGCTTCATCCTGACGGCAGCAGTTCTCCCATCAGCTTCCGCCCGCAAGAGCTCCAACTTCATGCCATACTCCTTGGCAAGATCTGCGCTGGACTTCGCCACCCTCTGGTCGATCTCCTCCTGAACCCTGGCCTCACGAGCAGAGGCATCATCCTCGGCTAGGGTCATGTCGCGCTCCCTCGTCTCCAGCCGCTCGAGCTCGAGGCTGCGCTCCGTGGCCTCCAACATCTATGCTTACTCACGCCTCAACATCTTCGCCTCTTCGGAAGGAGTCCCTTTCATCGACGCCAAGGCGGTCCTGCGCGCCTCAGCTCGTTGTTCCAGACAGGCGTTCAGGGCCTGAAGCTCTAGCCTGCGCTCCTCTGCAACCTCGCGGCGGTGGTCAGCCTCCGTAGCTATCCTCCTCCAGGGCTCGGGCGCTGGCCTCACACGAGGCTGCAAGGGATGCCTCAACCTTCGCGTTGGCACGCTCGTGCTGGAGACGCCCGAGGTTGATGGCCACCTTCAGTCGATGCCATTCCTCCATCAGCCGGAGGACCTCGGTCTCAAGACGGGCATCAACATCGACAAGCTCTTCCCCGAGTCGATTCAGCAGACTCATCGCCTCCTAAAGAAGCTCATGATGGACAGCGCCCTGCTTGCGTGCAAACTCGAACGCGTGACCAGGGTCCTCCTCGGCACTGGAGGTCATTGAAGAAGCTCGAGGAGGCTCGTCCCCTCCCAACAGGGGCCCGAGGACGCCTCTGTCCCAGTCGTCTTTCGGGCCACGGCTAGGACCCGGAGGGGCGGAGGCTCGTTGCTCAAAGAAGACGCGAGGGTCAAAGTGACCCAGCTGCGGTCGACAACCGGGGGAGGAGCCCTTGGTGTGCCTTCCGCACCCCATGCAGGACCGCGAAGGAGGAACGACAAGAACACAGGGTCGAGGCGCCAGGCTGGCGTATCCGCCCCCAGACCGACGTCGCGCCAAAGGCGACACATCGGCCAAGGGCGCTCAGGATCGGCGGAGAACTCGGGGCAGCAGGGGCTGCTTCTCAGGAGATTTCGTCGCCTTAGCAGAAGGGGCCCTGAGGAACCACGGTCAGGAGGGAAAGCGGCACTCAAGGAATTACAAAGATAAGGTATTCACTCATCTATGGCAATATACTTCCTCTGCTTCAATGGCCGGAAGGCATCACCACTGCAGCTTGGAGATCCCTTCCTCTTGCGGAGTGCGTCGAAGTTCGGCCGGAGCCGGCCGAAGCCCTGGATGCAGTCACCAGCGCCAGGCACGACCGGGATGGCTCATGTGGAGGCGCCCTCGGGAATGGTAAGCTGTGCGGGGCCGCCGGCCCCCGCCTCAGGACGACTCACGGGGGCCTCGGGGGCTTTGTCCTCAGGAGCACCAGGCTGCACCGGCCCCTCGGTCGTTCCCTCTGGGTGGCTCTCCCGAGCCCCACGGGATGGTGCTTCAGGAGCCCCAGGAGACGCCAACGCCAAAGCAGTCGCACCACCAGCACTTAGCGGCGATCTCCCCCCCGCCCCCTTCTGGGGCGAGCGCCGCGCCGGCATCGGGCAGGGGAGCCACGCAGACGGGGCTCTCGCGAGGCCCCTCAAGGCCGACCAGACGAAGCCCCCATTCGTCAAAGGAGGGCATCTGCTTCACGAACTCCACCTTGTTTGAGCAGCAGTACATAAGACAACCTTCCTCCGGCAAGCTGGCTGGCGCTGGCTCGCCCGAGAGGAGCTCGAGCATTGTGTGCCATACCTCGCGAGGAAGAGCAGGCACTTGAAGCCTCATGCGGTCCCCGTAGCCGGAGAAGTTCCACATCGGCCGAGAGTGGCACTGAAGTGGAGCAATGCGGCACTGGATGTACTCCTTCAGCACCATGGGCACCGTCACCCCAAGCTTCTTCAGCCTGGCCAGCCGGCGCCAAACATGGGTTAGCCTCTGGCCGGCGAGCTTCTCATGTTTCCAGCTGGAGCTCGGAGCAGCCGGAATCCACGGGAGAAGCAGTAGGGGGTTGCGCACACCAACATCCACAAACACCCACCGCTTCCTAAAACCCCCGACGACCGGCGAGAGGTCGAAATCGTTCCCCGAGCCGGCCGTCGCCGCTATGGCCTGAAAGGATACACACCCTGAGCGCTGGAGTGCATCTGTCAGGTGCAACGAGAAGAAGTGGCGGAGCAAGGCCACGGAGGGGGAAATGCCCACCTTGGCTTCACAGACGAAGGCGAAAACAGCGAGGAGGATGATGGATTGGGGATCGGGTTGCAGCGCGTTGATCTGGTAATGCGAGAGCACTGCATTGAATAACTCAGAGAATGGTGGAATCAGGCCCGCCCTGAGGGCGTGAAGGTGGAGGGGGACCTTGGTGGCCATCTTGTCAATTTCGGCACGGGAAGTGGGCCAAGCCAACATCGCCCCCCACTCATTGAAATCGACAGAGAGCGCCGGGCGCACCTTGTCCATCATCTCTTGGTTGAGCACCACCGACCGCTCGGTGGCGGGCCCGAAGGCCGGCGGCATGGGGGCCGAGGTATGAGACTCCCTCTCTCCCTCCTTCTTTCGGTTGGATACCATGGTGGCGGAAGGAGTTGGTGTCGAATCGAGCTAGGAGGAGGGATTGAGAAGACGAAGAAGCTGCGGGGCGTGCTGCCGGCGAAGGAGGTGGAGTTGTGTAAGCAACGGTGGCCGCCTAGCCAGGCGGAAATCGAGGCTGCGTGGGGAAGTGGAGACGCCCACGTCCCGTCAATCGCCATGCGTCAATCAAGGCCGCAGGATTTTGGGTCCCGCGGTGCTCCACACTTGACCCTTGGCTTCGCCGTGAAGCCAAGTCCGAGCGCACCTTGGGCCCGGGGGCTACTGTCGGCGTTACGGGAACAGGGGTACCCAGACTTGCCTGCCTGCGGCCTAGAGCGTGGCTCGTCCGGCGGCTTGGTACAACCCAACTTCATCAGCAACCACTCAAGACCGTCGCGAGGATCCAAGCCTCGCGAGGCGGACGATGCAAGACCTCCCCTGGGGCGGCCTCATTAGGCTGGCTCCCGAGGAGCGGAGATATCAAGGCAAGGGGCACCTCACGAGGTTCGCATGCCGTGAGCAATGATCACCAAGGCTAGGGGGGTGCCAGCGGGCCATTTTCCTCTTTGTTGCTAAAGGGGCGAGCGCAGGCGAGGAGTCCCGAGGCATGATGTCTACTACGCAACCTTCTTCTTGTAGACGTTGTTGGCCCTCCAAGTGCAGAGTTTTGTAGGACAGCAGCAAATTTCCCGCAAGTGGATGACCTAAGGTTTATCAATCCATGGGAGGCGTAGGATGAAGATGGTCTCTCTCAAACAACCCTGCAACCAAATAACAAAGAGTCTCTTATGTCCCCAACACACTCAATACAGTGGCAAATTGTATAGGTGCACTAGTTCGGCAAAGAGATGGTGATACAAGTGTAATATGGATGGTAGATATAGGTTTTTGTAATCTAAAAATATAAAAAGATCAAGGTAACTAATGATAAAAGTGAGCACAAACGGTATTGCAATGCTTCGAAAAAAGGCCTAGGGTTCATACTATCACTAGTGCAAGTTCTCTAAAAAATGATAACATAATTAGATTATATAGCAATCCCTCAACATGCAACAAAGAGTCACTCCAAATTCACTAATAGCGGAGAACAAATGAAGAGATTATTGTAGGATACGAAACCACCTCAAAGTTATTCTTTCTGATCGATCTATTCAAGAGTCCGTAGTAAAATAACACGAAGCTATTCTTTCCGTTCGATCTATCCTAGTGTTCGTACTAGAATAACACCTTAAGACACACATCAACCAAACCCTAATGTCACCTAGATACTCCCATGTCACCTCAAGTATCCGTGGGTATGATTATACAATATGCATCACACAATCTCAGATTCATCTATTCAACCAACACAAAGAACTTCAAAGAGTGCCCCAAAGTTTCTACCGGAGAGTCAAGACCAAAACATGTGCCAACCCCTATGCATAGATTCCCAAGGTCACAGAACCCGCAAGTTGATCACCAAAACATACATCCAGTGAATCAATAGAATACCCCATTGTCACCACGGGTATCCCACGCAAGACATACATCAAGTGTTCTCAAATCCTTAAAGACTCAATCCGATAAGATAACTTCAAAGGGAAAACTCAAACCATTACAAGAAGGTAGAGGGGGAGAAACATCATAAGATCCAAATATAGTAGCAAAGCTCGCGATACATCAAGATCGTGCCATATCAAGAACACGAGAGAGAGAGAGAGAGAGAGAGAGAGAGAGAGAGAGAGAGAGAGAGAGAGAGAGAGAGATCAAACACATAGCTACTAGTACATACCCTCAGCCCCGAGGGTGAACTACTCCCTCCTCGTCATGAAGAGCGCCGGGATGATGAAGATGGCTACCGATGAGGGATCCCCCCCTCCGGCAGGGTGCCGGAATAGGGTCCCGATTGGTTTTTGGTGGCTACAGAGCCTTGCGGTGGCGGAATTCCCGATCTAGGTTTCTGTATTTATAGGAATTTTTGGCGTCAGGCTCATGTCAGGGGGGCCTCCGAGTCGTCCACGAGCCAGGGGGCGCGCCCAGGGGGGTAAGGCGCACCCTCCACCCTTGTGGACGGCCCGGGACTCTTCTGGCCCATACTCTTTTACTACAGGGGCTTCTTTTGGTCTATAAAAAATCATCAAAAATTGGCACGTCAATTGGACTCCATTTGGTATTCCTTTTCTGTAAACTCAAAAACAAGGAAAAAACAGAAACTGGCACTAGGCTCTAGGTTAATAGGCTAGTCCCAAAAATCATATAAAATAGCATATAAATGCATATAAAACATCCAATATGGATAATATAATAGCATGTAACAATAAAAAATTATATATACGTTGGAGACGTATCAAGCATCCCCAAGCTTAATTCATGCTCGTTTTCGAGTAGGTAAATGATAAAAACAAAATTTTCGATGTGGAATGCTACCTAACATATTTTTAATGTAATCTTCTCTATTGTGGCATGAATGTTCAGATCCGAAAGATCCAAGACAAAAGTTTAATATTGACATAAAAATAATAATACTTCAAGCATACTAACAAAGTAATCATGTCTTCTCAAAATAACATGGTCAAAGAAAGCTACCCCTACAAAATCATATAGTCTGGCTATGCTCTATCTTTGTGACACAAAATATTTAAATCATGCACAACCCGGGTTTCAGCGAAGCAATTGTTTCATATTTTAGTATTCTCAAACTTTTTCAACTTTCACGTAATACATGAGCGTGAGCCATGGACATAGCACTATAGGTGGAATAGAATATGGTGGTTGTGGAGAAGACAAAAAGGAGGAAGATAATCTCACATCAACTAGGCGTATCAACGGGCTATGGTGATTCCCATCAATAGATATCAATGTGAGTGAGTAGGGATTGCCATGCAACGGATGCACTAGAGCTATAAGTGTATGAAATCTCAAAAGGAAACTAAGTGGGTGTGCATCCAACTTGCTTGCTCACGAAGACCTAGGGCACTTTGAGGAAGCCCATCATTGGAATATACAAGCCAAGTTCTATAATGAAAATTCCCACTAGTATATGAAAGTGACAAAATAGGAGACTCTCTAGCATGAAGATCATGGTGCTACATTGAAGCACAAGTCTGGTAAAAGGATAGTAGCATTGCCCCTTCTCTCCTTTTCTCTCCTTTTTTTTATTTGGGACTTTTCTCCTTTTATGGCCTCTTTTTTTTTCTCTTTTTTATTTTATTTTTCGTATGGAGTCTCATCCCAACTTGTGGGAGAATCATAGTCTCCATCATCCTTTCCTCACCGGGACAATCCTCTAATAATGAAGATCATCACACTTTTATTTACTTACAACTCATGAATTACAACTCAATACTTAGAACAAGATATGACTCTATATGAATGCCTCCGGCGGTGTACCGAGATGTGCAATGAATCAAGAGTAACATGTATGAAAACATTATTAAAGGTGGCCTTGCCACAAATACGGTGTCAACTACATGATCATGCATAGCAATATGACAATGATGAAGCGTGTCATAATGAACGGAACGGTGGAAAGTTGCATGGCAATATATCTCGGAATGGCTCTGGAATATGCCATAATAGGTAGGTATGGTGGCTGTTTTGAGGAAGGTATATGGTGGGTGTATGGTATCGGCGAAAGTTGCGCGGCACAAGAGAAGCTAGCAATGGTGGAAGGGTGAGAGTGCATATAATCCATGGACTCAACATTAGTCATAAAGAACTCATATACTTATTGCAAAAATATACAAGTTATCAAAACCAAGCACTACACACATGATCCTAGGGGAAGGGTTGGTAGGAGTTAACCATCGCGCGATCCCGACCTCCACACAAAGGAAGACAATCAATAAATAAATCATGCTCCAACTTCATCACATAACGGTTCACCATACGTGCATGCTACGCGAATCACAAACTTTAACACAAGTATTCCTCAAATTCATAATTACTCTACTAGCATGACTCTAATATCACCATCCTCTATCTCAAAACAATCATCAAGTATCAAACTTCTCATAGTATTCAATGCACTTTATATGAAAGTTTTTACTATATCCCTCTCGGAAGCCCATCATATTAGGAATAGTTTCATAACCTAAGCAAATTACCATGCTATTCTAAAAGACTCTCAAAATAATATAAGTGAAGTATGAGAGTTCATCTATTTCTTCAGAATAAAACCACCACCGTGCTCTAAAAAGATATAAGTGAAGCACTAGAGCAAATGACAAACTACTCCAAAAGATATAAGTGAAGATCAACGAGTAGTTGAATAATTATGTAACTATGTGAAGACTATCTAACATTAAAATAAAATTCATATCTTAATATTTTGTTCAAACAGCAAGCAAATCAAAATGAAATGACATTACAAGGATAGCACACATCATGTGAATAAGTAAAAACTTAGGCTAAACCGTTACTAACCGATAATTGTCGACGAAGAAAGGTGGGATGCCAACTGGGGCATCCCCAAGCATAGATGCTTGAGACTTCTTGAAATATTATTTTGGGATGCCTTGGGCATCCCCAAGTTTGAGCTTTTGTGTCTCCTTAATTCCTCTCATATCATAGTTTCCGGAATCTTAAAAACTTCATGCACACAAAACTCAACAAGAACTCGTGAGATAAGTTAGTATAAATCAAATGAAAACCTTAACATTCTCTATTGTAGCAAATCACTAAAATTATAATTTGACATTGCATACTAAATGCCTCTGGATATTTAATACTCCTATCCTCAAATAGAATCATTAAACATACAAACATATGCAAACAATGCAAACATAACAACAATATGTCTAAACAGGACAGTCCGTAAAGAGTGGAATTGTTCGCATACTTCCCTAACTCAAAAAACTATGAGAAATTACCACGTTACAGACAGCTTATTCATGCTCACTTTGTAAAAATTTCAAGATTTTCTCACGTTCTGACTATCTAGAAGAATTCAGACAATGATATAAAACTTTCTATTTTCAAACAACAACACCAAGACTTGCAATATAAGCATGGTAAAGGCTAGACTTGTCATTTTATTGAAACAAAAGATAGAAAAATGCCTCTAAATAATACCAAGCAAATATAAACAAAAGAAAATGACGCTCCAAGCAAAACTCATATCATGTGGTGAATAAAAATATAGCCTCAAGTAAAGTTACCGATAGACGAAAACCAAAGAGGGGATGCCTTCCCGGGGCATCCCCAAGCTTAGGCTCTTGGTTGTCCTTGAATATTACCTTGGGGTGCCTTGGGCAGCCCCAAGCTTAGGCTCTTGCCACTCCTTATTCCATAGTCCATCAAATCCTTACCCAAAACTTGAAAACTTCACAACACAAAACTTAACGGAACTTTGTGAGATGCGTCAGTAAAACAAACCCAATCCTTACTTGTAGGTACTGTTGTGAACTAATTCTTATTTTATATTTGTGTTATATCTACTGTATTCCAACTTTACCATGGTTCATACCCCATGATACCACCCATAGATGCATCAAAACAAGTAAACAACACAAGAAAACAGAATCTGTCTTAAACATGGTAGTCTGTAAAGATGTGAATTAATGTAGAACCTCCGTGTCTCTAAAAATTCTGAAAAATTAGGAAAACGTGTGTAATTTGTAGTTCAGAGTTTTGTACAAAAATCAAGAATTTATCACATTCCAGTAATTCGAAAGAATTCAAACATTGGGCGCAAAAGTTTCTGTTTTTCAACAAAACCAAGCTACTATCTTCCAAATCATCCTAAAGGTCTTACTTGGCACAAACACTAATTTAAAACATGAAAACTCATCTAACCAGAGGCTAGATGATATATTTATTGAAAAACAGGAAACAAAAATATTGGGTTGTCTCCCAACAAACGCTTTTCTTTAAATCCTTTTAGCTAGGCATTGAGATTTCAGTGATGCTTGGGTGCAAGTAAAGAATTGAAACTCAAAGGGAGCATCATGAATTGCATGACAAGCACATTTAAGTCTAACCCACTTCCTATGCATAGGGATTTTGTGAGCAAAAAAATTATGGGAACAAGAATCAACTAGCATTGGAAGGCTAAACAAGCATAACTTCAAGATTTTAAGCACATAGAGAGGAAACTTGATATTATTGCAACTCCTACAAGCATATATTCCTTCCTCATAATAATTTTCAGTAGCATCATGAATGAATTCGAAAATATAACCATCACATAAAGCATTCTTTTCATGATCCCCAAGCATATAAATTTTATTACTCTCCACATAAGCGAATTTCTTCTCATGAATAGCAGTGGGAGCAAACTCAACAAAATAATTATCATGTGAGGCAAAATCCAATTGAAAACTAAAATCATGATGACAAGTTTCATGGTTATCATTATTCTTAATAGCAAACAAGTCATCACAATAATCATCATAGATAGCAACTTTATTCTCATAATCAATTGGAACCTCTTACGAAATAGTGGATTCATCACTAAATAAAGTCACGACCTCTCCAAATCCACTTCCATCAATATAATCATCATAAATAGGAGGCATGCTTTCATCATAACAAATATTCTCATCAAAACTTGGGGGACTAAAAATATCATCTTCCTCAAACATAGCATCCCCAAGTGTCGTGGATTTAGCACGGTAGATGTCTTAGCAAAAGGACTTAGTCGTGAGGCCATCGCTACGGGTTAGCTTAAAGGGGTTAAAGCGGACAAAGGACATAGAGATTTTATACTAGTTCGGCCCCTTCGATGAAGGTAAAAGCCTACATCTAGTTTGGTGTGGTATTGCTTGGGCTTCGATGACCAGGGAGCGAATCCGCTTTTCCTGTGTCTCGAGCTATGGTTTTCTTCTCCTGAACCGTCGCCGGGTCGTCCCTTTATATAAGAGGTGACACCCGGTCCGGTTTACAGAGTCCCGAGGACGGCTCATAAACGTGTCTGCCTCGGTCTCTGCTCTTTCTATCTTAAATCCCAAGTTACATAATATGACGGTTTACAAGTCATGGGCCCTATCATACGGGCTCTAAGCCCCTTGGGCTACAATCTTTTACCTCATACTTCGCTGGGCCTCCCTGATAGTACAATCTTGAGCACTTAAACCGGACCCTCCTGGCTGGTTTATACCTGGTAGTAATATCCCTGACATTAGGCCCCAGATTGATTAGAACTTGTTCATGTCAATCTCCAAAGTCTTGTACAGCTTTTCATTTCCGCAGCTCCAGTATGTTTGGTAAACCGGCATGACGTCATCCCTCTGTGCCGCTTTAAATCGTCATGACATCATCCGCCTACACCTGTTTTTTACCTTTACTTATTAAAGCTCGGAAGATCGAGGCGATGGCTCAATCCATATCCGATTTTTGGTCTCCTCGTTTCTCGCGCCTGCCGTTTTATCTCTTCGTCTTATAAATAGGGACGAGGGCCATCTCCTTATCCCCTCTGCTTCGTCTTCCTCTGGCCTCCAGCGCTCAAGCTCCGCCGCCGTCCTTCGAGCTAGTCGTCTTCACCAAGCCCGGCTGCTGCATCAACCCGAGTGGGTCCAGAGTTTCGTCGCTGTCCTTCCGCTTCCTCAGGTGCGTTACTTCTTCTTCCCCATAGATCTTAGTTCTAGGGTTTCTTGGTAGCTCGCCCACGAACCCTTGTTCTTCGCAGTTCATCACCGTAGGTAGTCCTCAGCTGTAGATGAAAAACTTTTTAGGTCAACTCTCGTGCGCATGACTCCGCTCCGTCTTTACAATCTTAGTTTCCCAATACTGCTAGTAAAACTGGATCTGTAAACAATCTTCACTTTCTTCAACGAATATGACTTGAATTATCTTGATTTTCTCCTGTGTTGTAGATCCATATTTTACCACTGCTCACGTGAAAGTTGTTTCTCACACTTTAGATCTGCAACTTATCTGCTTATGTCACTAGTTCAATTGTAAGATGCACCTTATATGCCTGCACTGACGGTTTAGATTTAGACCTGCATCCTGTAATTGGCGGTTTAACTTTTCACTTCTAAGCCTCATAAACCGGTAGCTGTCTCGTTCATGCTTGCTCTGGATCAGTAGGTACCATTAGTCCCTTGCTTAAACCGTCAATTAGGTGAATATCTTCATAGAACATGCCGGTTTATGTCCAGTGGATCGGAAACCGGATCTTGTATTGTATTTTTCAGCATTCCCTCTTTGAAAAAGATGACTTCCACGGCGAAACGGTTTGTTGCCTGCAACTGGGTTCCGTCCCGGATCACCGAGGACGATTTAGAAAAGGCGGCCTCAATTGGTGTTCTGGGTCCGAAGGAGGTTCTGCACTGGCGGGCCCCTGGGAAAGAGTATCCTCCTAAGCCTATGGAGGGAGAGACCATCGTCTTTTTCGATCATTTGGCCCGGGGCTTTAGCCCTCCCGGTTCAAAGTTCTTCCGTGACGTTTTAGCCAATTTTCAACTCCATCCACAAGATATAGGTCCCAATTCCATATCAAACATCTGCTACTTCCAAGTCTTCTCAGAAGCATATCTGCAAGAGGAGCCATCCGTAGAGCTATTCCGGGACTTCTTCCATCTGAACCGCCGAACTGAATTCTCCGACGGGCCCCATACTGAACTTGGCGGTGTGAGCATCCAGAAGAAAAATGATGTCAGCTTTCCTCACGCCACTCTTCATAGCCACCCCAAGGAGTGGAACCAGACTTGGTTCTACTGCAAGGACACTTCACCAGAGGGAGAAAACCATTGCCGGGTTACCGCCCTTATCGTCTAACAGTGGATCACCCTTTCCCGCAGCGTCTGAGTGCCCAAGACCAGGCTCGATATGCCCCCAACTTTCCAAACTCAGGGCTTTTGTGGCCAACGGGTTAACTGGTGTTGATTTTGTTTGCTGCTGGCTCTCCTGGAGCATCCTCCCGTTAAGCCGGCGCTCCGGTTTAATGTGCGAGTATACCGGCAATTCGAAGGACCCTCAGCGTCACACAGACATAGTGCTTCCAGACAACGAAGTTACTGAGTCTACTAAGAAGAAGTTGAATATCCCCCTGGAGGAGTGTAGCAGGACCGGTTTAGCACCTTTCTGTGTGAACAATACACCGCCGTCGGTAAAATTCTCCTGTCCCTTTTTGCTTTAATCCGTCCATATTGCTTGTCTTCAATATGTTTTTACTCCTTTACACATGCCAATGACCCCTTCTGGAAGAGGAAGGCTCAAGACAAACCGGCGAAGCCAACTCGCAAGAAGAGCTTGGCCGTAAAGAAACAAAAAAAGAAACCTGCCGCTACTTCCGGTTCAAACCCCGAAGAAGATGATCCATCTTCTGAGGTACTGCTTGGTTCTTACACCTTGTAACTTTCCTTTGTCTGTATTTATATTAACAATGTCCTTTCCCAGGATCCGGCGGAAGGGAGTAAAGTGGATGAAGTCGAGGTAATCTATCTTTCCTCTGATTCAGAACCGTTGCCACCAAAAATTCGTCGGGTAGCCCGGAAGTATCCATTTTCTCACCCTTATGCTCAATTGGATCCCAATTTTCTTTTGAAGAAGCATCAGCATGAGGCTCGCCGGTCCACACGCCATAGTGGTCACGTGGTTGAATCATCCGGATTACCCCACACGCCGGCTCGAAGACGCCGCTCAGAGGTTTTGCTTACTCCAACCACTCTTCATCCAAAAGCAGGTCTTATTCGCAAACCTCTTAAACCGTCTGATCCAAACTATCAGGAAACTCCTCTGTCTTCTTCCGGCGAGTCAACTGCCACTCAAGTCCCGGTGCTTAAGACCGTTCCTCGGTAAGTCATCTTTCAGTATGTCCGGTTTATCTTTACTTTTTGACTTGTGATTCTCATTAATCCTTTAATCTTATCAGTATGCCCAAGCCTAGCAAGAAGGCAAAATTGAATAAACCGGCAGCCGAAAACGCTTCTGAACCGGCAGAGGATCTTGAAGCTACCAATCCTCTGGAAGAGATCGCTGCTGACGTTCCGCTCAATGATCCTTCCCCAATGGACCACGAAGATCTTGCTGCTCCGGAGGGTGACGCTACAGAGAACGCTGCTGAACCGGCTAGCCCTGCTCGGGATAGTCCGGCTCCTGTTAGTCCGGTACGCACCGATCCTGCTGTCGCTGATGAGCCCCCCAGGACAACTGCTGACTTGCAGAAGATGTCAAGTTTACTGGGATAGGTTTTTCTGCTCCCGCGGAGCCTGTTATTTATTTTGGCCAGGCACACTGCCAAGGAGGTGGTTTTCCAGAAAGACAAGGGCAAGTGGAGCACTGACTTGTCTAGTTATGCCTAGCTCAGTGCCCAGGGGCTCCACTCTAGGTATCTAAACCGGCTCTTCACCAGCTGCGACCATGAGGCCGGTTTGGTAAACATGATGAAGGAAAAATACGAGGTAACTTCTTTCCCTTTGCCTTTCATTTCTGCTTGTAACTTTGTAACTGTACCATTTGGCCATTGTAGCCCCCAAGTGTCGGTTTAACCTTTAGGATGAACCGGGACTTTGATAGATTAACTGAAATATCTTGATTTGCATGTATAGCCCCCAAGGGCCGGTTTACTCCATTGCGGGTGAATCGGAACTTCTTCCATGTTTGAGAATGACCTTACATTAGCCCCCAAGTGCCAAGGATATAACTTTGCTATGTACTTGGGACTTGTTTGAAAAAGATTAATTTCCTTCACTTCAATTGCACATTAGCCCCCAAGTGTCGAGTGCATAACTTCTTATGTGCTTGAGACTTTTGATTAAGCAGTCTCCATAAACATCTGACCTTCTTTATCCTCTGCAGACTGACTTGAATGGGAGAGCTTCCGAAATGACTGAGCTCCGGAATAGCCTGGCCTTCCAGGAATCTGCTTCGACTAAAGTTAAGGAGGAACTTACCCTTGCTTTAGCCAGTATGGAAATGCTCAAAAAAGATTTTGAAGCGGAGCGGTCCACTTGGGAGGTGCAAAGGGCTGCCTTAGAAAAAATAGCCAAGGATGCTGAGGCTGGCCTTAATCCGGTGACGGAGGAGTTATCCGGGTTAAGACAACATATAGACGATATGACATCTGCCATCTCTGGTAAGTACTTGTTTTCATACACTTTATCATTGCTATTTGATACTGCTCCGGCTTGACTCATCACTTGTACACAGGGAGGCGCGTGACTCATCTAGGGGATGATGTCCGGAAGAAGCCGAAAGCTGCTTATACCTTGGTGGAACAACTCTATGCCTGTGCTCAGAGGGCCATCAGTGCTATTTCGCACAATAAACCGGCGCCGTCCACCATCCAAGGTACTCTAGAGAAATTAGCAATCTTGCCTACCCGACTTGTTGAAGTGAAGAAATCTTCTGCAAGAGCTGGTTCCCTCATGGCGTTAACCCGGGCCAAGGCATGGGTTCCCAATTTTGATCCGGCAAAGGCCATGAATGGCTATCCCAGTATGAAAGAAGACGGGTCAGCCTTCTCTGCTGAAGATCTTCGTGCTTTGAACAAAGACATGCGCCCTCTTGCCAGTAAGCTCACTGATGAAGCGGACTTAACAAGGTATCATCCGGGTTATGATCTAGAGAATTCGCGGGTGGAGCGGCCGACTTATGATGTCGAAAATCTAATTCCACCCGTTCGTAAGCATACCTTCGCTCCTGACATTGAATTGTCAGAACTTATAAACGATGAAGTATATTCCGCGCCCTTGCCAAGATTGACTGTAGCACCCCTGATTTCTAGCAGCTGCCAGAAGTCGTCGAAGATCCGGAGCAAGCTGACCCTCAGTCTTCACAGCGAGCCGAGGAAGAATCCTAAACCGACTCCGGTTTAATCTTATGTGTTGAATACTTTGCAAGAAAATGATATTCTTTTGGGCCTGCACGTGCCTTGTAATAGAATAGTTGAGATATTGTCTTTGTCCCACTATTATCCTTCAGGGCATTACTTTGATTGGCAATTCCTAAATTATCTCCTGCTTGCAATGTGTCAACAGTTTATGTTTACCTATGTCTGCATAAACAATGCTAAGAATGTACTCACGATTTACCACCGGACGGGTTATTCTACCCAAGCACATGATCTAAGTTAATAACTTGAACTGTGTATAAGATACCATCATATATCATACCTGTGATTAAGCGTATCTGCAAACCTTAATCCGACACGAGTAATCCAAGACGTAAGTGTTGATGACTCCCTTGGCTCTCTGTTGGCTTATGAAGCTGATCCGGGTTACAATGAACGCCGGTTTAACGGTAAACTAGTGCTGGTGTTCATGACCCAGACTATAGCTCTGTAGATACAGATGTAGTGACAACTTTGTAGTTGCCCGGTCTTGGATCAATGAACTTGGTTGAAACACCAATGACCTTGAATATAAAGATTTGTGAAAACATAAAAAATGAAAAAAATAAAGTTTTTGGGCAAATAAGACCATGTAGTCGAGGCTTTTTACGAGCTGCCAGGCTCCAAATTCGAGGCTTTTTATGAGCTGCCAGGCTACTGTCATTAACCATTTTAGCAAAGCCTGTTAAGACGATCCGCAATCTTTAACCAAATCATCAATGTCAACAACTACCCAATGTTCAAAATCTCGTAAAAATTTTGGCTTGGGTAATCACTTGATGATCGTCAATTTAACGTGACCAAGTTCAGGGTCCCGAAGGATTGACTTGTGATACGTTCGACGGGTCATACCAGGTTTACCTGGACGGCGCAATTTACTTGATACAGGCAGGTTAATCCGGGGGTTTAGGTGTATACACCGGGCTTCCAAGCGGTGTTCACTACAAGAGTTTTCAACTCCCTGATGAACTTGCATCAGGAGCCCCCAGGTAGCGTATGAGCATTGCTTGTCGGGGCATATGTTTGAGTCGTGCTAGGCATCAAACCCTCTTTTGCCCCTTCATCATCATGTGGAAATTGCCAAAGCAACCAGAGCAGTGCTCTTATGATGGGCTTCATATGGCTGCCGGTTCAAGAGGCCATGGGAAACTTCCTTGCCCGCGGAAGCCCCCATGTGATTCTTGTTTGTATAGAATGGACGGCTGATTCCTTGATTTTATCAAGGGCGCTAGTTTAAGAGGCCATGGAAAACTTCCTTGCACGAAAGCCCCCATGTGATACTCTTGTGAAAAAAGATGGCTGATTCCCCGGTTTACCGGGGGCGCCAGTTTATTTTATTAATCATAATATATACATTGTACATAAAGCGGAGCCGATGGCTCAAGTATAGTAAGGTCGAAGAAGAGCGATGTTCCACGACCGCTTGGTCTCCTCCTCCGCCGTACGTGAGTCCTTATGTTCTCGATTGTCGACGAGGTAGTATGATCCGTTGTGCAGGTTCTTGCTGACCACAAAGGGTCCTTCCCAAGGTGGGGATAACTTGTGCATATCTGTCTGGTCCTAGATGAGCCGGAGCACCAGATCTCCTTCCTGAAACGTCCTGGTCTTAACCCGACGGTTGTGTTACCGGCGTAGGTCTTGTTGATAAATCGCTGATCGCGCTGCTGCCGTGTCCCATTCCTCGTCCAGCCGGTCCAAACCGTCTTGTCTTGCTTGTTCATTATCCGCTTCAACATAAGCCGCCACCCGCGGCGAGTCGTGCCATATATCACTAGGGAGGACCGCTTCAGCTCCATATACCATGAAGAAAGGTGTGTACCCTGTGGATCTGTTAGGTGTAGTGTTGATGCTCCATAAGACAGAAGGCAATTCCTCCACCCAACAACCCAGTGTTCTCTGTAAAGGAACCATTAGCTGGGGTTTGATGCCTCTCAAGATCTCTTCATTGGCTCTTTCAGCTTGGCCATTAGATTGAGGGTGAGCTACCGATGAAACATCAATACGAATATGCTCACGTTGACAGAATTCCTCCATAGCTCCTTTGGATAGGTTGGTGCCATTATCAGTTATAATACTATGTGGAAAGCCAAACCGGCAAATCACCTTTTTGATGAACTGAACCGCTGTTGCTGCATCACAATTACTGACAGGCTCCGCTTCAACCCATTTTGTAAACTTATCCACTGCTACCAAAAGGTGGGTTTTCTGGTCTTGGGATCTCTTAAAGGGTCCGACCATAACGAGCCCCAAAGTCGCAAACGGCCAAGTAATTGGGATCATCCGCAGCTCCTGCGCCGGCTTATGAGCACGTCGCAAGAATTTCTGGCAAGCATCACATTTTCTGACCAAGTCCTCTGCGTCGGCGTGAGCCGTTAACCAGTAGAACCCATGACGAAAAGGTTTAGCCACCAAGGATTTTGAACCGGCGTGATGACCACAATCCCCTTCATGAATCTCTCGAAGAATATCACAGCCTTTTTCTGATGATACACATCGCTGAAACGCTCCAGAAATACTGCGGCGATGAAGTTCTCCATTGACGATAGTCATAGATTTAGCCCGCCGGATTATCTGACGGGCCTCGACTTCATCCCCTAGCAACTCACCTCGGTTCAGGTATGCCAAGTAAGGGAGTGTCCAATCCGGAATGACATGAAGTGATGCAACCAATTGCGCTTCCGGATGAGGGACAACCAAATCCTCCTCTGAAGGTATTTGCACCGACTGATTATGTAATTCATCCAAGAAAGTATTAGGTGGAACCGGTTTAGGCTGGGAACCCAGCCGGCTTAATGCATCAGCCGCTTCATTCTTTCCCCGGTCTATATGATCCACCTGATATCCTTTGAAGTGTCCAGCGACAGCGTCCACCTCTCGTCGATATGCTGCCATAAGCGGATCCTTAGAATCCCACTTGCCAGATACCTGCTGTGCTACCATATCTGAATCGCCAAAGCATTTAACCCGGCTCAAGTTCATCTCCTTGGCCATCCGCAAACCATGGAGGAGAGATTCATACTCAGCAGCATTGTTAGTACATGGGAACATTAAACGGAGGACATAGTAGAACTTATCACCTCGTGGGGAAGTTAACATGACTCCAGCCCTCGAGCCCTCCAACTGCCTTGAACCGTCAAAGTGAATAGTCCAGTACGTATGATCTGGCTTCTCCTCAGGTGCTTGCAACTCTGTCCAATCATTAATGAAATCCACTAGTGCTTGGGATTTTATAGCAGTACGGGGCACATACTTTAATCTGTGCGGGCTAAGCTCAATAGCCCATTTTCCAACCCGACCGGTAGCTTCTCTGTTCTGGATTATATCCCCTAATGGAGCTGAACTGACAACGGTAATTGGGTGGCCCTGAAAATAGTGCTTCAGCTTCCGGTTTGCCATGAACATTCCATACACCAGTTTCTGCCAGTGTGGATATCTCTATTTTGACTCAATGAGCACCTCACTGATGTAGTAAACTAGCCTCTGAACCGGATATTCTTTGCCTGCTTCCTTGCGCTCTACCACAATGGCAACGCTTACTGCATGGGCATTAGCAGCCACATATAGCAGAAGCGGCTCATTATCAATTGGGGCAGCAAGGACCGGCGGCTCTGCCAATTGCCTCTTTAAATCCTCGAACGCAGCATCAGCAGCACCGCTCCAAACGAACCGGTCTGTCTTCTTCATCATCTGATAAAGCGGGATTGCCTTCTCCCCCAAACGGCTGATAAACAGGCTCAGTGCTGCAATACGGCCCGCCACGCGTTGGACATCATTGATGCACGCCGGTTTAGCCAGGGACGTGATTGCCTTGATCTTCTCCGGATTAGCTTCAATCCCTCTGTTTGACACTAAGAACCCCAGGAGCTTGCCTGCCAGAACACCGAAAACGCACTTCTCCGGATTAAGCATCATTTTGTAAACTCGGAGGTTGTCAAAGGTTTCCTTCAGATCCTCTATCAGTGTCTCCTCCTTCCTGGATTTCACCACAATGTCATCAACATATGCATGGACATTTCTCCCAATCTGCCCTTGTAGGCAGTTCTGCACACAACGCTGGTAGGTTGCCTGGGCACTTTTGAGCCCGAATGGCATAGATACATAGCAGAAGGCTCCAAAGGGAGTTATGAAAGACGTCTTTTCCTGGTCCTTAACTGCCATCTTGATCTGATGATAACCTGAATATGCATCCAAAAAACGTAGCTGCTCACATCCTGCCGTAGCATCAATAATCTGATCAATACGGGGGAGAGCAAAAGGATCGGTTGGGAAAGCCTTGTTCAGATCTGTGTAATCAACACACATTCTCCATGTTCCATTTTTCTTAAGTACCAGCACTGGATTAGCCAACCACTCTGGATGAAACACCTCAACTATGAAGCCTGCGGCCAAGAGCCTAGCCACTTCTTCTCCTATAGCTTTATGCCTCTCCTCATTGAAGCGGCGCAGGTATTGCTTGGCCGGTTTAAACTTAGGATCAATACTAAGACTATGCTCAGTGAGTTCCCTTGGTATACCTGGCATGTCAGAAGGCTTCCACGCAAAGATATCCCGGTTCTCACGGATGAACTCGATGAGCGTGCTTTCCTATTTGGGGTCTAGGTTAGCGCTGATAGTGAACTGCTTGGATGAGTCGCCCGGAACAAAGTCCACCTGCTTAGTCTCCTCAGCCGATTTGAATTTCAACGCTGGATCATGCTCTGAGTTGGCTTATTTAGCGGGGACATATCCGCCGGATCAACATTGTTCTTATAGAATTTCAGCTCCTCCGTCGCACAAACCGCCTCAGCATAAGCTGCATCTCCTTCCTCGCACTCCAATGCAATTTTGTGGCTCCCATGAACCGTAATAGTCCCCTTGTGGCCTGACATCTTAAGTTGTAAATAGACATAACAGCCTAGCCATGAACTTGGCGTAAACCGGCCGCCCAAACAATGCGTGGTATGGGCTCCTGATCTTTACAACCTCAAAGGTCACAGTCTCTGATCTAGACTCATGCTCATCTCCAAAGGTGACCTCCAAATCAATCTTGCGAACTAGATAAGCCGATTTACCGGGTACCACCCCATGGAACACTGTATTGGATTGTCGAAGCTTTTTATCTGTCAGCCCCATGCGCCGAAACGTCTCATAATATAAGATGTTGATGCTGCTGCCTCCATCCATAAGCACTTTGGTGAACTTGTAACCACCCACCCGTGGTGCCACTACCAGAGCCAACTGGCCCGGATTATCAACCCGGGGTGGGTGATCCTCTCTGCTCCACACAATGGGTTGCTCAGACCAACGCAAAAAACATGGTGTCGCCGGTTCAATAGAATGCACTGCCCTCTTCAAAACCTTTTGATCCCGTTTGCATAAGCTCGTGGTGAAGACGTGATACTGCCCACTGCTCAGCTCCTTCGGATTATTCTGATATCCGGATTACTGCTGCTGCTGACGCTATTGATTTCCTTAGTTGTTGTATCCGCCCTGACCATGCTGCTAGCTATGCTGGTGCTGATTGTTGCCATTGTGGTTGCCATTACCGCCGTTGTACCCTGAACCGGATCCGCCACCTTGATAACCCGGACCTTGAAAACCGGGGCCTGATCCGCCGGGGGGCCCGTGATCGTATTTAGTCTGTTTCATAAATTCTTGTATAATGAAGCAGTCTTTCCAGAGATGCGTAGCCGGGTTTTCCGCTGCGCCGTGCTTCGGGCAAGGCACATTTAACTGGCGCTCTAGATTAATAGGCGGCCTCCCGTTGCGTCGGGGCGGTCTACCCTTGCGGCGCTGCCTATTGTCCTGAGCGTTGGTATTTGCCACAAAGTCTGAGCTGCCCTCCGGTTTACGCTTGCCATTGTATCCTTGCCCCGCCGGATTAGCCTGCGGCGGTTTACCGTTCTTGCTTGCCTTCCCTGACTTGTCTCCATCTGCATCTGGATATTTGGTGTTATCAGAATCTCCATATTTCACCAAAGCGCCCATGAGCGTTCCCATGTCGTTGCAATCATGTTTGAGCCGTCCCAATTTATGCCTCAAAGGTTCAAACCGGTAATTGCCTTCCAAGGTTACTATTGCTATACTTGGGTTGATGCTATTGGAGGAGTGCAAGATTTCGGACACTCGACACACCCAACTGCTTGTGGATTCTTGCTCTCCTTGAACGCATGCAGCTAAATCGACAACAGACATTGGCTGCTTGCATGTGTCCTTGAAATTATTGATAAACCAGCGCCGCAATTCACCCCATGATCCGATGGAATTAGGTGGCAAACCCTTTAGCCATGTCCGGGCCGTGCCCTCGAGCATCATTGTGAAGTATTTAGCACATGCCGCTTCATCCACGTCAAGCATCTCCATTGCCATCTCATAACTCTCAACCCATGCCTCCGGAGCAAGATCCGCTGTGTAGTTGGGCACCTTGCGCGAACCTTTGAAATCTTTGGGTAGTTTCACGTTCCGTAAAGCGGGGATGAGACATTGTACGCCCAGGGAACTGGCCATGACCCCCGGTTCAACTATGGCGGTGGGATGAACCGACGTCGCTTGATGGGCATCATACTGGGCAGTATGTCTGGCCTGATCCACTACCTCTTGCGCATGTGCTTCCTCTCCTGCCGGATTGTCCTGCCTCTACCGATGCCGTCTTCGTGCGCTGCTTGATACGGCTGGTTCATCCAGACGCCTCGTATAACTCCGGCTTGGGCGAGGGGTTGAATGAATCCTCTCCCCGCTATATGAATAAGCTTGCTGTTGGGTTAGTGCCGTGTCCAGCAACTCCTTGGCCCGTCGTGCCTCCACCGCTACGGGGGACGTACCTTTGATGGGAAGCACGGCCAGTCGTGAAGCGGCAGCAACTATGTTATCCAATGGATTAGAATAATGACCCGGAGGGGTGGGCACATGCTGGGTCGGCACAACATGGTGATTTGGCTCTGCGGCCGGTGGGTGAGCCGACGCGCCTGTTCCTGGTGCTCCTCCCCAGTTTATCTCTGGATGGTTACTGGTCCCTGCGCCTGGCGTGCTAAAGAGATTCCTCGCCTCATAAACCGGCGGCAAATGAGATCGTTGTCTTCTCCACATTACCTCTTGTGAGGCATTCTGAGCTAACCTGAGCCGATAAGCTTGAGAATCCAGCTCTGCCTGTCTTGTAGCCATCCTAACTTTTTCAGCGGCCAGAACCAACTTGGCTTGCTCAATCCGGCTCTTCACCTGAGCGATCTCTGCATCATGTTGCTCCTTGTCGGCCTGAGCTACTTCTACTGTCGCAAGCGCTGTCAAAGTGTCGACTAAGATGGATAGAGCGTCAGAGGGTGACGGGGGAGGATCTCCAGCTCTAGCTCCCATTGCCTCTGAGGTTAATGCCCCTGTCTTTGAGGGCTGCTGCATGGATTGTGATCTGGCCATGAAAACAGCAACCCTGTTTGGCGGATCGAGTGGGTCCGGAATACTATCGCCATCGGAACAACCCTCAAATCGGCCGTCCTGCAGTAGATACAAAGATTCGGTCTCTCCGGATGAAGATTCATCGCCGGAATAAATAACGGTCTCGCCGCCGGAGTCCGATCCGTCCTCGGCTTGTACTCCATGCACTGCTCCAACGAAGACGTGCTTCACGGCGGGTTGAATCCGGGCAGGTCTCGCACGCTGAGCCGACTCGATGATGTTGGGGAAGGTGTCCGGCTAAGGGCCCAGTTCGCCGATCTTGCCGATGAAGACGTGGATGCCGCCGAAGGGGACCCGGTACCCGTAATCGATTGAATCGGCCTCGGGGCCCCAGCCTGCATCGTCGATGTAGATCCGACCGCGACGACTCTTAGTCATCCGGCCCACTGCGTCGCCCTTGAGCCCTTCAAAGCTGCCCTTCAAGAACTCGAAACCATCGTGCGATAGCCCCACGGTGGGCGCCAACTGTCGTGGATTTAGTACGGCAGATGTCTTAGCAAAAGGACTTAGTTGTGAGGCCATCGCTACGGGTTAGCTTAAAGGGGTTAAAGCGAACAAAGGACACAGGGATTTTATACTAGTTCGGCCCCTTTGATGAAGGTAAAAGCCTACGTCTAGTTTGGTGTGGTATTGCTTGGGCTTTGATGGCCAGGGAGCGAATCTGCTTTTCCTGTGTCTCGAGCTGTTGTTTTCTTCTCCTGAACCGTCGCCGGGTCGTCCCTTTATATAAGAGTGTCAGGACCCCGATCCTAAGTCACACCGATCTAGCTCTAACACGTCATATCACTTTGCGGCCTCACGCACGGTAACCCCACGGGTGCCACCTTACCTGGCCCGGGACCGTTTGCGCATTTTGGCACACGTATATGACAGTGTCGCTAGCATCCATATGACAGAGAACCCGGGCCGACATGGCTAGTTATAAACCAAAAGTGGCACTAAATTACAGAGACAGGCATCCATGACCCAGCAACGAACGTGTCGGTCATCAACGTATGAACCCAAGTCGTAGCAAGCTACATGGATTTAAAGGAACAACGCGTGAAATTTCCCCTAAGGGACAGACACAGGAACGAAGAAGGACACATGCCGGCCAGCCTACGTGTTCCGAGCAGTAGCAAGCTACCAAGGCTCATTGGAATCACTAGGAGGCATTTCCCTATAAGGTAGGCTACCAAAGGAAAACAACTAGGTGTCGGATCCCACACATACCAAGCATTTCAATCATACACGCAATATGCTCAATATGTGCAAATACAACATTGCATCACAACAGAACTCTATGACTCAAAGTACTTTATTTAAAAGGCTCCAAGAGCCATACATAACATATCCATACAGGTAGGGGTCACATGACCCAACACTCAAGTCATATAGTCATACAAGCACAAGCGGAAGCTACATGTGTGAGTACAGACAACTTAGAAAATAAAACAGGCTTGGTGTAGCCTGACTATCTACAAGGCCCTTCACAAGCTCCAGATCTCCGTCTGGGTGTCAAGCTACTCGTCGACGTCAACGTCTATGTAGAACCCATCAGCAGGGGCAGGGTTCTCTTCTGCAACAGTTATTAAGCAAACATGAGTACAAAGGTACTCAACAAGTCTTACCACAAAACCTATCATACATGCATCATTATCAAAGGGGGTAGTGGATTTCATAGCAGAATGCCAGCCTTGACCTTGGCTAACCTATACTACAACTCTCAACAGATTGCAAGATGTTATTACGAACACGAGTCCTCTACTCACCACATCAATACACTACCGAGGATTCTCCTCCGTCATCCTACGGAAGGCCATCCACGGCACTCACACTTATCTTGAGGCTTTTAGTAGTATCCATCAACTTGTCTATGAACTGTAAGAGTAACCAAGTAGTTCATACCGCGAACAACGGCTATTCGAATAGATTGACCACCCTGCAGGGGTGTACCTCTTCACACACGCTTTCACCACTTATCGCCGTTTACTCGGCGTGTACTCGACAACCTTCAAGCGGAAGCCCAGCGAGGGTGTCGGCCACGACCTGACTAACTACTCAAGTCTCTCGTCCAGGTGTATAGCCTATTTGGGTTCCATCCGTGGGGAGATCTGGCCGGGGTGTCGCTCACGGTCCCAAACGATGTGTACAGGGTTCCCGAGTCACCAAACGGGCAACCGGTACACCGTGCCACGTACCTGTCGCATCACAACCCACCCCGAGGGTCAGCGTTGTGCACGACCTCCAGTAAACTATAAACACCAGAAACTAGTTGCAATTCCTGGACAGAGATCAAGGGTAATCAATAAGACGAGAGGGTCAATTAAGGATCCCAATGTGTGGTAGTAGCTGTAACTTGAACCACACATATAGATCTCGGGTCCTATGGACGATTCCAATGAAACAACCCACCATGTACTCCTACATGGCCTTTCATCGATACCTTTACCAAGCGTGTTCCACACTTCCTTCTCTTTACCGGTATGATCATTTCACTCTGATCCATCACCCAGATGAACCAGACCAGACACAACTCTAAGCATAACAGGCAACATAAACAAATAGCATGGTGGATCACACATCACATGGCTCAATCAACTCCTACACATGCTAGTGGGTTTCAACTATTTACTGTGGCAATGACAGGTCATGCAAGGGATAGGGTTCAACTACCGCAACAAGTAGCAGTTCACACGCTGTTGCCTTAATGCATTAAAAGAGAGCAGGAGCGAGAAGATTGGGTTTGTATCGGAATGATCAATGATTGCTTGCCTGACAAAGTAGTTGTCGGGTACTGCTCTTCAACTGGATACGCAGCAGTATCCTCGGGAGCAGGACCTAACACAGAGAGAACCGGCGATACAATCATTAACAAACAAATGCAACAATATGATGCATGTTCATGACATGGCAAGATGCATGTGTGTTGGCTAATGCAACTAAAACCAGAAGGGTTTGAACCTATTTGAATCAAAGATTCAAATTGAAGTTCAAACTATTATTTAAATAAGTGCATTATCATGTTTTTGATGTAAACAGCAAGTTAACTTGTTCAAACATGCATGAAACCAGTGCCATTGGAAAGATTGAATTTTTCTGATCATTTTTCATATATAAATCTTTTCCATCTGAGCTATGGTTGATTTTATATGATTTTTAGAAGTTTGGGTATTTTCTGGAATTTCCTGAATTATTTTTAAACCTAAAATCCCAGAAAATCCTTTACTGCGTCAGCATGACATCATGCTGACGTCAGGCAGTCAACAGGGCCAGTCCAAGTCAAACCTGACCAGTAGGACCCACTGGTCAGTGTCACAGCTAATTAACTAAGTTAATTAGAGTTAAACTAAAACTAATTAGCTGTCAGTGGGGCCTGGGCCCACGGGTCAGTGACTAAACTAATTAGCTAATTAAAATAACAGAAACTTAATTAAACTAACTAATTAGCAGAGGGTGGCCCACACGTGAGTGACTCAGGGGTAGTCAACCCCCTGGTCAAATAGGTCAAACTCGCCGGCGAGGCCAAGTGCGGCGGCGTGCTTCGGAAAACGTCTGTAGGGCACGGCTCGAGCTGTGGCTAGGCGCGTTGGAAAGCCCTTGCTGTTGCGCGTCGGATGGTGGTGGTCGCCGGACCTGGGGTGGCCGGAGACGACGGCAACAAGCTCGACGGCGGCGACCGGCGTCGGGCGTGTGTGGAGATGCGGCTGCAGGGGCCTAGGCGATGCGTGCGTGGCACATTTCGCACCTACGCGCTGCGGCGAGTGTGATGGACGGGTGCCCGTGACCAAATGGTCACTGGAGCATCGTCGGCGGCGAGCACGGCGGCAGTGCGTTTCGGTGATCAACAGAACGGCGGCTACATGGTGCAAAAGGAACGGAGGAAGGAGGGGTTCGACGTAGAAGCTCACTGCGGTGCTAATGAGCTCGACGGCGGGGTCGGGGACGCGCTGTAGCTTCGTAACGGCGGCGAGGTACTCCGATGATCCGAGAAAGGGGACGACGGCGTGTAGGCGTTGCAGGGCTTTCGGCGGCTCGTGGCTCAGCGAGGAGGAAGAGGGCGACGCGGCGGACCTTCTGGACACACTCACGGGGCGAGGGGGTGGCTCTGGGTGCGGCTACGGCGAGCGGTGGCGACGGCGGCTCGGTGATGGAGGAGGAGAGAGCCAGGGGAGGCGACAGGGACGAGGGGGAGAAGGGTGAGCGGTCGGGGCAGCTGCGTGTCGTCGCGGGGAGTCGTCCAGGCCGTCGGGATGCAGGCAGGCAGGGTGGAGGTGGCCGGACGCGTGCCGGCGTGCGGCGACCACGCGCGCGTCCTTCTGGCGCGAGGAGGAAGGCGACAGAAGAGGCCGTGGGCTGGGCCGGCTTGCTACAGGGCTGGGCCCGAGGTAAGTGTTTCTTCCTATTTTTTCTTTTCCTATTTTCTTTTTGTTTCATTTCTTTTGCAGCTTTGTTCAATTAATAAAAATGCTAGAACATTTATATAACTCATAACACTTGTCATACCTACTGTATATAATATGAACAGTAGGAAACATTATAGTTCCTGATTATTTGAGCATTTAAAATATTTTATAGCATTTAAATGCCCAAATTCAAATAACATATGATTTAATCCAGAGGCCTTAGATGTCCTAGAAAATTGTGCACCATTTTTGGCAGAGGTTTAAGACCAAGGCAGAAATGATGAACATTTTTGAAGGGCATTTTGGGTACATTGGAAAATATTTTATCAAACCCTAGTTGTTAGGAGAGGGGTGCTGGGGTTTCTGTTAATCCCATTTCAAGTTTCTTTGAAAGTAGACATGATGCACACTCTAGCTAGGTCCTAATGCAAGTGCTAACTAGGGATGTGACAACTCACCCCCACTTAAAAGAATCGCGTCCCGAGATACGGGTTCCTCTGGAAAGAGGGTGGGATACTCAAGTCGAAGACGATCCTCCCTTTCCCAAGTTGCTTCACTCTCGGAATCAGGTGACCATTGAACCTTGAGAAACTTGATATTATGGCGTCGAGTGGTGCGCTCAGTTTGATCAAGAATACGAACGGGGTATTCTCGATATGTGAGATTGTCTTGGAGATCAAGAGTTTCGTGGTCCACTCCGCGGATAGGATCCGAGAAGCAACGCCTGAGTTGAGAAACGTGGAAAACATCATGAACTCTGGAGAGGTGCGGAGGTAATTCCAATTGGTAGGCAACTTCTCCTCGTTTGTCAAGAATGCGAAAAGGACCGATGTAACGAGGGGCCGATTTGCCTTTGATACCGAAGCGATGGGTTCCCTTAAGAGGAGTAACCCGAAGGTAAGCCTTATCGCCGACTTCAAAAGTCACAGCCTTATGATGACTATCATATTGGCTCTTTTGGCGAGACTGGGCTGTTTTCAATCTCTCACGAACGATGCGAACTTGTTCTTCTGCTTCCTGAATCATATCCGGGCCAAAGAATTGTCTTTCCCCGGTCTCCGACCAGTTAAGAGGTGTTCGACACCTTCGTCCATAAAGAACTTCGAAGGGAGCTTTACCCAAGCTGGCTTGATAACTATTGTTATAAGCGAATTCGGCAAATGGAAGACACTTTTCCCATTCCATACCGAAAGAAATGACAGAGGCTCGAAGCATGTCTTCCAGAATTTGATTGACTCGTTCCACTTGACCACTTGACTGCGGATGGAAGGCAGTACTGAAAGAGAGATGAGTTCCCATAGCATTCTGGAAACTTTCCCAAAATCGGGAAGTGAAAAGACTTCCACGGTCTGAGTTAATCTCCAACGGTACACCATGAAGTGATACTATTCGAGAGACATACAAGTCTGCTAGCTGGCTAGCGGTAATGCTCTCGCGAACAGGCAGGAAATGAGCTACTTTAGAGAGGCGGTCGATAACGACGAAGATAGCATTATTCCCTTTCCTGGACCTGGGAAACACGGTAATGAAGTCCATACCGACTTTATCCCATTTCCATTCAGGAATAGCTAAAGGTTGAAGGGTGCCAGCAGGCCGTTGATGCTATGCTTTGACTCGACGGCAAACGTCGCAGTTAGCAATGAATTGAGCGATTTCTCTCTTCATCCTAGTCCACCAGAATCTCTGACGTAGATCCTAATACATTTTAGTACTACCGGGATGAATCGTGAGAGGAGATTCATGAGCCTCCTTAAGAATCATTTGTCGTAGTTGTGGTTTCTTGGGTACCACCAAGCGGTTCTCGAAGTACACAACACCTCGAACATCCATAGAGAAACTTCTAGCAACTCTGCTAGCAATGTTCTCCTTGATTCGAGATATGCCTTTGTCATACCGCTGGGCAACTATGATTTGATCCATAAGGGTAGGTTTCGCCACCAAGGTGGAAAGGAATCCTCGAGGAACAATGTGAAGGTTAAGCTTACGAAATTCCTCGTGGAGAAGTGGTTGACCTTGTTGTAACATTAAATTGTTACAATATGACTTACGACTTAGTGCATCGGCCATGACATTGGCCTTTCCAGGAGTGTAAGTGATTCCTAAGTCATAATCTGTGAGCAACTCAACCCAACGTCTTTGCCTGAGATTTAGATCCGGTTGGGTGAAGATATACTTCAAACTTTGGTGATCAGTGAAGATTTCATAGCGATTACCAAGGAGGTAATGTCGCCATGTTTTGAGTGCATGGACTACAGCTGCAAGCTCTAAATCATGAGTAGGATAGTTATCCTCATGTGGACGCAACTGTCGGGATGCGTATGCAATCACTTGACGATCTTGCATGAGAATGCAACCTAGTCCTTGTCGCGAGGCGTCGCAGTAGATTATAAAATCCTTGGAAAAATCTGGTGGTACCAGTACAGGTGCAGATGTCAGGCGTCTTTTCAGTTCCTGAAAACTGGACTCGCACTGTGGGGTCCACTCAAACTTTTTATCTTTCTTGAGGAGTTCGGTTAGAGGTTTGGCAACCTTGGAGAAATTCTCGACGAAGCGTCGGCAATAGCTTGCTAAGCCAAGAAAACTCCTAACTTGCTTGACCGATTCAGGAGGAGTCCAATCAAGGACGGCTTGAACTCGCTCGGGATTGACAGCAATACCCTTGCCAGAGATCACATGACCTAGATAGGTTACTTCTGGCAACCAGAATTCACATTTAGAGAATTTGGCATAAAGGCGGTGCTCTCGAAGTTTCGTCAATACCAACCTTAAATGCTCGGCATGATCTTCCTTGTTCTTGGAATAGATGAGTATATCATCGAGGTATACCACGACGAATTTATCCAAATACTCCATGAATATATAATTCATTAACCGAGAAAAGGTAGCTGGGGCATTGGTTAATCCGAAGGACATAACGGTGTACTCGTATTGGCCATAACGAGTAACGAAAGCCGTTTTAGGGATGTCCTCGTTCTTGATTTTGATTTGATGGTAGCCCAACCTCAAATCCATCTTAGAGAAGACTGAGGATCCAGTGAGCTGATCATACAGGTCGTTGATCCTGGGGAGCGGATACTTATTCTTTATGGTGACCAGATTGACAGGTTGGTAATCTACAACCATCCGCTCCGTTCCATCCTTCTTCTTGACGAAGAGGACGGGGCAAGCCCAAGGGGAAGAACTAGGACGGATGAAACATTTTTGCAAGGACTCATCGAGTTGTTTCTTCAGCTCAGTTAATTCTAGTGGTGCCATCTTATAAGGTCTCCTAGAGATTGGGACAGTTCCAGGGATAAGATCTATCACGAACTCGACATCTCTGTCAGGTGGGATTCCTGGCAGTTCTTCTGGAAAAACATCCGGGAAGTCACGGACTACCGGGATATCTTCGAGTTCTGGTAGAGGGCTGGCATTAAGAGAATAGAGCTGACGTTCAGCCATTCGGGCCAAGACATTGACTATCTTGCCGGATGGATGTGTAAGTTGAACGGTCCTAGTAAAGCAATCAATTTTGGCGTAATGAGTTGTCATCCAATCCATACCCAAAATGATGTTTATGTCCGAGGACTTGAGGGCGATTAAAGATGCTAGGAAAACAAGTCTATCGACAAGGATTTCATTTCCATGGCTTACCCTAGAGGTTTGCCACTTTGAACCAGGAGTTTGAATAACCATGGAAGTAGGCATGTCACAAAAGTCATGTTGTGCAATCGAGCATAGCTCTCAGATATGAACGAATGGGATGCTCCAGTATCGAAAAGAACAGATGCCGGATGGCAGTTGACGAGAAGCGTACCAAGGACGACGTTAGGATCCTCATAAGCTTCTTCGGCAGAAACATAGTTGACATGACCACGTGCTGTGGGGATTGGCTTGACATAGTTCACCTTGCCGGTTGGCTTAACACGACCAACGGGTTTTCCTGGCTGGTTCTGGGGACAATCACGCATGTAGTGTCCCGGTTCTCCACACTTGAAACATGTCACGGTGGTGGTGCGTGGAGCAAAGTTGGAAGGTGGACCTCCATAGGTCTTGGCAGGTGCAAACTGTTGAGTTGGGCGAGGCGCCTCATAGGATGGCCTCGGTGTATATCTGGGTGGCAGATCAGTGTTAGGAACCCACACACGGCGCTTGTGAGAGCCAGAGCCGGATGAGGAACCAGAGTCTCGAGAATGCTTGCGGGTGGCCTCGAAGTCGGTCTGGCCTGTTTCAGCACTGATAGCCTTGTTAACCAACTTCTGGAAGGAAGTGCACTCGTGCAGACGCAGATCTCGGCGGAGTTCAGGGCTGAGTCCCTTGCGGAACCTCGCGTGCTTCTTGGCATCGGTGGATACTTCTTCAGGTGCATAGCGTGCCAGATTACCAAACTCACGACTATAACCATCCACAGTTAAACGGCCCTGGGTGAAATTGCAGAATTCCTCCCGCTTGCGATCCATGAGACCTTCCGGAATGTGGTGTTCACGGAATGCCTCACTGAACTCAACCCAGGTAGTGACTTGGCCAGCAGGACGCATAGCTTCAAAGTTTTCCCACCAAAGACTGGCAGGGCCCTCAAGATGGTAGGCGGCGTAGATAACCTTGTCAGCTTCGGCCACACGGGCAGAGTGTAGCTTGTGGGTGATACTACGTAGCCAGTCATCAGCATTCAGAGGTTCATTGGAGTGATGGAACTTCGGTGGACACATCTTGATAAAGTCATTAATTGACACCACGTCGTTACTCTGACGGAACCCAGTGTTCTGCTCTATGCGTTCCAGCAGACGGTTGGTCTCTCTCTTGTTCCGTTCTGCTTCAAGCATAACTTCCGCCAAGGAGGGTGGCTGGGGCAGATTTCCATCCCTTGTTCCACTAGCCTCACCCTGCTCCTGAGCAGCAGGAGTGTTGCGAGTGTTGACCATCCTAGGAAAACAAAACAACGGTTTAGACAAGGATGGCAAAAATTTGACATGGAAGTGCAGAATGTAATAGATGACACGGAATGCAAAGATGTCATCCGTACAACATGGTAATATAGGAACTGCTATATATACACCAGTGGTCATACACGCCATACAATGTTCAGTACAAGCCAAGGCTAAAGTACAACTGCGGTGAAAGACGATACATCCCATCAGAGGCATTCCAAGCTCCTATACAT
>LR738715.1:655521433-655565161 GCA_902687465.1 Secale cereale | reverse complement strand
TCAGGTGCATAGCGTGCCAGATTACCAAACTCACGACTATAACCATCCACAGTTAAACGGCCCTGGGTGAAATTGCAGAATTCCTCCCGCTTGCGATCCATGAGACCTTCCGGAATGTGGTGTTCACGGAATGCCTCACTGAACTCAACCCAGGTAGTGACTTGGCCAGCAGGACGCATAGCTTCAAAGTTTTCCCACCAAAGACTGGCAGGGCCCTCAAGATGGTAGGCGGCGTAGATAACCTTGTCAGCTTCGGCCACACGGGCAGAGTGTAGCTTGTGGGTGATACTACGTAGCCAGTCATCAGCATTCAGAGGTTCAGTGGAGTGATGGAACTTCGGTGGACACATCTTGATAAAGTCATTAATTGACACCACGTCGTTACTCTGACGGAACCCAGTGTTCTGCTCTATGCGTTCCAGCAGACGGTTGGTCTCTCTCTTGTTCCGTTCTGCTTCAAGCATAACTTCCGCCAAGGAGGGTGGCTGGGGCAGATTTCCATCCCTTGTTCCACTAGCCTCACCCTGCTCCTGAGCAGCAGGAGTGTTGCGAGTGTTGACCATCCTAGGAAAACAAAACAACGGTTTAGACAAGGATGGCAAAAATTTGACATGGAAGTGCAGAATGTAATAGATGACACGGAATGCAAAGATGTCATCCGTACAACATGGTAATATAGGAACTGCTATATATACACCAGTGGTCATACACGCCATACAATGTTCAGTACAAGCCAAGGCTAAAGTACAACTGCGGTGAAAGACGATACATCCCATCAGAGGCATTCCAAGCTCCTATACATTATTTAACTACACCTCCGGAACTCAGTACACACTAAGTCATATTCCACAAGACGCGCAGGACAGTGGAAATACAACTACTACAATACTACTACAACCACGGCCTAGCTCAGGCATTCGCGTAGTAATCCTCGTAAAGATTACCACCGTAGCCTGGAAGTGGAACGGATGGATCTTGGAACTCGCGGGCACTCGAAGGCTGTGGACCATAGGGACATGGATGTGGTCTCGGTCCCGATGCTGGTGGTAATCGACGCCCACGTGGAGGTGTAATACCACCAACGTCACGCCAATCCATGCGATCAGGCAGACGAGTCCGCACAGGGTACAAATCCCGCATGTCCAGATACCCGGCGTGCACAGCAGGCGCAAGCCGTGTCAAAGTAGTCCAATGGGCGGCACGAGTGTTATACAGCTTCATTCGGAGGGCACGGACCTCACGGTCCCTATCCTCCAACATTTGAACATTAGTCTGAAGCAGTGGCTCTTCATGAGCAGCATCAGTATACAGACCAGTGTGGTAGCCTTCCTCTCCGGGAAGTGAGGCCGGCATGTAACATAACTCAGTGTTCAGCAACAGGGCATGCCTAGCACGGAGAATGGTCATCATCGAATAAGCGGCATCCTGCACTGCCATCTCGATGGTAATTCCGAGTCCATAAGACCAATGGATGGGATCATTAGCTCCGGGATATGAGGGGTATATCCGGACTGTGCAGAAATACTGACTTTGATTAAAATCCCGGTACTGTTCCTCCACGGTGTATTCAGGATACCAGCGATAACCGGTCTCAGTCATTACACGGACTAGCATGGCCGTGTGACCGGGCACATTAGTGCACCGAGTCAAACGAACCACTTGGTGAGGGATGCGGCCAGACATCTGAAACACGAAATAATGCAAAGGCATTAGTGTTTCTGGAGGAAATCGGGCAGCATAACAACTGTAAATGCTCAAACAAAGATTTGAGACATCATACAAATGATAGCATAGCCACTCAACAATCCATATCAAGGTTCCGGTTCAACAATCATCATACTAAAAAGGATAGAAACTGAACTGATGCTTAAAACCAACAATCCTAAGAGTCTACGGATTAGTAACACGTGAACCTAGTAAGGATAAGAGGCCTAGTCCTAAATCCCCGTAGAACGAATAGACAGACTCAGATCAGAAGGGCATAAGGTAAAGGAGTAAAAAGAGCCTTACGTTCCCTTCCACAATCAATTCCCCTACATATAACTAAGAATTTTTCTAGACTCAACATCGACCAGTTTGGCTTGAAAAACCTACAGGCAGTCCAGCTCTGATGCCAACGCTGTCAGGACCCCGATCCTAAGTCACACCGATCTAGCTCTAACACATCATATCACTTTGCGGCCTCACGCACGGTAACCCCACGGGTGCCACCTTACCTGGCCCGGGACCATTTGCGCATTTTGGCACACGTATATGACAGTGTCGCTAGCATCCATATGACAGAGAACCCGGGCCGACATGGCTAGTTATAAACCAAAAGTGGCACTAAATTACAGAGACAGGCATCCATGACCCAGCAACGAATGTGTCGGTCATCAACGTATGAACCCAAGTCGTAGCAAGCTACATGGACTTAAAGGAACAACACGTGACATTTCCCCTAAGGGACAGACACAGGAACGAAGAAGGACACATGCCGGCCAGCCTACGTGTTCCGAGCAGTAGCAAGCTACCAAGGCTCATTGGAATCACTAGGAGGCATTTCCCTATAAGGTAGGCTACCAAAGGAAAACAACTACGTGTCGGATCCCACACATACCAAGCATTTCAATCATACATGCAATATGCTCAATATGTGCAAATACAACATTGCATCACAACAGAACTCTATGACTCAAAGTACTTTATTTAAAAGGCTCCAAGAGCCATACATAACATATCCATACAGGTAGGGGTCACATGACCCAACACTCAAGTCATATAGTCATACAAGCACTAGGGGAAGCTACATGTCTGAGTACAGACAACTTAGAAAATAAAACAGGCTTGGTGTAGCCTGACTATCTACAAGGCCCTTCACAAGCTCCAGATCTCCGTCTGGGTGTCAAGCTACTCGTCGACGTCAACGTCTATGTAGAACCCATCAGCAGGGGCAGGGTTCTCTTCTGCAACAGTTATTAAGCAAACATGAGTACAAAGGTACTCAGCAAGTCTTACCACAGAACCTATCATACATGCAACATTATCAAAGGGGGTAGTGGAGTTCATAGCAGAATGCCAGCTTTGACCTTGGCTAACCTATACTACAACTCTCAACAGATTTCAAGATGTTATTACGAACACGAGTCCTCTACTCACCACATCAATACACTACCGAGGATTCTCCTCCGTCATCCTACGGAAGGCCATCCACGGCACTCACACTTATCTTGAGGCTTTTAGTAGTATCCATCAACTTGTCTATGAACTGTAAGAGTAACCAAGTAGTTCGTACCGCGAACAACGGCTATTCGAATAGATTGATAACCCTGCAGGGGTGTACCTCTTCACACACGCTTTCACCACTTATCGTCGTTTACTCGGTGTGTACTCGGCAACCTTCAAGCGGAAGCCCAGCGAGGGTGTCGGCCACGACCTGACTAACTACTCAAGTCTCTCGTCCAGGTGTATCGCCTATTTGGGTTCCATCCGTGGGGAGATCCGACCGGGGTGTCGCTCACGGCCCCAAACGATGTGTACAGGGTTCCCGAGTCACCAAACGGGCAACCGGTACACCGTGCCACGTACCTGTCGCATCACAACCCACCCCGAGGGTCAGCGTTTTGCACGACCTCCAGTAAACTATAAACACCAGAAACTAGTTGCAATTCCTGGACAGAGATCAAGGGTAATCAATAAGCCGAGAGGGTCAATTAAGGATCCCAATGTGTGGTAGTAGCTGTAACTTGAACCACACATATAGATCTCGGGTCCTATGGACGATTCCAATGAAACAACCCACCATGTACTCCTACATGGCCTTTCATCGATACCTTTACCAAGTGTGTTCCACACTTCCTTCTCTTTACCGGTATGATCATTTCACTCTGATCCATCACCCAGATGAACCAGACCAGACACAACTCTAAGCATAGCAGGCAACATAAACAAATAGCATGGTGGATCACACATCACATGGCTCAATCAACTCCTACACATGCTAGTGGGTTTCAACTATTTACTGTGGCAATGACATGTCATGCAAGGGATAGGGTTCAACTACCGCAGCAAGTAGCAGTTCACACGCTGTTGCCTTAATGCATTAAAAGAGAGCAGGAGCGAGAAGATTGGGTTTGTATCGGAATGATCAATGATTGCTTGCCTGACAAAGTAGTTGTCGGGTACTGCTCTTCAACTGGATACGCAGCAGTATCCTCGGGAGCAGGACCTAACACAGAGAGAACCGGCGATACAATCATTAACAAACAAATGCAACAATATGATGCATGTTCATGCCATGGCAAGATGCATGTGTGTTGGCTAATGCAACTAAAACCAGAAGGGTTTGAACCAATTTGAATCAAAGATTCATATTGAAGTTCAAACTATTATTTAAATAAGTGCATTATCATGTTTTTGATGTAAACAGCAAGTTAACTTCTTCAAACATGCATGAAACCAGTGCCATTGGAAAGATTGGATTTTTATGATCATTTTTCATATATAAATCTTTTCCATCTGAGCTATGGTTGATTTTATATGATTTTTAGAAGTTTGGGTATTTTCTGGAATTTCCTGAATTATTTTTAAACCTAAAATCCCAGAAAATCCTTTACTGCGTCAGCATGACATCATGCCGACGTCAGGCAGTCAACAGGGCCAGTCCAAGTCAAACCTGACCAGTGGGACCCACTGGTCAGTGTCACAGCTAATTAACTAAGTTAATTAGAGTTAAACTAAAACTAATTAGCTGTCAGTGGGGCCGGCCCACGGGTCAGTGACTAAACTAATTAGCTAATTAAAATAACAGAAACTTAATTAAACTAGCAAATTAGCAGAGGGTGGCCCACACGTCAGTGACCCAGGGGTAGTCAACCCCCTGGTCAAACAGGTCAAACTCGCCGGCGTTTAACCGCCGGCGAGGCCAAGTGCGGCGGCGTGCTTCGGAAATCGTCTGTAGGGCACGACTGGAGCTGTGGCTAGGCGCGTTGGAAAGCCCTTGCTGTTGCGCGTCGGATGGTGGTGGTCGCCGGACATGGGGTGGCCGGAGACAACGGCAACAAGCTCGACGGCGGCGACCGGCGTCGGGCGTGTGTGGAGATGCGGCTGCAGGGGCCTAGGCGATGCGTGCGTGGCACCTTTCGCACCTACGCGCTGCGGCGAGTGTGATGAACGGGTGCCCGTGACCAAATGGTCACCGGAGCATCGTCGGCGGCGAGCACGGCGGCGGTGCGTTTCGGTGATCAACAGAACGGCGGCTACATGGTGCAAAAGGAACGGAGGAAGGAGGGGTTCGACGTAGAAGCTCACTGCGGTGCTAATGAGCTCGACGGCGGGGTCGGGGACGCGCTGTAGCTTCGTAACGGTGGCGAGGTACTCCGGCGATCCGAGGAAGGGGACGACGGCGTGTAGGCGTTGCAGGGCTTTCGGCGGCTTGTGGCTCAGCGAGGAGGAAGAGGGCGACGCGGCGGACCTTCTGGACACACTCACGGGGCGAGGGGGTGGCTCTGGGTGCGGCTACGGCGAGCGGCGGCGACGGCGGCTCGGTGATGGAGGAGGAGAGAGCCAGGGGAGGCGACAGGGACGAGGGGGAGAAGAGTGAGCGGTCGGGGCAGCTGCGTGGCGTCGCGGGGAGTCGTCCAGGCCGTCGGGATGCAGGCAGGCAGGGTGGAGGTGGCCGGACACGTGCCGGCGTGCGGCGACCACGCGCGCGTCCTTCTGGCGCGAGGAGGAAGGCGACAGAAGAGGCCGTGGGCTGGGCCGGCTTGCTACAGGGCTGGGCCCGAGGTAAGTGTTTCTTCCTATTTTTCTTTTCCTATTTTCTTTCTATTTCATTTCTTTTGCAGCTTTGTTCAATTAATAAAAATGCTAGAACATTTTTATAACTCATAACACTTGTCATACCTACTGTATATAATATGAACAGTAGGAAACATTATAGTTCATGATTATTTGAGCATTTAAAATATTTTATAGCATTTAAATGCCCAAATTCAAATAACATATGATTTAATCCAGAGGCCTTAGATGTCCTAGAAAATTGTGCACCATTTTTGGCAGAGGTTTAAGACCAAGGCAGAAATGATAAACATTTTTGAAGGGCATTTTGGGTACATTGGAAAATATTTTATCAAACCCTAGTTGTTAGGAGAGAGGTGCTGGGGTTTTTGTTAATCCCATTTCAAGTTTCTTTGAAAGTAGACATGAAGCACACTCTAGCTAGGTCCAAATGCAAGTGCTAACTAGGGATGTGACAAAGAGGTGACGCCCGGTCCGGTTTACAGAGTCCCGAGGACGGCTCATAAACGTGTCCGCCTCGGTCTCTGCTCTTTCTATCTTACATCAAAAGTTACATAATATGACGGTTTACAAGTCATGGGCCCTATCATACAGGCTCTAAGCCCCTTGGGCTACAATCTTTTACCTCATACTTCGCTGGGCCTCCCTGATAGTATATTCTTGATCACTTAAACCGGACCCTCCTGGCCGGTTTATACCTGGTAGTAATATCCCTGACACCAAGCTTGTTGCTTCGCATATCATTAGCATCACGGATATTCAAGGAATTTATACTAACAACATTGCAGTCATGCTCATCATTCAAAGATTTAGTGCCAAACATTTTAATGCATTCTTCTTCTAGTACTTGGGCACAATTTTCCTTTCCATCATTTTCACGAAAGATATTAAAAATATGAAGCATACGAGGCAACCTCAATTCCATTTTTTTGTAGTTTTCTTCTATAAACTAAACTAGTGATAAAACAAGAAACTAAAAGATTCGATTGCAAGATCTACAGATATACCTTCAAGCACTCACCTCCCCGGCAACGGCGCCAGAAAAGAGCTTCGTTGACGGGATGTGAATGCCGCTTACCTAGCCTCCGTGGCAATGACGCCAGAAAAGAGCTTGATGTCTACTACGCAACCTTATTGTTGTAGACATTGTTGGGCCTCCAAGTGCAGAGGTTTGTAGGACAATAGCAAATTTCCCTCAAGTGGATGACGTAAGGTTTATCAATCCGTGGGAGGCGTAGGATAAAGATGGTCTCTCACAAGCAGCCCTGCAACCAAATAACAAAGAGTCTCTTGTGTCCCCAACACACCCAATACAATGGCAAATTGTATAGGTGCATTAGTTCGGCAAAGAGATGGTGATACAAGTGCAATATGGATGGTAGATATAGGTTTTTGTAATCTGAAAATATAAAAACAGCAAGGTAACTAATGATAAAAGTGAGCACAAACGGTATTGCAATGCTTAGAAACAAGGCCTAGGGTTCATACTTTCACTAGTGCAAGTTCTCTCAACAATGATAACATAATTAGATCATATAACAATCCCTCAACATGCAACAAAGAGTCACTCCAAAGTCACTAATAGCTGAGAACAAATGAAGATATTATTGCAGGGTATGAAAGCACCTCAAAGTTATTCTTTCTGATCGATCTATTCAAGAGTCCGTAGTAAAATAACACGAATCTATTCTTCTCGTTCGATCTATACTAGAGTTCATACTAGAATAACACCTTAAGACACACATCAACCAAAACCCTAATGTCACCTAGACTCTCCAATATCACCTCAAGTGTCCGTGGGTATGATTATATGATATGCATCACACAATCTCAGATTCATCTATTCAACCAACACAAAGAACTTCAAAGAGTGCCCCAAAGTTTCTACCGGAGAGTCAAGACCAAAACGTGTGCCAACCCCTATGCATAGATTCCCAAGGTCACGGAACCCGCAAGTTGATCACCAAAACATACATCAAGTGAATCAATAGAATACCCCATTGTCACCACAGGTATCCCACGCAAGACATACATCAAGTGTTCTCAAATCCTTAAAGACTCAATCGAATAAGATAACTTCAAAGGGAAAAATCAACCCATTACAAGAAGGTAGAGGGGGAGAAACATCATAAGGTCCAACTATAGTAGCAAAGCTCGTGATACATCAAGATCGTGCCATATCAAGAACACGAGAGAGAGAGAGAGAGAGAGAGAGAACACATAGCTACTGGTACGTACCCTCAGCCCCGAGGGTAAACTACTCCCTCCTCGTCATGGAGAGCGCCGAGATGATGAAGATGGCCACCGGTTGGGGATCCTCCATCCGACAGGGTGCCGGAATAGGGTCCTGATTGGTTTTTGGTGGCTACAAAGGCTTGCGGCGGCGGAACTCTCGATCTAGATTTCTTTCTGGGGGTTTCTGTATATTTAGGAATTTTTGGCGTCAGGCTCACGTCAGGGGGGTCTCCAAGTCATCCAAGAGGCAGGGGGGCGCGCCCAGGGGGGTAGGGCGTGCCCTCCACCCTCGTGGATGACCCGGGACTCTTTTGGCCCAACTCTTTTACTCCGGGAGCTTCTTTTGGTCCATAAAAAATCATCAAGAATTTGAACATCAATTGGACTCCGTTTGTTATTCCTTTTCTGTAAAACTGAAAAACAAGGAAAAAACATAAACTGGCACTGGGCTCTAGGTTAATAGGTTAGTTTCAAAAATCATATAAAATAGCATATAAATGCGTATAAAACATCCAAGATGGATAATATAATATCATGGAACAATAAAAAAATTATAGATACGTTGGAGAAGTATCAACGCGTCAGGCAAAGGTTTCCATATCCGTGCAACAAGACCAAGACCAGCTGGACGGCAGGACGAAGGTCACCATGGAGCCCAAGACGACGTCACCACCGGAGCCTTTGGCAGACAAAGACCACCTTTTGTCAGGATAGCTTGTACTAGCTGTCCCCCTTTAAACTTGGCTGTTGTGGGATCCCTTCCCGCTCAATATTTGGGAAGAGGACCCGGGCCTCTATAAATAGAACTAGCCACAACCATAGAAAGGGGATCAGATCATGATCTGAGAAGACCCAGACCACCATGACACCCACTAGCTCACCGAGCACAAGAACACCTCTCCTCAGGATGCTATCCTTCCCATGTACTAGTCTATCCTCAGCTTACAAGGCAATCCACCACACCACACTAGATTAGGGTATTACACCACAACAGTGGCCCGAACCAGTATAAACCCTTGTGTCTCTTGTTCTTCGGGTTTGACGAGCTAGGCCTAGGAATTGGTGCGAGAGCGAGCTAGAGCGGAAAGGACAGATCTTCATGCGCACCCCAGTGTTGGAACCTCAAGGGTTTGCCGGAACCCAGAATCCGACAGAAGCAAAAGTTCCCCGAATATTTGGCGGATAAGAAGGATGGCAAAAGTGAATAGAGGTATATTTGATATACAGATTATTGATGTGTACTTTACTAGTGTTCATAGCAATCCCTGGGTATTTGATACCGGTTAAGTTGCTAAAATTAGTAACTCGAAATGGGAGTTGCAGAATGAATAGGGACTAGTTAAAGGTGAAGTGATGATGTGTGTTGGAAGTGGTTCCAAAACTGATATGATCATCATCGCACACTCCCTATACTTTCGGGATTAGTGTTAAACCTTAATAAATGTTATTTGGTGTTTGAGTTGAGCATGAACAAAATTGGATCTTGTTTATTGCAATACGGTTATTCATTTAAGTGTGTGAATAATTGTTATTCTATTTACATGAATAAAACCTTCTATGGTCATACACCCAAGGTAAATGGTTTATTGAATCTCGATCATAGTAATACACATATTCATAATATTGAAGCCAAAAGATGCAAAGTTGATAATAATAGTGCAACTTATTTGTGGCACTACCGTTTAGGTCATATTGGTGTAAAGCGCATGAAGAAACTCCATGCTGATGGGCTTTTGGAATTAATTGGTGCTTGCGAACCATGCCTCATGGGCAAGATGACTAAGACTAAGTTCTCCGGAACAATGGAGCGAGCAACTGACTTATTGGAAATCATACATACTGATGTATGCGGTCCGATGAGTGTTGAGGCTCGCGACGGGTATCGTTATTTTCTGACCTTCAATGATGATTGGAGCAGATATGGGTATATCTACTTGATGAAGCACAAGTCTGAAACATTTGAAAAGTTGAAAGAATTTCAGAGTGAAATGGAGAATCATCGTAACAAGAAAATAAAGTTTCCACGATCTGATCGTGGAGAAAAATATTTGAGTTATGAGTTTGGTCTTCATTTAAAACAAAGAGGAATAGTTTCACAGCTCACGCCACCCAGAACACCACTGCGTAATGGTGTGTCTGAACGTCGTAACCATACTTTATTAGATATGGTGCGATCTATGATGTCTCTTACCGATTTATCACTATCGTTTTGGGGTTATGCATTAGAGACAACTGCATTCACGTTAAATAGGGCACCATCTAAATCTATTGAGACGACACCGTATGAACTGTGGTTTGGCAAGAAACCAAAGTTGTCGTTTCTTAAAGTTTGGGGCTGCGATGCTTATGTGCAAAAGCTTCAACCTGATAAGCTCAAACACAAGTCGGAGAAATGTGTCTTCATAGGATACCCAATAGAAACTGTTGGGTACACCTTCTATCACAGATCCAAAGGCAAGATATTCGTTGCTAAGAATGGATCCTTTCTAGAGAAGGAGTTTCTCTCGAAAGAAGTGAGTGGGAGGAAAGTAGAACTTGATGAGGTAATTGTACCTTCTCCTGAATTGAAAAGTAGTTCATCACAAAAATCAGTTCCAGTGATTCCTACACCAATTAGTGAGGAAGCTAATGATGATAATCATCTAACTTCAAATCAAGTTACTACTGAACCACGTAGGTCAACCAGAGTACGTTCCGCACCATTGTGGTACGGTAACCCTGTTCTGGAAGTCATGTTACTAGACCATGACAAACCTACGAACTATGAGGAAGCGATGATGAGCCCAGATTCCGTAAAATGGCTTGAGGCCATGAAATTTGAGATGGGATCCATGTATGAGAACAAAGTGTGGACTTTGGTTGACTTGCCCAATGATCGGCAAGCCACTGAAAATAAATGGATCTTTAAGAGGAAGACTGACGCCGATGGTAATGTTACTGTCTACAAAGCTCGACTTGTTGCAAAAGGTTTTCTACAGGTTCAAAGAGTTGACTATGATGAGACTTTCTCACCCATAGCGATGCTTAAGTCTGTCCGAATCATGTTAGGAATTGCCGCATTTTGTCAAAATTGCAATCCTTAATACATATCTCAAAGAAGAGTTGTATATGTTGCAACCAGAAGGTTTTGTCGATCCTAAAGGTGCTAAGAAAGTGTGCAAGCTGCAGTGATCCATCTATGGACTGGTGCAAGCATCTCAGAGTTAGAATATACGCTTTGATGAGGTGATCAAAGCATATGGTTTTATACAGACTTTTGGAGAAGCCTGTATTTACAAGAAAGTGAGTGGGAGCACTACAACATTTTTGATAAGTATATGTGAATAACATATTGATGATCAGAAATGATGTAGAATTTTCTGGAAAGCATAAAGGATTGTTTATAAGATTTTGAAGGAGTTCAAAATAGATCAGTCAAAGAAGGAGTTCTTGCCTGAGTTGTAAGGTATGAAGTTGAGTAAGACTCAAAACCCGATCACGGTAGAAGATAGAGAGAGAATGAACGTCATTCCCTATGCATCAGCCGTAGGTTCTATAAAGTATGCCATGCTATGTACCATACCTATTGTGTACCTTGCCATGAGTTTGGCAAGGGGCTACGATAGTGATCCAGGAATGGATCACTGGAAAATGGTCAAAAATTATCCTTAGTAACTCGAGGACTAAGGAAATGTTTCTTGATTATGGAGGTGATAAAGAGTTCGTCGTAAAGATTTACGCCGATGCAAGCTTTGACACTAATCCATATGACTCTAAGTATCAATCTCGACGCGTATTGAAAGTGGGAGCAATTGGCTAGAGTAGCTCCATCCAGAGCATTGTAGACATATAAATTTGCAAAATACATACGGGTCTGAATGTGACAGACCCCTTTACTAAACTTCTCTCACAAGGCAAAACATGATCACACCTTAGTACTCTTTGGGTGTTAATCACATGGTGATGTGAACTAGATTATAGACTCTAGTAAACCTTTTGGATGTTAGTCACATGGTGATGTGAACTATGGGTGTTAATCACATGACGATGTGAACTATCGGTGTTAACTCACATGGCAATGTGAACTAGATTATTGACTCTAGTGCAAGTCTGAGACTGAAGGAAATATGCCCTAGAAGCAATAATAAAGTTTTTATTTATATTCCCTTATATATCATGATAAATGTCTTTTATTCATGCTAGAATTGTATTTACCGGAAACTTGATACATGAGTGAATACATAGAAAAAACAGAGTGTCCCTAGTATGCCTCTACTTGATTAGCTCGTTAATCAAAGATGGTTATGTTTCCTAACCATAGACATGTGTTGTCATTTGATCAATGTGATCACATCATTAGGATAATGATGTGATGGACAAGACCCATCCGTTAGCTTAGCACTATGATCGTTTATTTTTACTGCTATTGCTTCCTTCATGACTTATACATGTTCCTCTGACTATGAGATTAGGCGACTCTCGAATACCGGAGGAACACCTTGTGTGCTATCAAACGTAACAACGTAACTGGGTGATTATAAAGATGCTCTACAGGAGTTTCCGAAAGTGTTTGTGGTGTTGGCATAGATCAAGATTAGTATTTGTCACTCCGAGTGTCGGAGAGGTATCTTTGGGCCCTCTCGGTAATACACATCATAATAAGCCTTGCAAGCAAACGACCAATGAGTTAGTCATGAGATGATGTATTACAAAATGAGTAAAGAGACTTGCTAGTAACGAGATTGAACTAGGTATGATGATACCGACGATCGAATCTCGGGCAAGTAACATACCGATGACAAAGGGAACAATGTATGTTGTTATGTGATTTGACCGATACAGATCTTCGTATAATATGTAGGAGCCAATATGAGCATCCAGGTTCCGCTATTGGTTATTGATCGGAGATGTGTCTCGGTCATGTCTACATAGTTCTCGAACCCGTAGGGTCCACGCGCTTAACGTTTGATGACAATTTGTATTATGAGTTATGTGTTTTTGATGATCGAAGTTTGTTCGGAGTCCCAGATGAGATCACGTACATGACAATGAGTCTTGAAATGGTCGAGAGGTAAAGATTCATATATTGGAAGGCTACATTCGGACATCGGAAAAGTTCCGAGTGATTCGGGTATTTTTCGGAGTACCGGGGAGTTACGGGAATTAACCAGGGGAAGTATTGGGCCTTATTGGGCTTTAGTGCAAAGGAGAGAAGGGCCACAAGGGGAGGCAACGCGCCTCCCATGGGCTGGTCCGAATAGGACTAGGAGGGGGCGGTGCCCCCCTCTTTCCTTCTGCCTCTCCTCCTCCTTCCCTCTCTCCACCTCTTGGAAAAGGAAGGGGACTCCAACTAGGATAGGGAATCCTAGTTGGACCCCCCCTATAGGTGCACCCCTCCTAGGCCGGCCTCCTCTCCTCCCTCCTTTATATACGTGGGCAGGGGGGAACCCTAAGGCACATCAGACAATCTCTTAGCCATGTGCGGTGCCCCCCTCCACAGTTACACACCTCGATCATATCATTTTAGTGCTTAGGCAAAGCCTTGCGATGGTAACTTCATCATCACCATCACCACGCCGTCGTGCTGACGAAACTCTCCCTCATCCTCAACTGGATCAAGAGCTCGAGGGACGTCATCGTGCATAATGTGTGCTGAACACAGAGGTGCCGTACATTTGGTACTTGGATCGGTTGGATCATGAAGACGTTTGACTACATCAACCGTGTTACTAAACGCTTCCGCTTTCGGTCTACGAGGGTACGTGAACACACTCTACCCGCTCGTTGCTATGCTTCTCCTAGATAGATCTTGCGTGATCGTAGGAAATTTTTTAAATACTACGTTCCGGAACAAGATGTTGGGGGATAATTAACATGGATGTTCTTCCCATGTTACATGATCTTTCTAATGATGAGCTGCAACTATTGAAGCTAAATTTTGGGCTATTATCTTGCTTCCTAAGAAGGAAGAGGCGGTGAAGATTTAGCAATTTAGGCCAATTTCCTTGTTAAATGTTAGTTTTAAGTTTTTTATCGAAGATGGTACAAATATAATGTTACCTTATTCTATGGTCCAACCTATGCAAACTGCGTTTATGCCTGGCCAACACATCCTAGAGAGGGTGGTGGTTCTGCACGACATGTTGCTTGAAATACTTCTAAAGGAACTTGACGGATTTATGTTTAAAGTGGATTTGGAGAAGGCTTATGATAAAGTCAAATGACCTTTCTTACAACACATATTGATGATAAAAGGTTTGGACCAAGCTTTGAGGAACTAGGTTTTAATATTTTGTTCAGGAAGGTAGAGTGGGAGTCAAGATAAATGAGGATACTGATCAATAATTTCAGAATCAGAAAGATCATCGGCAGGGTGATCCCATATCACCAAGATTGTTTATTGTCGCAAACATGTTGGCTGCCCTCATTGGTAGAGCCAAGGAGGATGGTTAGGCAAGTGGACTAATCGCACATTTAGTGGATGGGGGGAGTGTCTATTCTACAATATGCCACCGACATGATTATTTTCAATACATGTTATTTAGATAAGGCCATGAATACAAAATTGGTGCTATGCCTCTTCAAATAGCTGTCTGGACTTCAAATAAGTTATCATAAGAATGGATTGTTCTGCTTTGGACGCGCCAAAGAAGTTGAGAGTGATTGCAAACAATTGTTCGAATGTGAGATTGGTATTTTACCATGTACGTATCTCCATACCCAAATTCATCATAGGAAACTCACCAATAAAGAACGAAAATGCATTTAGCATAGGTTTGAGAAAAAAACCGAGTTGCGGGAAGGGTAAACTGATGTTCGAAGAAGACTAGTCCTTGTTTACTCGGTTCTCACAAGTTTACCTATGTTCATGCTCTTATTTCTTGAAGTGCCAATGGGGGTATAGAAAAGTCTTGATTTCTATTGTTTTAGTTTTTTTTGCAGAGTGAACATAAGGGCAAATACAGCCTGGAGAGGTGGGATATTTGTGCAGACCAAAGGGCCAACAGGTTTGGGAATCAATGATCTTGATTTACAAAAAGTAAGTGTCTGCTTGGCAGATGGCTTTACAATCCCGCTTCAGAGAAAGACAGGGTGTGGATATAGTTATTGCGTAACAAATATTTACACTCGAAGACGTTGTCTCAAGTCACTTCACCCTCCTGGAAGGGTTTGATGAGAACACATATTGCTTTTTTCAACATGGGAAGATTTCATATTTGTGATGGTCGAACAACTAGGCTATGGGAGGATACTAGGCTTCGACACACGTCCCTTGCTTTACATTATCGTTTTTTGTACAATATTATTCAACGAAGACTATGTGAGTACTATATCATGGCCAAATTCATTGAATATCCAGTTTAGGAGAGCTGTGGGGATGAGTGGATTGTGTGGGTGCATTTATTTCTATGGTTGATCCACATTAACCTCACTAATGCACGAGACACATTCCGTTGGAAGTTGACGCCTTTTGGGGTTTTCACGGTCAAATATATGTACATGGATTTAATCTACTCCGGACCGGTCTTTCTTTCACGACACATTTGGGAAACAAAAGTATAACTCAAAATTAAAATTTTCATGTGATTTGTTCATAAGGGAGTTATTCTTACAAAGATAATCTAGTTAAACGCAAATGACATGGCAATAAACAATGTTAATTTTGTGATCAGGAGGAAACGCTTATTGCGTGTCTATTTGCCACTATATTATGGTGCACGATTGATGCGACGTTCAATTTACCTCCACCTATGAGTATTATTAATATGTTGGTAAATGGTTGAGGGGAGTTGGGGCCAAAACTAAAGGATGGATCTGTGTGGATGTTTGTCCTTCGAACTGTCACAATGATTGTATTTTTAATAGAGTGAAAGTTCACAATTTTTTGTAGGTTGTTTTCTATGCTACATGATGTATATGTATGTGGTCGTTACTACATCATGCGAAAGTGCGGGGGCTTATGGTATCTGGGTGCAACCAATGAGAGATAGTAACACATGATACGTAGATCCGGTTTGTAGGCGGTCCAATAATAAGCTATGTGTGTAGACATATTTTTCTATTTATGCCGGTTATAGCTTGTAGTATTTTTTTAGTAATACGTTGATGTTGCAGATTGTACTCTTAAACTTCAATAAAACTAGATGATACCCTGGATGTTGTGGCATGAATATATTGCAATTTTCAATAAGATTTGGTCATATGAACATTTGGATTAATAATATAAAAAACTAAAAACACATATTATATATTGTATTGGATTATTGTATAGTTGCAAAATATTTATTGAATATAGGTAATATACTATAATGAACTTTAATGAGGTGACATGTGTGCATGGGGGCTTATGTGTGCTTGTTGAAATAAATAGAATTAGTGGGAAACATCTAATAATGGAAAATAATTCTCAAGCATGTGTGGATGTTAAGATAACAGAGGTATATGTCGTAGAACTATTTAGGTATATAGAGGTAGTGGAGATCGACTATTTAGTTATACATGATATGATGTGTGTATCGTAATGATGCTGGGGTGATCCACCTTTTCTAGAAGAAAATCAGTTAGTCAAATAATTTGTTATTTATGTTGCACAAAATAGACACCATTAATTAGGTTCATACTCAAAAGAACTTCCGCCTGATTACGACTTTATAGCCCTTAATTATATACACACGAGAGATTTATATACACTTAAACATGAATTTAACCGTTAATCTTCGGATTTCGAGGAAGTACAACATGAGCGTTCGCGTGTGTGACTGTTTCTAGGAAGGGCGATGATCGAGGATTGCCGTATGTGGTTACTATTGTCGAAAAAGGCTTTCGCCCCGCTTTATATTATAAAGCATACCGCCCAAGCCAAGCATCCAACAAGGTTCAACCAAGCACACACACATGCACATGGAGGTCCACAAGAATACAGATAAGACATAAGGGTCAATGCTGAGGGCACAGCACAACAAGCCCTAAACACAAAAAACACACACTCCACAAAGCCACTAGACGGCCTAGTCTGGTTCTGGGGGAGAGGGCGACAGCGGGGATGCCACACGGAGTGCCATCGAGCGGAGGTCGGTGAGGAGGGTGGTGATGACATCCCTGCCCTGAGGGCGGCTAAGCGGCCGCCAAAGCTGCAAGTAAGCACACATTTTGAAGATTGCGTCAGTCGCATGTCGGAGAGGCACCTTCTGAATAACAAGCTTATTGCGAATGTTCCAAAGCGTCCACACGAGAACCCCAACGCACAGCCATCTAGTATGGCGGTAGCAGGTAGGGGAAGCGTTGAGCTCCTCATCTAAGTCGGGGATTGGTATTGCACCACCGTCCATCGACCGTTTCGCGGAAGCAAGCCCACAGGAACTGGGCAGTAGAGCACGAGAAGAAGTTGTGGTTAGCATCCTCGATCATGCCACAGATGGGACACATCCCATCGCCCGGACCGTTGCGCTTGAGGACTTCAACCCCAGAGGGGAGGCGTCCATGGATCCATTGCCACAGGAAAATCCTGATCTTCAGAGGTAGGCGGATGTCCCAGATCAGGCTAAAGGGCTCCGGGGCCGCCGAGGGCGCAATGACGGAGTACAAGGACTTCGTGGAGAAGCGGCCAGATGGCTCCACGTGCCAGGAAAGGGCATCCAGGCCCCCCTCGATATTCATCGGCATAAGGGCGACGTCTTGTAGGAGGGAGTCCCAAGCAGCCACCTTGAGGGGGCCGAAGGGGCGCCGCAAAGCGAGACACCCTAAGTCAATAAGGGCCGTCTCGACAGAGACCCGAGGGTCGGCCACAATGGCCAAGAGTTCTACAAATCGCGCAGCCAAGGGGGAGTCCCCTAACCAACGGTCGAACCAGAACAGGGTCGAGGACCCAGATCCAACTGAGATGGACGTGCCGATGCGAAGGACGGGCAGAAGCTGGATCACGGACTGCCAAAACTGGGATCCACCCGTATGCTGGCAAAAGGCAAGAGGTTGTGTAATGCCCCGGATGTAATACTTTCCCTTTTGGGCATATAATATATCTCCGGCTTCATATATTCCATTCCGGGTTCTTTGTCTTTCGGGGTTTCGTTGTTTTGTTGTGTGCGTGTGTGGCATTCATTCATAGCATGTAGTCATGTGCATCGCATTGCATTTGTGTTGTCGTTTGCATCCGGTTCCACGCGTTCCTTCCCGTTGTCCGTCTCGCGTTCCGGAGCTCCCTCACGTGTCCGTGGCGTCCCGTAGGCCTACTTTGGTGTTTGGCCGGGTAACGTTACCGGTTTGGCGCGAGACTTGTCGTGTGTTGTTGTTTTGTTGTGTGTAACCCGCCTGTCAAATCTCGTCGCGTTTCGAGTCCGTTTGCTACCTCAACAGTTATTCGTGTGGGCTCAAAGTGCCTCCACTTTGTGGCCCAAGACACCCCTCCAACAGCCCACTTCCCTCCTCTTGGCCCATCTTAACTCCCCTCGCGATCGGATCCGTCGGATCCCGATCGGAGGGCTCTAAAACCACCCCAAATCCCTCAAACCCTAGCACCTACCATATATATAACATCCCCATGCCATTTTTGGCAGCCTACACTCCCTCCACCTACCTCTAGCTCCTCCTCCCCTCAATTTTCGGATCTGGCCAGTTCCCAGCCGCCACTTGGCTGTCTCCTCGTACGCGCAGCCATTTTACTTCGAAGGAGCCATCGACCGCCGCCGATCTGGATCGATCGGGGAATCAATCCCGATCGGATCCTGCCGCCAGGGTCAACGCGTCGCTCGCTGAGGCTGAGGCCCCGATCCAGCCGTCGCCAGCGCAGGGTCGCCCGAAGGCCCAGCCGCCACAGATCGCCCGAGCCTGGACCACATCGCCAGTGGGCGGCCTCCCTCTCCGCATCGCTTCGCCGGGCCCAGGCCGCTCCTCCCGCTCGCCTCACTTCGCCAGCGGCCGGCCCAGCCGTCCCACCGCGCGGCCCAAACTGCGATCGCCAGCCGGGTCCCCCCTCCGTCGCCAGGTCGCCGCTCCAGACCGCGGGCACCGTCGGGCCTCCCACCGCGGGCCCAAGCCGCCGCCTCTCCAGCCGCGGGCCTCCAGCGCCCTCCTCCGCAGGCCCAGGTCGGGCCTCTCCAGCGCCGAGGCCGCGCCGGCCCGAGCCGCCGGCCCATTCCCTCCGCAGCCGCACCAGATCCAGCTCCCGAACCCTTTTTCTCCAGTTTTTCCCTGAGGTTGCCCCAAAACCTAGATCTAATTCCCTGTTTGTTTATCTGTCTGATGCAATATTAGATCTGCAATATCTTTTTGTGTGATTGTCCGTTTTGCGCAAATGAGGTGTCCAAACGTTCGTGGTGACTAGCACTACGATTTATTCCATTGTGCCATGCATGTTTGTGTTCATCTAGATGCTTATTTTTCTGTTGCAAGAGTGCATCCCGATATAAACTGCTGCTATGTGTTGTTTTTATGCCATCTTTGCATAGAGGTAACTTTTAGCTCGTTTATCCGAATGATGCAAATGACATGTCCACGTGTTCGTCTTGCCATGCTCTACATGTTGATTATGTTTGGTTGCATGATAGATTTAATCTTGCCATGTTTATCTTCGTTGCAAAGTGCCATGTGTCTGTGATGTTGTTTCACTTGTTATGAAATGCCATCTGGTTGAGCTCATTGCTATCGTTGTGTTTATCTCCATGATGCATGCTTGTATGTTTCGGAATCACCATCATGTGTACTTTGATGTGGTGCTTACCACTTGCCATGTTTAGTTTCGAGGTGACTTAAACTTGCTCTTTTAGATGCCATGATGAAACTGCTGTTTTAACACTTAGTGGATTTTTCACTAAGTCTGAAATCTGTAACGTTCCGATGCCATGTTTGCGTGCTGTTCTAGGACAAACCATGATAGTTTTGGGGTGGATCTTGATGGTTCCTTGTAGTAGATATTGTTGGCTTTCCATTCATGTTCTCACATGCTTATTTAAGTGGTTGTAGCATGTTTAACTTTTGCTCCAAAGTTTCAATAAAATTCTGCTGTCAGAATTTTATTGTCAAGTTCAATATGTCCAAGCTTGTTGCTATTGATCCGTGGCTCCTTTGGGGGTGCACCTTTGGACTTATTTGCTGTAGGATATGTCTAGTTTATGTTCATGTTCTTTGCCATGTTGTTTGAGCACTGTAGCTTATTTTTCTAGTGCTCCGAAGTTGCTATGTTGCTGTAATTTTCAGCTTTCGCATGTTTCTTGTTTCGGGCATAACTTTTAGCCCGTAGCTCCGATTTCAGCGAGTCTTATATGAAACTTGATTGATTTTCTGTGTAGATTCATAATATCATATTGTTGCTATGTTTTGAAGTGAATTGCTTGAGTGCTATTTTCCGTGCTTCGTGTGCTCCCTTAGTGCATCCATCATTTTTGAGTGCGCATTGCATCTTGTTGATTCGTGCCTTGTGTGGTTGTATTGTTTAGAGCCGGAAGCTGAGACCGAGTACGAGTACGAGCACGAGGTTACCAACGAGGTTGAGCACGAGGACCCTTCTTACGATCCGAACGACTTCTCTTCAGGCAAGATAACCGAACCCCGATAACATTACTATCTTTGCCTATTGCTAGAGTATCGCTCTATAGTTTTGCCTCGATGCCCATGTCTTTCATGTCAGCCTCCTACTTGTAACCATTACCATGTTTAACCACCCTACCTATGCAAACCGTTGCTTGGCTAAGTACGCTTCGCTCAGCCCTTCTTATAGCAATGCTAGTTGCAGGTGAAGATCGAAGATGCTTGCTTCATGTTGAAGTTTTTGTTGGGTTATATCACACTATATAAATGCTTAAAAATGAAATCATCTATATATTGGCAAGGGTGGTAGGCTAAGACTTTTGCATGGTGATTTGTTCCACTCATGCCGTTAGGAACCGTATAAACCGGTGTTATGTTCCTTGATTATGCGTTCCTTACATGGTTGGGGTGTATGGGACCCCCTCGATAAACCGCTAAGTGCTAAGTCTTTTCCAGCAAGTCCCAACATTGGTACTATTTGCCTAATAACAAATTAAACTTGCATAGGGAGTAATTAACCCTCTTTCTTAATCAACAACCCCGGGCCAATGCTCCACATGAGTGTTGGTCCGAAACGGGGAGCCTGCGGGGCCACCTCGAGGGAACTCGAGGTTTGGGTAAAACCCGTAGCTTCACCCATCCGGTCATGTCCTGAGACTTAGATACGCGCGGCTACTATCAGGGTGTCGACACGCCGGGAGGATTTGCTGGATTAGCCTTACCTTAGTTCGGGTTATCTTGAGCACGGGATTCTGAGAATACTCGGGTCTTCCCACTTTGGAGTTGCGACTCCGCGGATCGTGGGCTTGTAATGGGCCAAGTTGGAACACCCCTGCAGGGTTATGAACTTTCAAAAGCCGTGCCCGCGGTTATGTGGCAGATGGGAGCTTGTTAATATCCGGTTGTAGATAACTTGACACATTATTTTAATACACTACCAGCGTGTGTACCGTGACTGTCAATTTCTGAATAGGGATTCGGGAGTTGAACACGGTGGGGTTATGTTTGTTGAGCTTTAGCTAGGATCACTTCGTGATCATTTCTCGACCGAGGCACTTCTCTTCTCGTACTCTCTCGCGTAAGCTAGTGCTAGTTGCTGCTGCAGACACTTATTCTTTTCTTCAGCCTTATCCTCTCCCAAGGCTTAAATAGTCTTGTTACCCGGGAACGGGATTGCTGAGTCCTTTGTGGCTCACAGTTACTTCACCACACCAGATGCAGGTCCGATGGTGAGCTATCCAGGTGATGGCACCGAGCTAGACTAGGAGTATGACGAGGAGCGTAGTCGATACTATGTTCGTTATCCTGATGATCAGTAGTGGAGACTTCTACTAGGATTCGATCCGACCTATGGATTTAAATTATGTTTGGTATCTTGTCATTTGGATTTCACCCTTAGAGGGCTGTGATGTTTTATTGTATGATTTTTGAGACATGTATTGTATTTGTGTGACGTGGCGAGTGTAAGCCAACTATTTTATGTTTTCCATCCCCATCTTTTACATGAGTTGTGCAAAGATACCAGACTTGCGATCATTCCAGCATGGGGTTATGTCTCTAAGTCATGCCTCGACACGTAGGAGATATAGCTCCATCCTGGGCATTACAAGTTGGTATTCAGAGCCTTCTCCGACCTAGGAGCCCCCACTGATTGATCGAATTGTTGACGGTCGAGTCTAGGCACACACTGAAAACATTTTGAGTCCTATATTATATCGGAGAGTATGATTTCTTTGCTTCTCATCCCCTTTATCTCTGGTGAGGACTCCTGTCATCTACTCTTGCCTCTTCTACTTTCAAAAATTGCACCAAATTTTCTTTAGGAATCTCGCGAGTATTCTGGGATTGTTTCGATGTTCTTGTGACGAGAATATTGTTCTCGATGCCTCTTGACATTAGGGGTTGTGGCAGTGTCCCGGGGAGTTGAGCTTCGGGGTATTGTCGTCACAAGCATATCGCGGCCGTACTAAATACTTAAGACGGCCGACATCGAAAATCTCTCCTATACGGTTAGTGGCAAGATAACGCCGACATCACCCAGTACTGGGGAGGTAGTTCGGGAGTATTGCCATAGCTTGTTATAGTGGATGCTTTTCGAAGGTCCGAGGTAGACAGTTTTCGAGAAAGACTGGTTATGTGTTGAAGGATGGATACAGCTGGATGTAGGTTTAGAGTTGATTGCGCGGTGCTTCCCCTGTATCCCCAACACCTGATTGCATAACTGGAATCTTTCGGAAATTAATAGGTGGGTTTATCCAGTAGATCATAGGCATTCTTCCAATGAATGCAGGTTAGCGAGTTCGGGGTTCTACATTGAGTGAAGTGGTATTATGACCGATGTTCCGATCGGAAGTTGCATCTTAAAGGGTCCTTGGCTATGCTGATCCGGGGATTGCAAAACCTTTTCGTAACGCGTTCATATGCTTTCAGCACAAAGATGTTAGAACGAAGCTCCTATCTTGTGTTTGTTTCCGTCTGTACCTTGTTGTTTTTTCTTATTTTACCTTTTGTCCCCTATGTGGCTTCTCGTGAAGATTGATGTTATCATTTAACTGAGAATTTCATTCGTTCCTCTTGTTCGAATGATTTCATTCGTTCCTATTGTTCGAATGATTATTGTGAAGACTTGTTGCAATTCATTCCATTGATTCAGCTTATACCTTCTGTCAATCAATTGCTGATTCGTGGTCATCTCTTTCAGGATGGCTCCGAAAAGGGTTCCCAACGCTAACCCAGAGGGTGAAGAGGTCCCAGATCGTCCTCCTTCCCCTCCTCCTCCGTCTGAGGCTTGGAGAGCGATTATGCAGACTACAGCTCAGAACACCCAGATGTTGATGCAGATGATGCAGCAGATGCAAGCTAATCAAGCTAATCAGGGTGTTCCAGGTGATCAAGGCAATTTCTTCAACCAGCAGCACCATGCTACGCTCAACCAGTTCTTGGCCAATAATCCAAAAGCTTTCAGTTACTGTGTCGACCCTCTTGATGCTGAAGATTGGTTAACCGACATAAAGAAGCATTTTGAGTGCAGTAACGTGAAGGAAGAGGATTATGTGAAATTTGCAGCCTTCCAACTCAAAGACCAAGCAGCTGACTGGTGGCAGCAGTACAAAGACTCCAGGCCAGGTCGTGTGATCTCTTGGGAGGATTTCTGCAAGGACTTTCGCTCTCACCACATTCCAACAAGTGTCATCGAGGGTATGCATGAGCAATTCCGCAACCTAAAGCAGGGCTCTATGACAGTCTATCAGTAGAATGTCAAGTTCCAAAACCTCGCCCGCTATGCTAAGCAAGACATTCCTGATGCCAAGAGCAAAATCTACCAGTTCCGTGGAGGTCTGAAAGATGAACTTCAACTTGCTCTCACCTTGTTCGAGCCCGATGAATTCGACAAATTCTATAACATGGCTTTGAAACAAGAGGCAGCTCAGCTTAAGATGGAGGCTTCTAAAAAGAGAATTCGAGATGCCGTTCACTCTTCCTCATCGTCTCAGATGGTCTCGAAGCAACAGAAATTTTGGCTTCCTCCTCCTCAAGTGATTCGAGCTCCATACAACAACTCCAACAGCAACAAGAACTCCGGTGGACGTGGTTTCTCCCACCCACCCAACCCGAGCAACCAGTCGAGGAACCAGTTTCAGTCTCAAGGCTCCAAGTCAAGTGGTTCTCATTTCCGTCCTCTTTCAGAAGTGGTCTGCAACAAGTGCACTCAGAAAGGTCACTATGCCAACAGATGTCCGAACCCGAAGCGTCTTCCACCTCCTCCGCCTGTGAGTTCAGCTATTGTCAAGCATAATCCCAAGCAAGCAAGGGTCAATCTGATGAGTGCAGCTGAAGCGGAGAATTCTTCTGATGTCATTTTGGGTAACCTTTCAGTGAACTCTTTTCCTGCAAAAGTGTTGTTTGATTCGGGTGCTTCATGTTCTTTCATGTCTCAACCATTTGCATCCAAGTATAATGTTGACGTCCAAAGTCTGCCTCAGAAGTTGCAAGTCATTTCTCCGGGGAGACGTATGACTTCCAACATATTTGCTCCGAATGTTTCAATTCGCATGGGTGATTATCGCTTTCTGGCTAAACCGGTGGTTCTTGGTAATTCTGACATTGACCTCATCCTCGGAATGGATTGGCTTTCTCAGCATGATGCTCACATTGATTGTGCACAGAAAGAAGTCAAGATGACTCATCCTGATGAAGATGTGATTATCTTCGCCTCCAGGGATAACACTATCAGGCTTTTCTCTCTCAATGATAAGGGCGAAATTAATGCCATATCCCAAATTCCGGTGGTGAATGAATATCAAGACGTCTTTCCTGAAGAACTTCCAGGCATGCCTCCACACCGTCAGGTGGAATTTGTCATTGAACTCGAGCCGGGTACTGAGCTAGCATGCCGGCGTCCGTACAAGCTCTCTCCGGACGAATTGAAGGAATTGAAGAAGCAACTTGATAAACAAGAGAGTATGGGTCTCATCAGGCCTAGTACGTCTCCTTGGGGTTGTGGTGTCTTATTTGTCAAGAAGAAAGATGGCACAGAGCGTCTCTGTGTTGATTACCGGCCATTGAACAAGAAGACAATAAAGAACAAGTATCCGCTCCCCAACATCAACGAACTCTTCGAGCAGCTCAAAGGAGCTAAAGTGTTCTCTAAGCTCGACCTCCGAATGGGCTATCACCAAATTCGCATTCGCGAGGAAGACATTCCCAAGACTGCCTTCAGAATGAGCTACGGTTCATACGAGTATACAGTCATGTCCTTTGGTCTCGCCAATGCTCCTCCTACCTTTTCGAGGATGATGCACTACATCTTCAACCCCTATACTGGCGAGTTTGTGCTTGTGTATCTGGATGATATTCTGGTGTTTTCCAAGAATGAAGAAGATCACGAAAAGCACTTACGTCTGGTTCTTGATCGACTCCGTGAACATAAGTTCTATGCCAAGTTCTCCAAGTGCGAATTTTGGCTCGATAAGGTTTTGTACCTGGGCCGCATCATCTCAGCTGACGGCATTGCGGTAAATCCCGAGAAAGTTGAAGCAATTATCAACTGGGAAGCTCCTCAGAACGTCAAGCAACTCCGCAGTTTTCTGGGTCTTGCCAGCTATTGCAGAAGGTTCGTTGAGAACTTCTCCAAGATTGCCAAGCCTCTTTCCAACTTGCTTAAGAAGAATGTCAAATACTTTTGGTCTCCAGAGTGTGAAGTGGAATTCAAAACCCTCAAAGAAAAGCTCGTCTCTGCTCCAGTTCTTACTCCTCCAGATGAGTCCAAGCCCTATGAAGTATTCTGTGATGCTTCTCTTCAAGGACTTGGTGGTGTGCTTATGCAAGATAAGAGAATTGTGGCATATACTTCTCGTCAGCTCAAGCCAAGTGAGAAGAACTATCCCACACATGATCTCGAGCTAGCAGCTGTGGTACATGCTTTGATTACGTGGAGACATCTGTTGTTGGGCAGAAAAGTCGACATCTTCACTGATCACAAGAGCTTGAAGTACATTTTCACACAGCCGCATCTGAACCTCCGCCAGACTCGTTGGGTTGAAATGATCCAAGAGTATGATCCCAGCATTGAATACACTCCTGGCAAGGCGAATGTGATTGCAGATGCTTTGAGCAGAAAGGCATATTGCAACAGCCTTCTTATCAAGCCGTTCCAGCCTGAGCTTTGTGAAGCTTTCAGGAAACTCAACCTTCAAGTTGTTCCGCAGGGTTTTCTTGCAAATCTTCAAATTGCTCCTACCTTGGAAGATCAGGTCCGTGAGGCCCAACTCAGTGATACCATGGTGAAGAAGGTGAAACATGGTATTGCAAAGGGCACTCCAAAATACAAGTGCTTTCGTGTTGATGAGAGAGATACCTTGTTCTTCGAGGACAGACTCGTTGTCCCCAAAGGTGATCTCAGGAAGCTCATAATGGAAGAAGCACATGATTCTCTCCTTTCCATTCATCCTGGAAGTTCCAAGATGTACCAAGATCTCAAGCAGTCTTACTGGTGGACATGCATGAAAAGGGAGATTGCCCAATTCGTGAACGAATGTGATGTTTGCAGAAGAGTGAAAGCAGAACATCAACGTCCAGCCGGTCTTCTCCAACCTCTTCCTATTCCCGAGTGGAAGTTCGACCACATTGAAATGGATTTCGTCACTGGTTTTCCTAAGTCCAAGAGAGGGAATGATTCTATCTTCGTGGTGATTGACAAGCTTACCAAAGTCGCTCACTTTCTTCCAGTCAAAGAATCCATCAATACAGCTCAATTGGCAGAGTTGTACACTTCGGGAAAATTGTGTCCTTACATGGCATTCCTCAAGTTATATCCTCAGACCGTGGAAGTTTGTTCACTTCAAAGTTCTGGGACTCCTTTCAGTCCGCCATGGGCACTAAGATCAGGTTCAGCACTGCTTTTCACCCACAGACTAGTGGTCAAGTCGAGCGAGTGAATCAGATTCTAGAAGACATGCTCGGAGCCTGTGTCATATCTTTTGGCGTGAAATGGGAAGACTGCCTTCCATTTGCCGAGTTCTCTTACAACTACAGCTTTCAAGCAAGTGCAGGCAAAGCTCCGTTTGAAATCCTCTATGGCAGAAAGTGTCGTACCCCTCTCAACTGGTCTGAAACAGGCGAACGTCAACTTCTTGGCAATGACTTGATCTCAGAAGCCGAAGAAATGTGCAAAGTCATACGTGAGAATCTCAAGGCCGCTCAGTCGCGTCAGAAGAGCTACTATGACGGCAAGCATCGTGATTTGGCTTTCAACATTGATGATCATGTTTATCTCCGTGTTTCTCCGATGAAAGGCACCCAAAGATTCGGTATCAAAGGAAAGCTTGCTCCTAGATACGTCGGGCCTTTCAAGATTTTTGGCAAAAGAAGCGACCTAGCCTATCAACTTGAGCTCCCTTCCAACTTCGCCAATGTTCATGATGTGTTCCATGTGTCTCAACTCCGCAAATGCTTCAAGGCACCTGAACGCATGATTCCGTTTGAAGAGATTGATCTTCAACAAGACTTGTCCTACCGAGAGCATCCCGTTGCTATTCTCGAAGAAACCGAACGCAAGACCCGCAACAAGTCCATCAAATTCTTGAAAGTCAAGTGGTCACATCACACCGACCGAGAAGCTACGTGGGAACGAGAAGATCATCTTCGTTCCGAGTACCCGTACTTTTTCCAGTCCTAGATCTCGGGACGAGATCTTTTTGTAGTAGAGGAGAGTTTGTAATGCCCCGGATGTAATACTTTCCCTTTTGGGCATATAATATATCTCCGGCTTCATCTATTCCATTCCGGGTTCTTTGTCTTTCGGGGTTTCGTCGTTTTGTTGTGTGCGTGTGTGGCATTCATTCATAGCATGTAGTCATGTGCATCGCATTGCATTTGTGTTGTCGTTTGCATCCAGTTCCACGCGTTCCTTCCCGTTGTCCGTCTCGCGTTCCGGAGCTCCCTCACGTGTCTGTGGCGTCCCGTAGGCCTACTTTGGTGTTTGGCCGGGTAACGTTACCAGTTTGGCACGAGACTTGTCGTGTGTTGTTGTTTTGTTGTGTGTAACCCGCCTGTCAAATCTCGTCGCGTTACGAGTCCGTTTGCTACCTCAACAGTTATTCGTGTGGGCTCAAAGTGCCTCCACTTTGTGGCCCAAGACACCCCTCCAACAGCCCACTTCCCTCCTCTTGGCCCATCTTAACTCCCCTCGCGATCGGATCCATCGGATCGCGATCGGAGGGCTCTAAAACCACCCCAAATCCCTCAAACCCTAGCACCTACCATATATATAACATCCCCATGCCATTTTTGGCAGCCTACACTCCCTCCACCTACCTCTAGCTCCTCCTCCCCTCAATTTTCGGATCTGGCCAGTTCCCAGCCGCCACTTGGCTGTCTCCTCGTACGCGCAGCCATTTTCCTTCGAAGGAGCCATCGACCGCCGCCGATCTGGATCGATCGGGGAATCAATCCCGATCGGATCCTGCCGCCAGGGTCAACGCGTCGCTCGCTGAGGCTGAGGCCCCGATCCAGCCGTCGCCAGCGCAGGGTCGCCCGAAGGCCCAGCCGCCACAGATCGCCCGAGCCTGGACCACATCGCCAGCGGGCGGCCTCCCTCTCCGCATCGCTTCGCCGGGGCCAGGCCGCTCCTCCCGCTCGCCTCACTTCGCGAGCGGCCGGCCCAGCCGGCCCACAGCGCGGCCCAAACCGCGATCGCCAGCCGGGTCCCCCCTCCGTCGCCAGGTCGCCGCTCCAGACCGCGGGCGCCGTCGGGCCTCCCACCGCGGGCCCAAGCCGCCGCCACTCCAGCCGCGGGCCTCCAGCGCCCTCCTCCGCAGGCCCAGGTCGGGCCTCTCCAGCGCCGAGGCCGCGCCGGCCCGAGCCGCCGGCCCATTCCCTCCGCAGCCACACCAGATCCAGCTCCCGAGCCCTTTTTCTCCAGTTTTTCCCTGAGGTTGCTCCAAAACCTAGATCTAAGTCCCTGTTTGTTTATCTGTCTGATGAAATATTAGATCTGCAATATCTTTTTGTGTGATTGTCCGTTTTGCGCAAATGAGGTGTCCAGACGTTCGTGGTGACTAGCACTACGATTCATTCCATTGTGCCATGCATGTTTGTGGTCATCTAGATGCTTATTTTTCTGTTGCAAGAGTGCATCCTGATATAAACTGCTGCTATGTGTTGTTTTTATGCCATCTTTGCATAGAGGTAACTTTTAGCTCGTTTATCCGGATGATGCAAATGACATGTCCACGTGTTCATCTTGCCATGCTCTACATGTTGATTGTGTTCGGTTGCATGATATATTTAATCTTGCCATGTTTATCTTCGTTGCAAAGTGCCATGTGGCTGTGATGTTGTCTCACTTGTTATGAAATGCCATCTTGTTGAGCTCATTGCTATCGTTGTGTTTATCTCCATGATGCATGCTTGTATGTTTCGGAATCACCATCATGTGTACTTTGATGTGGTGCTTACCACTTGCCATGTTTAGTTTCGAGGTGACTTAAACTTGCTCTTTTAGATGCCATGATGAAACTGCTGTTTTAACACTTAGTGGATTTTTCACTAAGTCTGAAATCTGTAACGTTCCGATGCCATGTTTGCGTGCTGTTCTAGGACAAACCATGATAGTTTTGGGGTGGATCTTGATGGTTCCTTGTAGTAGATATTGTTGGCTTTCCATTCATGTTCTCACATGCTTATTTAAGTGGCTGTAGCATGTTTAACGTTTGCTCCAAAGTTTCAATAAAAAACTGCTGTCAGAATTTTGTTGTCAAGTTCAATATGTCCAAGCTTGTTGCTATTGATCCGTGGCTCCTTTGGGGGTGCACCTTTGGACTTGTTTGCTGTAGGATATGTCTAGTTTATGTTCATGCTCTTTGCCATGTTGTTTGAGTGATGTAGCTTATTTTTCTAGTGCTCCGAAGTTGCTATGTTGCTGTAATTTTCAGCTTTCGCATGTTTCTTGTTTCGGGCATAACTTTTAGCCCGTAGCTCCGATTTCAGCGAGTCTTATATGAAACTTGATTGATTTTCTGTGTAGATTCATAATATCATATTGTTGCCATGTTTTGAAGTGAATTGCTTGAGTGCTATTTTCGGTGCTCCGTGTGCTCCCTTAGTGCATCCATCCTGCATCCATCATTTTTGAGTGCGCATTGCATCTTGTTGATTCGTGCCTTGTGTGGTTGTATTGTTTAGAGCCGGAAGCTGAGACCGAGTACGAGCACGAGCACGAGGTTACCAACGAGGTTGAGCACGAGGACCCTTCTTACGATCCGAACGACTTCTCTTCAGGCAAGATGACCGAACCCCGATAACATTACTATCTTTGCCTATTGCTAGAGTATCGCTCTATAGTTTTGTCTCGATGCCCATGTCTTTCATGTCAGCCTCCTACTTGTAACCATTACCATGTTTAACCACCCTACCTATGCAAACCGTTGCTTGGCTAAGTACGCTTCGCTCAGCCCTTCTTATAGCATTGCTAGTTGCAGGTGAAGATCGAAGATGCTTGCTTCATGGTGAAGTTTTTGTTGGGTTATATCACACTATATAAATGCTTAAAAATGAAATCATATATATATATTGGCAAGGGTGGAAGGCTAAGCCTTTTGCTTGGTGATTTGTTCCACTCATGCCGTTAGGAACCGTATAAACCGGTGTTATGTTCCTTGATTATGCGTTCCTTACACGGTTGGGGTGTGTGGGACCCCCTCGATAAACCGCTAAGTGCTCAGTCTTTTCCAACAAGTCCCAACATTGGTACTATTTTCCTAATAACAAATTAAACTTGCATAGGGAGTAATTAACCCTCTTTCTTAATCAACAACCCCAGGCCAGTGCTCCACATGAGTGTTGGTCCAAAACGGGGAGCCTGCGGGGCCACCTAGAGGGAACTCGAGGTTTGGGTAAAACCCGTAGCTTCACCCATCCGGTCGTGTCCTGAGACTTAGATACGCGCGGCTACTATCAGGGTGTCGACACGCCGGGAGGATTTGCTGGATTAGCCTTACCTTAGTTCGGATTATCTTGAGCACGGGATTCCGAGAATACTCGGGTCTTCCCACTTTGGAGTTGCGACTCCGCGGATCGTGGGCTTGTAATGGGCCAAGTTGGAACACCCCTGCAGGGTTATGAACTTTCGAAAGCCGTGCCCGCGGTTATGTGGCAGATGGGAGCTTGTTAATATCCGGTTGTAGATAACTTGACACATTGTTCTAATACACTACCAGCGTGTGTACCGTGACTGTCAATTTCCGAATAGGGATTTGGGAGTTGAACACGGTGGGGTTATGTTTGTTGAGCTTTAGCTAGGATCACGTCGTGATCATTTCTCGACCGAGGCACTTCTCTTCTCGCACTCTCTCACGTAAGCTAGTGCTAGTTGCTGCTGCAGACACTTATTCTTTTCTTCAGCCTTATCCTCTCCCAAGGCTTAAATAGTCTTGTTACCCGGGAACGGGATTGCTGAGTCCTCTGTGGCTCACAGTTACTTCACCACACCAGATGCAGGTCCGATGGTGAGCTATCCAGGTGATGGCACCGAGCTAGACTGGGAGTATGACGAGGAGCGTAGTCGATACTATGTTCGTTATCCTGATGATCAGTAGTGGAGATTTCTACTAGGATTCGATCCGACCAGTGGATTTAAATTATGTTTGGTATCTTGTCATTTGGATTTTACCCTTAGAGGGCTGTGATGTTTTATTGTATGATGTTTGAGACATGTATTGTATTTGTGTGACATGGCGAGTGTAAGCCAACTATTTTATGTTTTCCATCCCCATCTTTTACATGAGTTGTGCAAAGATACCAGACTTGCGATCATTCCAGCATGGGGTTATGTCTCTAAGTCGTGCCTCGACACGTAGGAGATATAGCTCCATCCTGGGCATTACAGGTTGGCCCCGAAGATACTTATTACAGATGATGGTATGCCAGAGGCCTCCCTTCCCATTGGCGATACGCCACACCCAACGGGCCAGGAGAGCAATGTTCATGCGCCGAGATGACAAGATCCCAAGGCCACCCTGGTCTTTGGGTTTGCAAATGTCGGGCCAGCTCACCATATGATACTTCTGTTTGTCGCCCTCACCGGCCCAAAAAAACCTCGACTCGTATTTGGCAACCTCCTGATGGAGGGTCTCATGGAGGTGCTACTTCTCGAGCTTGCGTTGTATTCCCTCGAAGAGGAAAGGGTCATGCAGCATAGTAGCGTAAGTATTTCCCTCAGTTTTTTAGAACCAATGTATCATTCCAGTAGGAGACCACGTGTGAGTCCCTCGCACCTACACAAACAAATAAGAACTTCGCAACCAACGCGATAAGGGGTTGTCAATCCCTTTACAGTCACTTATGAAAGTGAGATATGATAGATATGATAGTTTGGTATTTTTGGTATTTTTGGATATAAGAACAGAAAGTAAAAACGGTAAAGTAAAGTAGATTATAGATTGATATATTGAGAATAGACTCGGGGGCCATAGGTTTCACTAGTGGTTCTCTCATGATAGCAGAATTCTATGGTGGGTGAACGAATTACTGTCGAGCAATTGATAGAAAAGCGAATAATTATGAGAATATCTAGGCATGATCATTATATATAGGCATCACGTCCGTGACAAGTAGACCGAAAGATTTTGCATCTACTACTATTACTCCACACATCGACCGCTATCCAGCATGCATCTAGAGTATTAAGTTCATAAGAACAGAGTAACGCCTTAAGCAAGATGACATGATCTAGATGGATAAACTCAAGCAATATGATATAAACCCCATCGTTTTATCCTCGATGGCAACAATACAATACGTGCCTTGGTGCCCCTACTGTCACTGGGAAAGGATACCGCAAGATTGAACCCAAAGCCAAGCACTTCTGCCATTGCAAGAACTATAGATCTAGTAGGCAAAACCAAACGAATAATTTGGAGAGACTTGCAAGGATATTATAATCATACATAAAAGAATTCAGAAAAGAACCAAATATTTCTCATAGATAATCTTGATCATAAACCCACAATTCACCGGATCTCGACAAACACACCGCAAAAAGAGATTACATCAAATAGATCTCCTCGAAGACCGAGGAGAACTTGGTATTGAGATCCAAAGAGAGAGAAGAATCCATCTAGGTACTAACTATGGACCCGAAGGTCTGTGGTAAACTACTCACAACTCATGGTGAGGCGATGGTGTTGATGTAGAAGCACTCCATGGTAGATCCCCCCTCCGGCGGAGCTCCGGAACAGGCCCCAGGATGGGATATCACGGGAAGAGAAGGTTGTGGCACTGGAATTAGGGTTTTCTCTCCTCTTCTGATGTTTTCGGGGTACATGGATATATATAGGAGGAAGGAGGGCATGGGGGGACCAACGTGGGGCCCACGAGGCAGGGGGCGTGCCCTGTAGGGGGGCAGGGGGGCGCCCCCCATCCTCGTGGACGCCACGTGTGCCCTATTCCGTGGTTCTCAAGTCTCCCGTGAAGATATCACTCCAAAAATAGCTCTCCCGAAGGTTTCATTCCGTTTGGACTCCGTTTGATATTCCTTTTCTGTAAAACCCTGAAATAGGCAAAAAAAAACAGCAATCTGGACTGGGCCTTTGGGTTAACAGGTTAGTCCCAAAAATAATATAAAAGTGTATAACAAAGCCCATTAAACATCCAAAATATCATAAATAATAGCATGGAACAATAAAAAATTATAGATACGTTGGAGACGTATCAAGCATCCCCAAGCTTAATTCCTGCTCGTCCTCGAGTAGGTAAATGATTTTAACAGAATTTTTGATGTGGAATGCTAACCAACATAATTTTCAATGTAATTCTCTTTGTTGTGGCATGAATGTTCAGATCTGAAAGATTCAAGACAAAAGTCTATATTGACATAAGAAATAATAATACTTCAAGCATATTAACAATGCAATCATGTCTTCTCAAAATACCATGGCTAAAGAAAGTTATCCCTACAAAATCATATAGTCTGGCTATGCTCCCTCTTCATCACACAAAATACTCATATCATGCACAACCCCGGTTTCTGCCAAGCACTTGTTTTCATACTCAATTCTTTCAAACCTTTCAACTTTCACGCAATACATGACCATGAGCCATGGATATAGCACTATGGGTGGAATAGAATGGTGGTTGTGGAGAAGACAAAAAGGAGGGAGATACTCTCACATCAACTAGGCGTATCAATGAGCTATGGAGATGCCCATCAACAGATATCAATGTGAGTGAGTAGGGATTTCCATGCAACGGATCCACTAGAGCTAAAATGTATGAAAGCTCAACAAAAGAAACTAAGTGGGTGTGCATCCAACTTGCTTGCTCATGAAGACCTAGGGCATTTGAGGAAGCCCATCGTTGGAATATACAAGCCAAGTTCTATAATGAAAATTCCCACTAGTATATGAAAGTGACTAAACATGAGACTCTCTATCATGAAGAACATGGTGCTACTTTGAAGCACAAGTGTGGAAAAGATAGTAGCAATTGTCCCTTTTTTTTCTTTTCTTTCTTTTTTTCTTTTTTTTCTTTTTTTCCTTTTTTTCTTTTTTTTTCTTTTTTTTGGCCTTTCTTTTTCTTGGCCTTTCCTTTTTTTTTCTTTGGGACAATGCTCTAATAATGGTGATCATCACACTTATATTGATTTACAACTCAATACTAGAACAAAGTATGACTCTATATGAATGCCTCCGGCGGTGTACCGGAATGTGCAATGAATCAAGAGTGACATGTATGAAAAATTATGCATGGTGTCTTTGCCACAAATATGATGTCAACTAAATGATCATGCATGGCAATATGACAATATGAAGCGTGTCATATGAACGGAAGGGTGGAAAGTTGCATGGCAATATATCTCGGAATGGCTATGGAAATGCCATGATAGGTAGGTATGGTGGCTGTTTTTAGGAAAGTATATGGTGGTGTATGGTACCGGCGAAAGTTGCGCGGTACAAGAGAGGCTGGCAATAGCGGAAGGGTGAGAGTGCGTATAATCCATGGACTCAACATTAGTCATAAGAACTCATATACTTATTGAATTTACGAGTCATCAAAACAAAGCAATCAACGCATGCTCCTAGGGGGAGGTTGGTAGGAGTTAACCATCGCGCGCCCCCGACCTCCACACAAAGGATGACACTCTACAAATCCTCATGCTCTAACTTCGTCACATAGCGGTTCACCATATGTGCATGCTATGGGAATCACAAACTTTAACACAAGTATTTCTCAATTTCATAATAACTCCACTAGCATGACTCTAATATCACTATCCTCATATCTCAAAACAATTATCAAGTATCAAACTTCTCATCATATTCAATGCACTTTGTATGAAAGTTTTTACTACATTCATCTTGGATGCCTATCATGTTAAGGCTAGTTTTATAGCCAAAGCACATTACCATGCTGTTCTAATAGACTCTCAAAAGGATATAAGTGAAGCATGAGAGATCAACAATTTCTACAAAATAAAATCACCACCGTGCTCTAAAAGATATAAAGTGAAGCACTAGAGAAAACTATTTAGCGCAAAAGATATAAGTGAAGCACATAGAGTGTTCTAACAATTCCTAGGCCATATTTATCTCTCTCAAAAAGGTGTGTCCAGCAAGGATGATTGTGGCAAACTAACAAGCAAAGACTCAAATCATACATGACGCTCCAAGTAAAACACATATCATGTGGTGAATAAAAATATAGTCCCGAGTATAGTTACCGATAGATGAAGACGAAAGAGGGGATGCCTTCCCGGGGCATCCCCAAGCTTAGGATTTTGGTTGTCCTTGAATTTTACCTTGGGGTGCCTTGGGCATCCCCAAGCTTAGGCTCTTGCCACTGTTTGTTCCATAGTCCATCAAAGCAATACTCAAAACTTGAAAACTTCACAACACAAAACTTAGACAAAAATCTCGTGAGCTCCGTTAGTATAAGAAAACAAACCACCACTCAAAGGTACTGTACTGAACTCATTCTTTGTTTATATTGGTGTTAAACCTACTGTATTCCCACTTCTCTATGATCCATATCCTCCAATACTACTCATAGATACATCAAAATAAGCAAACAACACACAAAAAACAGAATCTGTAAAAAATAGAACAGTCTGTAGTAATCTGTAACTTCCGCATACTTCTGTAACTCCAAAAAAACTGAAATAAATTGGTGAATGTGGGGAATTTGTCTATTAATCATCTTCAAAAATAATCAACTAAATATCACACTCCAGTAAAATCTTGTGACTATTCTAGTGAGCGCTAATGATTCTTTTTTTTATATTAAGATCATATAAACTTCACACAAGTCTTCCCAAAGGTTCTACTTGGCACAAACACTAAATTAAACACAAAACCACATCTAAACAGAAGCTAGATGCAATATTTATTCCTAAACAGAAGCAAAAGCAAAGAAAATAAAATAGGGTTGCCTCCCAACAAGCTCTTTCTTTATAGCCATTAAGATAGGCTTGATAATTCAATGATGCTCACATGATAGACAAGAATTGAAGCACAAAGAGAGCATCATAAAACATGTCACAAACACATATAAGTCTAACATACTTCCTATGCATAGGCATTTTATAGGAAAACAAATTAGCAAGACAATCAAGATCTAGCATATGCAAGGAAGAAGAAAGAAACAATAGCAATCTCAACATAACGAGAGGTAATTTAGTAACATGAAAATTTCTACCACCATATTTTCCTATCTCATAATAATTGCATGTAGGATCATAAGCAAATTCAACAATATAGCCATCACATAGCATATTCTCAACATGATCCACATACATCCAAAGTTGACACTCTTCCAAAATAGTGGGATTATCATTAACTAAAGTCATGACCTCCCCAAACCCACTTTTATCAAAAATTTCATAAGATTGAACATTCTCCAAATATGTGGGATATAAAGTTGACACTCTTCCAAACCCACTTTCAGTATTATTGAAAACATTATTATCAATCTCATATTCATCATGGGGCTTAAATAAATTTTCAAGATCATAAGAAGAATCAACCCAATCATGATCGTTGCAACAAATAGTAGTCATAGCAAAACTAGCATCCCAAAGCTTGAGGTTTTGCATATCATTAACACAATTGGCGTTAAGAGAATTTACAATAGTATCATTGCAATCATGTTTTTCATTAAAAGAGCTATCATGAATCACTTTTTCTTTTAACAATTCCTCACAATTTTTAGATTCATGAATTTCAAGCAAAACCCCATAAAAATAATCTAGTGCTCGCAACTCACTAGCAATTGGTTCAACATAATTGGATCTCTTAAAAAGATTAGCAAGTGGATGAGGATCCATAATTTAGCAAGCGAAGATGCAAGCTAATAAAGGGCACATAGCAACACAAGCAAACAGAGGCAAGCGAACAGTAAACACATGGCAAAAGAAGGGCAAATAAAACAGCAAGGGTGAAGTGGGGGAGAGGAAAACGAGAGATAAATAAATGTAATGCGAAGGATAAGGGTTTGTGATAGGTACTTGGTATATGACTTCTGCGTAAGCCTCCCCGACAACGGCGCCAACAATTATTCTTGCTACTTCTTGAGCTTGCGTTGTATTCCCTCGAAGAGGAAAGGGTGATGCGGCACAGTAGCATAAGTATTTCCCTCAGTGTTTGAGAACCAAGGTATCAATCTAGTAGGAGACCATGCGCGAGTCCCTCGCACCTTCACAAACAAATAAGAACTTCGCAGCCAACGCGATGAGGGGTTGTCAATCCCTTTACGATCACTTACGAAAGTGAGATCTGATAGATATGATAGTTTGGTACTTTTTGGTATTTTTGGATATAAGAACAGAAAGTAAAAACGCTAAAGTAAAGTAGATTATAGATTGGTATGTTGAGAATAGACCCGGGGGTCATATGTTACGGTGGGTGAACGAATTATTGTCGAGCAATTGATAGAAAAGCGAATAATTATGAGAATATCTAGGCATGATCATTATATATAGGCATCACGTCCGTGACAAGTAAACCGAAACGATTCTGCATCTACTACTATTACTCCACACATCGATCGATATCCAGCATGCATCTAGAGTATTAAGTTCATAAGAACAGAGTAACGCCTTAAGCAAGATGACATGATGTAGAGGGATAAACTCAAGCAATATGATATAAACCCCATCTTTTTATCCTCGATGGCAACAATACAAGACGTGCCTTGCTGCCCCTAGTGTCACCGAGAAAGGACACCGCAAGATTGAATCCAAAGCCAAGCACTTCTCCCATTGCAAGAACTATAGATCTAGTAGGACAAACCAAACCAATAATTCGAAGAGACTTGCAAGGATATTATAATCATACATAAAAGAATTCGGAAAAGAACCAAATATTTCTTATAGATAATCTTGATCATAAACCCACAATGCATCGGATCTCGACAAACACCCCGCAAAAAGAGATTACATCAAATAGATCTCCTCGAAGACCGAGGAGAAATTGGTATTGAGATCCAAAGAGAGAGAAGAAGCCATCTAGGTAATAACTATGGACACGAAGGTCTGTGGTAAACTACTCACAACTCATGGTGAGGCGATGGTGTTGATGTAGAAGCACTCCGTGGTAGATCCCCCCTCCGGTGGAGCTCCGGAATAGGCCCCAAGATGGGGTCTCACGGGAACAGAAGGTTGCGGCGATGGAATTAGGGTTTTCTCTCCTCTTCTGATGTTTTCGGGGTACATGGAGATATATAGGAGGAAGGAGGGCATGGGAGGACCAATGTGGGGCCCACGAGGCAAGGGGCGCGCCCTATAGGGGGGCGTGCCCCCCACCCTTGAGGACGCCACGTGTGCCCTATTCCGTGGTTCTCAAGTCTCCCGTGAAGATATCGCTCCAAAAATATCTCTCCCGAAGGTTTCATTCCATTTGGACTCTGTTTGATATTCCTTTTCTGTAAAACCCTGAAATAGGCAAAAAAAAACAGCAATCTGGACTGGGCCTTTGGGTTAATAGGTTAGTCCCAAAAATAATATAAAAGTGTATAACAAAGCCCATTAAACATCCAAAACATCATAAATAATAGCATGGAACAATCAAAAATTATAGATACGTTGGAGACGTATCAGGAGATCGTAGAAGCTCTCGAGAAACCAGAGAAGGCTAGCAAGCGAGGAGTTGATTAGGATTACCCTGGCTGCTTTCGACAGCCACCTCCCCTTCCAGGGTTCAACCCGGTGCTGCATCGTAGTCACCGTCGGGCGGAGATCAACAACGGTGAGACTGGAATCACTAATGGGTATCCCCAAGTAAGTCGTGGGGAAGGAACCCAGGCGGCAGTTCAGCCGGTCCGCAACGGATAAAGCCTCCTCCGGAGGATAGCCAAGGACCATCACTTTGCACTTATCGAAGTTGATGGTGAGCCCAGACATCTGTTGGAAACACGGGAGGAGGAACTTCAGGTTGGCAATGTCGGACATCGAGCCCTCCACCATAACTATGGTGTCGTCCGCATATTGGAGGAGGGAGACCCCTCCCCTACCCACTAGGTGGAGGACTACGCCTCGGATATGGCCGCATGCTTTGGCCTTATCAAGGATGACCGCGAGGGCATCGACAACCATGTTGAACAGAAACAGGGAGAACGGGTCACCCTGGCGGACCCCACATAAGGTTGGGAAGTAAGGCCCGATCTCACCGTTGATGTTGACCGTCGTTCGACCGCATGTGATGAGTTGCATAATGTGGGTCACCCAGCGGTCGTCAAAGCCCTTTCGAAGCAAAACTTCCCGAAGGAAGGGCCAATGTACAGTGTCGTAGGCTTTGTGAAAGTCGATCTTTAGGAAGACCGCGCGGTGGTTCTTGGCTCGGATTTCATGGAGGAATTTGTGAAAGACCAGCACCCCATCCAAAATAAATCGGCCTTGGATGGAGGCGGATTGGTTGGGGTGGGTGACAGAGTCCGCTAGAAGGGTCACCCTATTGGTGTACCCTTTAGCCAAGATCTGAAGATCACGTTAATCCCGTGATCGGGCGGAATTGGCGAATGTCCGAGGCCCCCGGGACCTTGGGGATGAGGGTAATGATCCCATAGTTTAGGCGCCCAAGGTCCATGGTCCCAGAGAAGAACTCGTCGAAGAGGGCCATGACTTCCGGTTTGATGGTTTGCCAGAATGTTTTGAAAAATGAGACTGGCAATCCATCCAGGCCCGGAGCCGAGGAGGGGTTCATTCCTTTGATCACTGCTAGGACCTCATCCTTCAATAAAGGTGCCACCAGGGTGGCATTGGCCTCGTCAGAAACTAGCTGGGCACCCGACCAGGTCTCGGGGGGCCAGCGCAGCCCCACCCCGAGGGGTAGGGGAGAAAAGGGCTTTATAGAAGCCGTCTACGTGGACTCGGATGTCCGAGGGGCGAACAAGCTGAGTATCGCCGTCCCACAAGGAGTTGATGGTGTTCTGTCGAAGCCGGCCATTGGTGATCGCCTGGAAGTAAGCCGTGTTAGCGTCACCACGGAGCACCCACCGTTGGGTGCCGCGCAGCCGCCAGTATGCCTCCTCATCCGAGTAGATGACCGAGAGTTGGTCCTCGATATCATATCTCAGCATCCACTCATCCGGGGAGATACCAGAAGTGTCAGCGCGGGCGTCCAAGACTTGGATGGCACTCGGGAGGGCCTTCTTGCGGTCACGGAGATCACGGCCGAGGTTCGCGCCCCAACCCTTCATAAATTGGCGTGCAAGCTTGGCGCAGAACTGCCAGGAGTTAACGGCGGACATGGCGCGGTGAGGAGAATCACGCGCGGCGGTCCACTTAGCCGCAACGGCCTCGCGGAATCCGGCCTGGTTGAGCCAGAAGAGCTCAAACCAGAATCGAGAAGGGATAGGGGGCGTTCATCTGCGGAGGAGAGGAGGAGGGGGACATGATCGAAACCGATCCAGGTGATAGCCTGCAGCGAGGCCAGGGACATATGAGTTCCCACTCCGGAGAGACTAGGACGCGGTCCAGAACGGACAGCGTCAGGTTCGCCTGGCGGTTAGTCCAGGTGAACCGGGGCCCCGTTCGCTCAAGTTCACGGAGGCCAAGCTCCGCGATGCAGTCGTTGAACATCTGCATCCGGGGGCGGTTAACCCGGTCATTGTTCTTCTCATCCGAGGAGCGGATGAGTTTAAAGTCCCCTTCCACGACCACTGGGAGGGAGGAAGCGGGTATCTTCCATTGCAGCTCAGCGACGAAGGTCGGGGAGCGGCGGTGGTCCGTCGGTCCGTATACAATGATGACCTCCCACTTAAAGTTTAGCGCCCGCTCGAAGATCTCCATACTAACGAAGAACTTGCCCCGGTCCATACCGCCCACCTCAAAGGTGGCATCCTTCACACCTAACAGGATGCCACCCGAGTGGCCATTGTTCCCACTAGAAGGGAGCCAATGCCAGGAAAATAGGTGGGAGCTAAGGCCGTCAAGTTCGGGGAGACAGAACTCCGTGCGCATGGTTTCTTTAATGGCAATGATGTTGATGTGTTCGTCGCGGATGTACTCAACTAGCTGGCGGTGCCAGCGGCCGTCATGGCCGAAGCCGCGGATGTTCCAGAAGAGGGCGCGCATCTAAACCGCCATTGAGGGGCTGCTTGACCCTAGGACGGTGGAAGCGCTGTGGGCTCTGAGAGTGGCAGTGCGGGAGCGGGTGCGGCCACAGATTTCCTCGACTGGCATCCCTGCGGGAGGCTGGGGCGCCGGTGAGCGGAGGAGAGGTGCCCGGGTCTCCGCGAGTTTCCCGTCAAGGATCTCGCGGGCCTGGATAGCCGCAATCTGCTCTAAGGGGGGACCAACTTCTCCCCTGAAAACTACTGACAAGTCTAGGGCCACCTTGGCAAGACGGCCGAGCGGGACCGCTTCGAGCACAGAGAACGAACAGCTGGAAGAACTGGAGGGGATGTCGGTCGCACCAGTCTCGAGGTTCTGGGCCGCAGCACGGATCTCAGCCCACTCGGAGATGGACGGCGCCGGGAAGCCGGCCGGGCGGTCCACGTCGAGACGGGCACTGCGGCGGGAGGCAGTCATCGGAGTCGATGAAGCCCGAGCCCGCCGGACATACGACACCGACCGAGGCGGGTGGGGGGCGACAGGGGTGACCATAGCATCGATGGCCATGAGGAGCAGACGAGTCGGTGGCGCAGGCACCGGAGGCTCCAGCTGGGCACCAGACACCGCCCGTGCAGGAGAGGGCGGGTCTGGGGCCGGCGCGTCGTCCTCCAGGACGGGAGCAGGAGCCGGGGGAAAGGAGGGGGGCGGCGGCGCGGCCTCCCCAGGGGGGTCCGCCGGGGGAGACCTAAAGGGGGAGGCTCCAACTTCGGCGAGGCCGTCAGCAGCGGTAACGGCACCGCCGGGGACGGAGGTGGCGGGACGACCGTGGGGAAGGAGCAGGGCGAACGCGGCAAAGATGCCGGGAGGACGAGGAGGTTGACGCTGGAGATATCGCTAAGCTCGGCCGAAGAGGAGGGAGAGGAGACAGGCAGCGCGCCGGGGGCGACCTCGGCGGAGGAGGCCAACCCACGCGACCGACCCGCACTCCCACGCCCCGGAGGGGGGTCGGGATGGGTCTCGTGAGGGAGAGCGGCTGTGGCCAGAGCGCTCATCGTCGTCCTCCGGGTCCTCGTGACGGGAAGGGCGCGGACGGCGTTAGTGGGAGTCGTCGTGGTTGTCCGCGCCGTCCCCATCAAAGTGGCCATCAGCGAGGTGTCGAGGGCGGCCGATGTGGTTGGGAGGCTCGGGGTAGATCTTGAGGTCGAATCCCTGGTCGTTGAAGAAAACCCGGACGGTGGCACAGAGAGTGGAGGAGTCGAGGCACTTGACCTTGAGACGGACCTCCTCCTCTTTGCAGAGGGAGAGCTCATCCACCACCACCACCTTGCCCAGGATCTTGGACATACTGCGGATCACCTTCTCAGAGCGGGCGATGTCGGGGAGGCCAGCTATGAGGATCCATCCAGTGTCCAGCACGGCAACTGCCTTAGGGTCCATCAGGGGCTCAGAGATGTTGACGACGAGCTTGTTGAGGGTGAGGGTGATGTCGTTGCTATAGGTGCAGAGGCCCAGGCTGAGGGCATCAGGGAAGACCACGGTGAAGGAGCTGTCCGAGGTTGGGGTCACCTGCCAATCCCAGACGCGACGACAGAGGTGGTTGAGTTCCGCCTCGATCATCTCCGGCGAAGCGACCCCGGCCCCCACAATGGTCATGACCGCAAGGAGCGACGAAGACGGAGGGGGGACATCCTCCACCTCGATGTGGAAGAAGCTGAGGCCCTCAATGCCGTGGCCGTACATCATGAGCTCCTCCGTCACCGGGCGGTCCGGGCACAGAGCCGCAGGGTGGCTCGACTCCTTCCAGAGATAGCACATCGGCGGGTTGGGGCACTCGACCTGGTAGTGGCCGGCAAGTCCATAGTTGAAGCACGGAGGCGGATCGCGGGGAGCACCGGAGTTGGGCGTGGTCGAGGACGTGAGGGTCTGAGCCGCGACAGAGAGGGGTCGGGCGGGACCCCTCTTCTTCTTCTTTTTGGCGCCTTGGCGCCCGTGAGCCCCGGAGCCACCATTGCCCGGAGGCATGCTCGGTTGATTTTGGGGGGGGCTGGTGCCGGCGAGTGGTGGCGGCGTCGTTGGGCAGGGGCCGAGAGGGCAACGGAGAGCGACCGCGGCGACGCGCGGGGGAGGGGGAGCGGGGGCGGTCGCGGCGGCTCTCCCGAGCGGGGAGCGCC
>LR738715.1:655493595-655521390 GCA_902687465.1 Secale cereale | reverse complement strand
GGCGACCTGGGGGGGTGGGGAGCAGGCCCAAAAGCCGCCCAGGCACGATACGGGCAGGCCCAGCCCAGAGGCGGGAACCTCGCGCCCGGCTAGGGTTCCTCCGACCGTCGCCGGCGAGGAGAGACGGCGGGGAGAGGGTGTGCAACGAAGTCGGGACGAACCGAAAAATGCAATGAAGGGGCGGGAAGGGGAGCGCTGGGAGAGCAACGAGGCGCCGGCGACCCTCGACGACGGCGGAGCAGCCGGACGAGCCATAGCGAGCCTACCGGAGGGCCTCCAGGACACTTGGGCAGGGCCGAGCTCCGCCCGGCCGGCCACACCCCAGCCGTAGAAGTGCCGGCGGCGACGGCCAGCCCCCGCGTTGAAGGCGTCGCCTTTCCCCGCTGCCACCGGAGAGGAACGCGGCAACCGGCGGAGGGGCCGAGCCCGCACCCGTGCAGCCGAACTCCCATGCCCGGGAGTAAGGCCGCCAGCGGAGCGGGGCAACGACGGGCGAGCCGGGGCGGGCGGGGGGACGCGGTCGCGGCACTCCACCGGCCGGCCCGCGGCGCGGTCATTGTCTTCCGCTAGGTCCGCCCAGACCACCCGACAAGGAGGTCCAGGGGATGGAGGGAAGGAGCGGACGAGGAGGGGGGGGGCTGGGTCGCCGGAGGCCTCGGCGAGAGGGGCGGACGGCGGCGAGGCAGGCGCGCCGGGCGAGTCGCCGCGCGGGGCGTCGCACTCGCCCGAGTCGCCCATCTCGCTGCTCTGCTTTCTGGACTATACTTAACAAGTGTGAAGTTAGACCACGTGGTTACTATTCGCCCTTCCACTACTCTATAAATTTTTTTTTAGAAAAGGAGGATGTACCCCCGGCCTCTGCATCTAGACGATGCATGTAGCCATATTATTAATTATTCACAAAGACCATACAAGGTGATACATCAATAAGCCTGAAGCCACCATCTTGGCAACACCGTTGCTACTCCTATCCCTTTGATGAAGGCGTGCCGAATGTCCGGGCCTAATACCAAACAGACATCGCACTAAAGCCTAACATCTAAAGCCGGGTGTCCCCTCCAAGCCACTACCTGGATTGGGTCCCACACCGGTTCAGGCACACTCCCAGTGAGCACCGCACGCTGCAAGGGCCGACACCTCCATCATCCCTCGGTCCATACTCAGAGCAAAATTGTTGCACCGACCTTGGCAGGCCTCTCTGCCATCAACGCCACCATGACGCTAGACAACTTCCTCCTCCTGCGCGAGTTCATCTCCAGACGCGCCCATCTCCGAACCTCCGCGGCGCCATGCCGCCAGGATCCGCCGTCGGCCTCGCGGTAGATGTAACACCGCTCCTCCTCTTGTCCCCTCCAGCCAGCGCGTGCTCCAAAACGATGCCCCCAGGAGGGACACGACATCGAAGGTGCCATCATCGTCAGATCCGGTATACCCAGATCAAGGGTTTCCCCTGGAGCTCACGCCGTCGCCGCTGCTGGAGCTACGCAACGCCCAACACCCATAGCATCTCTTGCCCGACCATCTGAGCCTCCCAAGACGGCGCCTCCATGGAGGTTACGACGCGCAGGGCGCCGCCGCCGCCCAATCCAGACTGAATTTTAGACTTTCGTCCGGGAGGGGTTCGGATGTGGATAGTAGGGACCTCGGCTTCGCCTTCAAGGAGGGTAACGGCGTCGTGGGACGCCGCCGATGCCGGACCGGACCAGACGGCCAAAGTTTCCTCCGGTCCCCAACCTATACCACCAAACCTCTGACTGCTCCGGATCCGACAGCGAGACGAACCGAGACCAGCAGAGATGCAAGTGCCATGGGGCTCAACCCATCAGGAAGGAGGATCAAGAAGGACAGCCGCCGTAGATCTCCAGGCGCCGGATCCGACGATCCGGCGAGGCCAGCGACGTAGACCACCACCCTGCGCCGGCCGACAACATCCAAGCGCCAGATCCGGATGGATCCGGCCTGAACATGGCGGCGCCCGCGACCATCCGATCTGATGAACACGCAGCCACCACCTCGCCGTGGAGTCGCATCCAAGCCGTAGCTGCCGCGCCGCGTCATAAGCGCCGCATCAGGCCGCCGCCAAGATGCTCGCCCGCCGCGCCGCCAGACCCCGCGCTAGCCCGACGCCTCTTCGCGATCTGGTCGTCCCGCGCCGCCCAAGATGCTCCAAGGGGAGGATTATGCCCCGCCGCCGCCCAACCGGCCAAGCTTTGCCCGGCGGCGATGCGGACGGCGGCGAGGAGAGATGGAGGCTGAGGAGGGACGAGGGGGGCGACGACTAGGGTTCCCCCTGGGTCTATAAATGACATCCCCGTTCCTTCACCGAGCAGCAACCATGACTACGCATGCAAGCAGCTAGGCTACACAGTACAAATCTCTCAACGACCAAGTTAGAGCCCACCCCAGTCTGAAACAAAACCAAATCAACATACTAGATATGGCCTCATCATCTGCTCACACCAAGCCCTATTCACTTGCTACCATTCTTGTCATCGTGAGCTGCTGCACGCATTTGGTGCTCGCAGCTCGCGAGTTGACGCCGGCCGGCGACGACAAGGCGATGAGGGAGAGGCACGAGAAGTGGATGGCGGAGCACGGGCGCACTTACAAGGACTCGGCCGAGAAGGCTCGGCGGTTCGAGGTATTCAGAACCAACGCCCACTTCATCGACTCGTATAATGCTGCAGCAGGGCAGGGGGGCAAGAGTGGTCGTCCGGCGTTGGTGGCCAACAAGTTTGCCGACCTAACCAAGGATGAGTTCAGCAGCATGTACTTGGGGCAGCACGGGTCCATACACCGCCCCGCGTCTCCGGTTATCGAAACCGATTTTATGTACGCTGACGTGAGGCTGGAGGACATCCCTGCCAGCATAGACTGGAGGGAGAAGGGCGCGGTAACTCGTGTCAAGGACCAATCCGACACATGTGGTGAGCTTGAGTCACTCCATCGCTCGAACACTTTCTCCTGTCCTGAATATAGAATGTTGACAACTTTGCAGCAAATTGACATGATCAATGATGCAATTCTCCGTGTCTTACTTTGTACGCAGATTGTTGCTGGGCGTTCTCTGCGGTGGCAGCTGTGGAAGGCATCCACCAAATCAGAACGCACAAGCTGGTCTCCCTGTCGGAGCAGCAGCTGTTAGACTGCTCCACCGGCAGGAACAACCGCGGCTGCAACCTCGGCGACGCAGAAGAGGCCTTCCGGTACATCGCCCTCAACGCCATCACCAAAGAGAGTGCCTATCTCTACGAAGGAAACCAGAGCACCTGCCGCTCATCGGGAAAGCATGTAGCGGCCAGGATCAATGGCTTCCAGTATGTTCCTCCACAAAACGAGACCGCGCTCCTGTTGGCCGTCGCTCACCAGCCCGTCTCCGTTGCCCTCGACGGTAACAACACCGAATTCAAGAGTTGGAGTGGCACCGGAATCTACGGTGCAGCAGGTGAGTCGTGTAAGAATGATCTCAACCATGCCATGACGATAGTCGGATACGGCACTGACGACAACGGTACCAAGTACTGGCTGATGAAGAACTCGTGGGGAATCGGCTGGGCTGACGAGGGCTACGTGAAGATGGCGAGGGATGTGGCATCAAACACTGGCCTTTGCGGCCTTGCCATGCAGGCATCCTACCCTGTCGCCTAAGGAATTATGTTAACCAAGATTCGTCCGTGCCACGAGCGCGTGGTGTGCAGGCAAATAGTATATCATATAGATGATTCGCTGGGCCTATGGCGCAAATGCTAAATGAACCCAAAAAAAATCAAGCAAACTATATGATATATTTTTATTAATTATTCGCAGAGTATGAGCTTTATTTATTGATGAAAACTTGTATGATACTCCCTCCGTCCCAAAATAAATGACTCAAAAGTGACTCAACTTTGTACTAAATTTAGTACAAATTTAAATCATTTTTGAGTCATTTATTTTGAGACGGAGGGAGTATTTTCTTTGGCCATACATAAGCCATTTGCTTGAGAGGGTCAATGGACCAACATTTTTCTTTTCTGTTTCAGTTAGCTCTACTCGGATCCTGCCTGATTGAATTGGCCTTCCTTTGTTTCATAATTCTCGAAATAATCAGGAGGTCGAGTGGTATAGTGATTGCGTATATATACACCTATAGGAGACAATCATCGCCAGGCTTTATTCAGTGATCAAATTGTTTACAGGTAAGAAAGCCAGGTCCCCGGGTTGGCCCAACCAAACATGGCGTCCGAACCCGAGTTCTAAAGCGTGCCTAGCGAGATTGTGAGCCTCAACATTCGAGCTCCTATATTCATGAACTATATTACAAGAATTGAAAAGACTAGTGCGATATAAAATTTCTTGAACTATAGCTCCAAACTCCGAGTTGGAGTTTTTCTCCTGGATATCTCTGACCACCGTCTTGCCATCCGATGCAATAATAATCCGGTTAATATACAGGTCTTGTGCCAGAGCTTGGCCTTCCCTGATCGCCATTGCTTCCAAAGTGGCCGCTTCGGATATGAACTTTACCTTACACGCAGAAGCTCCCAAAAAATTGCCCTCGACGTCACGGCACACTGTCGCAACAACTCCAAAAGATCGTTCAGTTGCAACCGCCGCATCCGTATTTATCTTCGCATATCCTTCCGGAGGAGGCACCCACGCTGTTGGTCGAGGAACCTTCCTGGACCGAACTGAAATTTTTTTATCCATGATCTTAATATCTCTCAGAAAGTTATTGATAAAGCTGTTTGTTGCGAAAGGGCTCTCAAAGATGTCTTCATGAACTGCTCTTCGTCGAGCTCTCCAGATTGACCACAATGTTACCACCACTCGAGTAAAGTCCTCATGCGGTAATGCGTCATGAATTGTGAACAGCCAGCTCCTGGCATTCATTGACAGGTTTTCTATCATGGTTTCCACCGCATCTTCAGAGCTTAAGGCCCATACACTCCTCGCCATGACACAGTCTATAAGCGCATGCTTCCAGCTATCCTCTGCCGTGCACAAGGGGCAGATCTTTGTTGTTGACATATGTCGATGATGCAATAGATCCCCTGTGGGTGTAGTCTCGTGACAAAGTCTCCATAAGAACACTTTAATCTTTGATGGTATCTTCAAATTCCACAAAGAGGTCCACGCCCTCTCATCTTCTGAAAAATCTACTCGACCACCTGCAGGCTGCAGTAGCTCTTCGTTGCTTCTTTTCGTTCCCGCCAAAAACTTGTAAATTGATCTGACCGAGAATAAGCCTCTTGTATCCTCTCCCCACGCCCAGTAATCCTCCACTCTACTTGTGCAGAGTGGGATCCTCAAGATGATGTCCGCATCTATATGGATGAAGGTAGCTCGCACCTTCTCTTCATTCCAAGTAGCCGCTGGACCATCTATCAGCTCCGAGACCCAGGTTGGTCTTTCCTCCGCTAGACAGAGCATCGGCCTCCTCATCCCCGATCTTGGCAGCCAATTATCTTCCCACACTCTAGTTGATTCTCCGGTCCCAATTCGCCTTACAAGTCCTCGAGAAAGAGCTTCTCTCCCGTCCAGCACTGCCCTCCAAATTTGTGATGGATAACTACCCAACTCGGCCTCCAGAAACGGAGTTGACGGAAAATATTTTGCTTTCAAGACTCTCGCACTTAAGGATAACGGATCCTGTATAATTCTCCATGCTTGCCTCGCTAGAAGGGACAGGTTAAAAATTTCTATATCTCGAAAGCCCAATCCTCCCAAGTGTTTTGGTTTTGTGTAGACATCCCAAGACACCCAACAGGGTTTCCTCTTCCCCTTTTTACTTCCCCACCAAAACTGCCTTATCATTGAAGTAATGCTTTCACAGATCCCTCTCGGTAATCTGAAACATCCCATAGAGTAAACCGGGATTGATTGTGCTACTGCCTTGATCAATACCTCCTTTCCTCCATATGAAAGCAGTTTCTCCATCCAACCCTTGATTTTGTCCCACACTCTATCCCTCAAGAATTTGAAGGTCCCGTTCTTTGAGTGTCCCACATCCGTTGGCATACCCAAATATCTATCCGTAAGTTGCTCATCATGCACATTAAGAAGATCTTTAATACCATCCCGAACCACTTGTGGACAACCTTTGCTGAAAAATATCGAGGACTTGCTGTTATTTACTCTTTGGCCCGAAGCATGGCAGTACGTATCTAGCAGGTTTGATACCACTTGTGCCCCCTCATTACTCGCCTTGAAAAGCAGCAGGCTATCATCAGCAAAGAGTAGATGGTTGACAACTGGAGCTGTCGGAGCCACCTGAACCCCCACAAAAGCTGACGACTGAGGAACGGATTTAAGTAGGCACGAAAGGCCCTCCGCTGCTAACAAGAAAAGATAAGGTGATATCGGATCTCCCTGCCTGATACCTCTTGAAGGTCTGAATTGTTGCAATTGCTCTCCATTAAAAAGGACTGAAAAAGATACTGAAGTGATCATCTTCATAACTGTGCTTACCCATAACGGAGAAAAACCAAGTTTCACCATCATTGCCTCGAGATAGTCCCATTCTAGCCTATCATAGGCTTTCATCATGTCAAGTTTCAATGCACAGCTGCTGCTACCCTTTGCCTTGCTCCTCTTCATAAAATGCAAACACTCGTACGCTGTAATAATGTTGTCTGTTATAAGTCTTCCTGGGACAAAAGCAGACTGTTCCTCTGATATAATCTCTGGTAAAATTTGCTTCAATCTATTTGCAATAACCTTCGAAGCAATCTTGTACAGTACATTGCACAAACTTATAGGTCTAAACTGAGTTAGCAGAGTAGGGTTCATTACCTTGGGGATTAAAACCAGGAAAGTATCATTTATACATTCTGGATCCTCTTCTCCTCTCACAATTTTGAGTACCGCTTTGGTCACCTCCTCGCCACAGACATCCCAATGAGTTTGATAAAAATGAGCAGGGAACCCATCAGGTCCTGGAGACTTGGTGGGGAACATCTGGAAAAGCGCTGTTTTCACTTCCTTCTCATTATAGTCCGCAACGAGCATAGCATTCATTTCAGGAGTAACCTTCTTAGGTACATGGTCAAGAACCGCCTGAATATTAGATACTCCCTCTGATGTGTATAGAGACTTGTAAAAATCGGTTACCATCTCTTTTAGCTCCTTCGGGTCCTCCACCTGGACTCCCAACGAGTTCATCAGCGCCCTTATCATATTTTTCCTCCGCCTCAAGCTTGCCCTCATGTGAAAAAACTTAGTGTTTCTATCCCCAGACGTTAACCAATCTATCCTAGATCTCTGGCGCCAAAGCAATTCCTCCCTGTGGTAAAGCTCCACCAATTTCTCGTTAAGTTTCCTCTCAGTCTGGCTCGGACCAGTGCGAACAGGATCATCTCGGAGCCTCTCAAGCTCCTCTTTTATGCTTTTCATCTCCTTTCTGACCGACCCAAAGGTTCTCTTATCCCAGCCCCCCAGGCTCTTGGATAGTTTTTGAAGCTTTTCTTTTAAGTCATACACTCTGTCAGCCTTATCACCCTCATTCCAAGAAGAGCGAATTGTATCCTTTAAACCCTCATGTGTTTCCCAGGCCACTTCATACCGAAATATTTTGCTCTTTTTCTGACTCGCCACTTCACCCCTATTTAAAGAGAGGTGAATGGGGCCATGATCTGACGTGGCCGAAGTGACATGATTGAGAACTGCCAAGGGAAACATAGTGCACCAGTCCGTAGCTCCCAGCGCCCTGTCCAACCTCACTCTGGTATAAGAGCCCCCTGAAACTTTCTTTTCAAACGTCCAGAAACGCCCTTTGAACCCAATATCCATCAACATGCAAGTATGAACTGCGTCACGAAAACCTTGTATCTGCGCGTTGCTACGTTGACCAATTCCTTCATGCTCTTCCGGACGTAACACCTCGTTAAAATCTCCAATACAGAGCCAAGGGAGCGGACTCAAAGAAGAGATATTTTTCATAGTGTCCCACGTTCGGTGCCTAAGATTTGTTTGAGCCTCACCGTACACCACTGTGAGTCTCCAGGGATCGAAACTCCCCTCTCGAACTCCACAATCCAGATGATAGTCCGAGTAACCCAAAATCTCAATATCAATATCATTATTCCAAAACAAGCCAATACCTCCACTCCTCCCATCACTACTAACAGCATAGCAATGATCAAAACCTATTGAATTGGCTAAACCTTCTACCCTAGCTTTATCAACTTGAGTTTCCACTATACAAAGCAAGGTAGGGACAAACTTCTTCGCGATTTCGCGAAGCTCGCGAATTGTCGAGGCTTTGCCCGCACCCCGACAATTCCAACTGATAATACTCATTGGTCCCGGCGGCGCTCCTCAAGGGAGCCCGCCGATATTGCAGTTTTATCCTTTTTCCCCTCATCACCTTCTCCATCTTCACCTTGGTATATCCCCTTTTTTGACCTTTTATTTACCTTCCTCGGAGAGACGTACACCGGCGGCATGGGGGGAATGCCTGTTGGTGTCTTTGCAAAAGGGACCAATCCCATCTCTTCTGGCAGCTCTGAAGATTGAGCAGCCATTGCCAAACTCGCCTGAAAATTTTCCACCGAAGCTCTCTTATTGGTTCCTCTGATATCAGTGGCCACCCCTTCCATATGGTTCCCTGCGTCAGCTTCCTGGACATCATCTTTTGCGGCATCACTCCCATGATCGGGATCGTTGTTATTCGCTGTTCCTCCCCTTCCTTGGTACATTCCACGGCCCCTTCCTCGTTCCCCTCCTCTACCCCGACCTCCACGGAAGAAGGATCTCCCACCAGAAGGCTGGTTGTAGGGTACTTCACGGCGTTTCGCAAGCATCCAACTTCCCCACTTTTTATCCGATTCGCTCCAGACACCATTGCCACACTCCTCAAAGCCGTGACCCATGATGCCACAGATTTTGCAGAAGAACGGGACCTTTTCATACTTTACCACTAGCATCTTTCTCCCCTCTCCTTCCACATTAAGAGGAGTAAACCTAGTCAAAGGTTTAGCAGTCAGCACACGAACCCTAGCTCTTACGTAGTCCCCCTCATAGAAGAGATTAGGGCGAAGTTGAACCTCCCTCACTTTGCCAATCCTGCGGGCTAGCTCGTCCACCACCTCCGGGTGGCGATAGAGGTCAGGGACTTTATGAATTTGCGCCCACAGAAACAGACCATCTAGGGCATAATCTTGGGGATCAGACACCCCATCATAGTCCTCAATAACCACCGCGAAATTCCTGAACAGCCAGGGTCCCCCATGGACTACTTTCTTCCAATCTCCTAGGCAGTGCATCTGGAAGATGAATCTGTTTGCCCCCGCCTCCCTGAAATTTGCCGTTTGCGCAAGGCCCCAAACGAATGTCAGGGTATCAAACAAAGACGATGAACTGAAAGGCCTATCCGTATTAACCCTAGCCACCGCCAACCAGCGGGCTTCTTCCTTGAATTGCTTGACTTTTTCCTTTCCTATGATCACATCATCAAGTTCCTCATCTAGCAGATCCATGTTCTTTAGCATCTCTTCTAGATCATCTTCTTCCCCTCGCCCGGATCGAGACGAAGATCCTCTTTCCTCCGCCATCTAGGACAGGGTACGAGATAGCACGGCAACCAGCCTCGCGGTCACCCGAAGGCAGCAGCAAGCCGGCCGGTGTAGCGACAAAACCTCCCGCCGGCAGAAGATCGCCTGGCGGAGGTAACGACGAAACCCTAAACGAGATGGTAATGCACGCGCAACATGTCCCCCCGTAGGAGCCGAACAAGTGTTCCCGAGATCTAAAGAGCAGAGCCAGACCGGCCCATGAGCAGTTTTCTGACGGCCTTATAACCACCGACGACCTTCTCCTTCTACAGCCCCGTCGCCATCCTCCTCCCATGGCCCCGCCGCCGCCTCCTCCCGCGACCCTTCCACCGCGGACCGCTGCCGCCGCGCCCCAACCCGACCTAGCTAGCGTGGCCGCGGCCGCACCCCTCCTCCGCCTCGACCATGCCTCCCAACGCCGACCCGCCTGGTCCCGGCGGATCTCCCATCGATGTCCTCTCGGCCAAAACGTGCCACCCGCCACCGCTTCCGTCCCCGACGCACCTCCCGTCGCCTTTCCCTCAACCCATCCGCCGTCTCCGTCCCCGCACCACCCCATCCCCAACCTCCCCAACGGCCGACGCGCCGCCTTCCGCGCGACCTGGGCTCCTCCTTTGCCATGGCAGGCGAGCCTCCTCCCGCCGCCACCCTCGGATCCGGCCACCGCAGGGTCGCGGAACCCCGTGTGCTGTTCACCGGGCCCTGGATCCCCGTGCGCCGCCGCAAGGACCTGGAACCCGAGCGCTGCCGCCGTCGGGGTCCTGGCTCGCCTGCTCCATCATCGCTAGGATCGGGGCTCCCACACGCCGCTGCTGACCGCACCACCCCGTCGCCTGTGCTTCCCGTCTTCCCCGAGCTCGCCCGAGCGGCCCTGCCCCTCAACCACACCTCGCTGGATTGCAGGGCTCATGCCACATGCCGCCGGCCTCCCACAACAGCAAGCGACATCCACGGCCCTCCTCCACAGTCGCTGTAACTTCGCTCTAGCACCTCCTCCTCCACACACCGGCCTTCCCCTACCTCTGTCGCTGCCACCACCCAAGGCCGCACACGCGACGGTGTCTCAGACGCCCATGGGCTAACCAGCGCTACCCATATCTGGGTCCTCCATCCTCCAGCCACGACACAAGTTTTTTCAAAAAAGTAGAAGTTCAGATTCTATCAAGCTACAGGTTCAGAGTTCTCACTTCTCTGAACAAATTCAGATTTCTGCAGCTAATACAGGACGCCGCCGTGACCTGCCGCACACCTGCGGTTGTGTCTAGCAACGTCTCGGGCGGTCATGCTCGCTAGCGCGCGGAGGTGCTACTTCCTGTTAGTGCTACAAGCTTCCCTATTCTTTCTCCATGTCTGACCTTCCGTGGCTCCTTTCTATGACCTTCCACCGAGCCTTTCCGGCAGCCAGGCTTGGCGGCTTCCCTGGCACCTGCAGTTCTGTTGTTCTTGTACTAATGCGTGATTAATTTGGCTTAAAATTTTGTTTTTGTGAAGGTCAAGATGTTGTGTTGGAGAAGGTCAAGTGTGTATTGTATATGTGTGTGTGTTTTCCAAAATTTAAGCACCAGTGATCTTGGCTTCTCACTGCAAGTTGGTTATCTTAGTTTGCATACACTTGACCAAGGGCTGCTGGTGGTGGTTATTAGAAACATGGAGTACATGTGTGTTGCTGCGTTTTTTTTTGTTGTTTGCTGTTATTACTTGAATTTTATATATGATCTCATTTTAGATGGAGAAGGCAAACTAGAAATCAAATACAGTAAATTGTTCAGTACCAGAATTTTGGGCAAGCTAGAACACAAAATATGATCCCATTTGTATTCAGTAAGAGCAAACTGTTCAGTTACATAATTTTTTTGTAATTTTAGTTTTGATAATTGTGCAAACTTCAGGAAGCTGATTGAGTAAATTCAGTTAAATGAATCATGCAATTGATCGCTATTGACAGTAAATTCAGTTAACTGAATCATGCACGATTTAGTAAATTCAGTGTCTGTGTGCGTGTGATGATTTGACTGTTACTGACAGCTAAATTCAGTTAGTTGTGTGCATCTGAAAATTCAGTTAGAGCAAAATTTGTTTACTCTCAGCTAGCTTCCCGTGTGCACTTTCTATACACACACTGATGCATGCACGATCACATGTGGCAGCGCCAGCAGCGCGCACATATAAAAGAATACGAGAAGTTCAAATTAAAATAACAAGACTATTTTGATGTTTATTACAAAAAATGGATTTTTCCCATTTCTAAAGAATAAACCAAGAAGTTCAAAACTGAAAAATAGAGTGATTCAAAATTTTAAATACTTGGATTTTCCGCGTTTCTAAAACGCCCATAGTGGTTCAAATTTAAATGATAGAGAAGTTCAATTTTTCTTACAAAACCAAGAAGGTCAACTCAAAATAACAAAGGGGTTCAGTTAAGAAAAACCTAGAAGTTCAAATTTAAAAACACTAGAAGTTCAATTTGAAATAATCGAGAAGGTCAAAAAACATGGAAATTCAAATTTAAAAACTTAGAAAATTGTTTGCTTATTTACAACCATTTTTTCTCTAAGAAGTTCAAAGTAAAACAAGAGAGAAGTACAAAGGTTAAAAAAACTCAGATGTTTTCTCATTACTATTGAAAAAAATGTAAAAGTTCAAAATTAAATAAAAAGGAAAAACTAAAAAAAGTTCAAACTAAAACCAAGATTAAAACCAAGAAGTTTGAATTAATAAATAAACTAATGTTCCCCAAAACTAAAAGATTAAAACCAAGAAATTCAATTTTAAAAAATGGAGTAGTTTTATATGTATATAAAAAACTCGGGTTTTCTCGTTACTAGAACATAAATCCAAGAAGTTCAATTTGTAAAAGCGGAGCAGTTTGATATTTATCAAAGAATAAAACAAAACAAATTCAATTCGAAAAAACGAAGAAGTTCGATGTTTCTAAAAAATTCCAATTTTCACATTTCCAAAAATACACAATGAAGTTCAAATAAAAAAGGTAGAGCGGTTCAATGTCTATAAAAAACTCAGATATTTTCATGTAACAGGGAGAAGGTCACCATAGAGGTAGGGAGAAGGTCACATAACAGAAGTTCGCGCACTGCATGGTGTGCATTTTGTATGGAAAAAAAGAATGAAAAGCAAAGGCTAAAAGTTTTGTTGCTAGAAGTTCATGTACTTGGTACGAGAAAAATTCAAAATTCTTGTGAGAGAGGTTGAACAAAAATATGTGACAGAAGTTCAAGATGAAAATAGCGGGAAGTTCAGCTGCTACACAGAATGCGTTTCAGATAAGAATATAAGAATAGAAAACTAAAATCTTCAAAGGTTTGTTGCAAGAAGTTCACGTGCTCCTCCGGGTGAAGGTCAAGATCTCTAGTGCGAGACGTCCGACCTTCAATTACATGTAAAAAACATGCAAAAACAACATTGTTTTTGCCATTTTTAAAACTGCTCTCAAACGACAACGAATTTGTATTGTCTGTCTACATGAAAAAGTTGCTCGTATTCATAAGCTTTCCAACGGTATATTATATGCTACATTCCGATCAATGGTTTAAAAGTTTTATCTATAACGTTTAAAGCACATTTTTACGCATTCAAAAAAATGTTTTGAACCGTCACGAATATGGAAAAATGATCAACACGAAAAAGTTGTGTGTTTTCAACAGCTTTCCATCGGTATATCATTTGCTCAATTCCGGTAAATGGTTTGGGAGTTACGTGCGAAAAACATCACGTCAAGAAACAGAGTGAAGTTCAAGCATATCTGCCACAGAAGTTCACGTTCTTCACGCGGTGCATTTTCGAAGAATCCGTTTCGCGATAAAGGCAGAAAAATGATCTCGCCATTTTCGCAATTAGTTGAATACGGCTAGGAATCAGAGAAAACCATCAACATGAAAAAGGTTAGCATTTTCCGCAGCTTTTCAACGGTATAGTATTTGCCTCATTCCGGTAAACTTTGTAGAAATTACCGCGAAAATAAGTTTTTCGCCATTTTCAAAACTGACAAAAAACCGTAATGAATTGGGAGAAACAATACATACAAAACAGTTTTGCATTTGCTTAAGCTTTCCAACGCCATATCACTTGTTGTATTCGCACGCACGGTTAAAAAATTAACTCGAAAAAACGAACTCGGTAGGACTTGTATCGTTTTCTAGATTACTCTTAAACCGTTCAAAATTAGAAAAAATTCAACATAAAAAAGTAGCGCATTTTCATAAGCTTTCCAATGCCATATAATATGCCCTAATTGGATTAGCCGTTTAGAAATCATAGCGTAAATACGAATTTGGTTGTTCGGTTTGCGAAATTTTACGTTTTTCAAAATAACGTTTTAACCATAGGGAATTAGAGAAAACTTTCAACATGTGAAAGGAGCAGTTTTGTAGCAGCTTTCCAACGACATATTATATGCCGCATTCCGATAAACTGTTTAGAAATGAGATCGAAAATATGATTCACGTTTTTTGTGTGAAGAAAAAACTGTTTTCAAAACTGCTCTTAAACCGCTTACATTTTGACAAAAATTTAAGTTGGGTCGTGATACTGGTGTCCATAATTTTCCAACGGTATATCGCAAGCCCCGTTTGGGCAATGTTGGTCGAAGTTCAACCTAGTTCAGAGGGAAGTTCACGCGTGCAACTTAGGCAGTAAAATTGCAAAAAACGCGAGTTCATCACGACCCGAGAGCAAAATCCGCCCATGAGCGAGATTTCTATTTAAAAAGAGTATATTGTTGCTAGAAATCGTTTGCAGATTACACTTACATCACACAAAACACGGCTAACCAGAAAAATTCACGGGGAGAGGCACGATTGTGAAGATAGCCCGAAGGTCGGGTTCATACATAGGGAAGTTCAGGCGTGTATCTCAGAAAGTATGTGTTGTGATCAGAATAATATTCTGATCCCGTGTGACACCCCGAGACCGGTGCGCCAGGTGTCAGCCAGTTATTCGTCTTCGTTGCCATGTCATTTGCTTCCGTGTTGCATCTTGCCATGTCATCGTGTGTGTTGCATCATCATGTTTTCAAAACTTGCATCCGCCCAAGTCCCCTCGTCCTTTCCGTTGTCCGTTCTGAGCCCAGACAAACTTGCACGCGCCCGTGGTGCCTCCGAATATTTATTTTATAAATGGCCGAAAAACATTCTCGGAATGGGTTGAAACTTGGCGTGTGGTCTTATTATAGTGTAGACAGGCCGCCTGCCAAATTTCATTGCATTCGGAGCTCGTTTGATAGCCCAACGGATATATATAGCGGCACTAGTCGCCGGTTATTACGTCGGACGTTTTCGGTGTCCGAAAACCCCCGCGGGCCTCTTTTCCCTTCTCTCCTCTAGGCCCGAAGCCCCTCTAACACAGCCCACTAACCTTCCCTAGGCCCATCCTACCTCACCTCGCGATCGGATCCGTCGGATCGCGATCGGAGGGCTCTAAAACCCCTCCAAACCCCCAAACCCTAGCCCCTATGCCTATATATGGACACCCCTTGTCCATTTTGGGCATTTCTAGACCCCTCCACCTACCTTTAGCTCTCTTCCCTCGAAATCCGCACCTCCACCGCAGTTTTCCGCGCCAGCCACCTCACAGGCGCCAAGTGGCAGCCCCTGATTGGCCAGCCGCCGCCCAGTCAGCGCCCTCGGCCAACCGGAGGACGCCACTTGGCCTCCTGGCGCCTTCCCCGCCGCCAGCCCGCTCCGGCCTGGGCCAGGCCCGCCGCAGGCCGAGCCGGGCCCGTGCTCCCGCGCCTCCCGCTGCTCCCTCTCGCTCCCTCGCTCCGATCTGGTTCGAGGTGGAGCCCCTTGACCCGATCCCTCCGTCTGCCATGTGCCCCGCCGCCTCGCCGGGACGTCGCCGCCGGCGGACAACCCAGGCCGGCGCCGCCACCCTCTTTCTAAGGTCTCTCTCTCTCTCTCTCTGTCTCTCTCTCTCTCTCTCTCTCTCTCTCTCTCTCTCTCTCTCTCGCAGGTACGCCATGGCCGCGCCGCTCGGACCTCCAAAGTCCAGCGCCACCGGGCCTCCCTCTCGCCGGAAACGGGCACCCGGCGCCCGGATCTGCGCCCCTCCACCCGGATCCGCCCTCGCCAGCCTCCTCCCTGCGGGCGGGCGCCGCCGCCCCTGCCATGGCTGCCGCTCCTGCGCGAGCAGGCAGGGAGGACGACGACGCCCGGTGCCATCCTGGGCCGGCCTTCCCCTGTGTGTGGGTCGTGGCCCCGCCGGCCCAGCAGCCCGAGCGCTGCCCCAAGGCCCGCCAGCTCCAGGCCCCAGCTGGGCGCTCGCTTCATCCGCCGTGGGCCCAACTCCCTCCAGGGCCCGCAGCCGAGGACCACTGGCCCAGCTGCCTCTCCCTCCTCCTTCTGGGCCTTGGCCCGTGGTAAGCCCCGCCTAAACCCTCGCCCTGTGTGCAAGATGCTATTCGACGCCCACATGTTTTTTTCTTTCTTTCCTGTGAAAACTACTAAGTCCCTAAATGTCATTTCTGATGCATATTTGCGGGCCTGTAACTTTGTGTGCATGTCCAAATTGAGTGAATGATATGTCAAAATGATCGTGGTGATATGCTCTACACTTTGTTCCATTGTGCCATGCTTAATTGAGTTCATCTAGATGCTCTAATCTCTGTTGCAAGAGTGCTACTTGTTATAAACTGCTGCTACTTGTTATTTTGTTGCCATGTTTGTGATATGATAACTTGGTGCATGTTTATTCAATTGATGCAAATGATATGTCAAAATGTTCATTATGAGATGCTCTACATGTTGGTTGCTATAGCATGCTTGTTTGAGTTCATATTTCCATGTTAATCTCTGTTGCAAAAGTGCATGTGGCTGTTAGGTTTTGTGACTTGTTACGAGATGCCTAGTTGAGGAGCTCGTTGCTATTGATGTGTTTGTCCCCTTGTCACATGCTCATATGTTTTAGATTCTTCATGATGTGTTCTTTGATGTGGTGCATTTAAATTTCCATGATATGCCTTGTGTTGACTTAAACATGCTTGTAAACATGCCATGTTGTTATTGCTGTTTTAACACTTAGTGAAATTTCACTAAGTCTGGAATCTGTAATATTCTGATGCTATGTTTGCTTGATGCCCTAGGCAAATCCATGTTAGTTTTGGGGTGGCCATTGATCATTACTTGTTGTATATGTTGTTGTCTATCCATCCATGTCCTCACTTGCTCATTTGGGTTGCTGTAGCTTATTTAATTCTTGCTCCCAAGTTGCTATAAAATATTGTTGTCAGGTTTTTATTTTCATGATCAAAATGTTGTAGCTTGTTGCTATTGATCCATGCCTCCTATGGAGATGCTCCAATGGAGTTGTTTGCTGTAGGATATATCGACTTCATGTCCATGCTTCTTATCACCATGTTTGAGTGCTGTAGAGTATATATTTCTTGCTCCAAAGTTGCTATGTGGCTGTTATTTTTAGCTTGTTGTTATATCTTGTTTCGTGTGTATCTTTTAGCCCGTTGCTCCGTTTTGAGTGTTCCTTATATGAAAATTGTGTGATTTTGCTTGTAGAATCATAATATCATTTTCTTAACATGTTTGGAGTATGTTTGCTTGATGTTTGGGTGCATCTTGCACCATTGCCATGCTTAACTTGTTTTGCTCATATCTTCTAGGCCGTAGCTCCGAATTAAACAAACTTTATATGAAACTTGACTAGAATTTTGTGTAGATCATGATGGTGCATGTTAAATTGCTGTTTAACAACTTAAACTTAAGGTTTGTGCAGATCTGGACTAATTTCAAACTATGCATATGAGGACTTACCGGATTTGTCTTAAGTAGCTTCCGGCCTCATTTAAACTTGTTGTTCTTATGTTGCTTCTCTGTGCTTCCTACCTTGTCATGTTTTGCATCCTATATGGATCTGTCCTGCATCCTACTTGCTTGAGCTTATTGTCTTGTTCTTGTGTTGTTCTGATGTGCTTCCTATGTTGTCATGTAATGCATCTTAAGTGCATCTGCAGTGCATCATACATTGCCATGTATTGCATCATATATAAACTTGTGTTGTTTTTCTGTGCTTCCTACCTTGCCATGTTATGCTTCCTGTATAGACTTGCTGTGCTTCCTGTATAGACTTGTCATGCATCATACCTTGCCATGTATAGCATCATATATAACCTGTGTTGTTTTTCTGTGCTTCCTACCTTGCCATGTATTGCTTCTTGTATAGACTTGTCATGCATCATACCTTGCCATGTAATGCATCATATATAAACTTGTGTTGTTTTGCTGTGCTTCCTACCTTGTCATGTTATGCTTCCTGTATAGACTTGTAGTGCTTCCTACATAGAACAGTCTTGCATCATACTTGGTTGAGCATATTGTAATGATCTTGTGTTGTATGTTTACCGTATTGCTTGCTTCTTCTTGTTAGTTCTTGTTCCATTGCGATCGTGAGGATTCGTTCGCCTACCCGTGGTTCTTCTTCAAGGCTTCTTCTCCGTCTTCTTCACGGAACAGTTCTTCTTCCTTGCGGGATCTCAGGCAAGATGACCATACCCTTGGATACCTTTACTATCATTGCCTTTGCTTAGTTGTCTCGATGCTATCGTTATATGTCGCGCTACCCATCTTATTGTCAGCCCCCCTCCTTGTTGCCATGAAACCTCTAACCTTTGACACCTTCCTAGCAAAAACCATTGTTTGGCTATGTTACCCGCTTGCTCAGCCCCTCTTATAGCGTTGTTAGTTGCAGGTGAAGATGAAGATCGTTCCAGGAGGGAACTTGTTGTTGGAATATCACAATATGTTATATGTATAATAACACTCCTATATACTGGGCATGGGTGGAAGGCTTGGCCTTTTGCTCGGTGTTTTGTTCCACTCATGCCACCTTAGGCGCCGATAAACCAGCATTATGTTCCTTGATTTTGCGTTCCTGACACGGTTGGGTATATGGGGACCCCTTGACAGTTCGTCTTTGAATAAAACTCCTCCAGCAAGGCCCAACTTTGGTTTTAATTTGATCATAATAACAACTTAATTAATTAATTAAATTGCATAGGGAGTTAGCTCTACCCGAGGTTTCTTCTACATAGCAGGGGGGCTAGTGCTGATGGTGTTGGTCCCAAATGGGGGGACTGCGGGGCCACCACGGGGAAACTCGAGGTTTGGCTCCCGTAGGCTCACCTATCCGGTTGTGGCCTGAGATGAGATACTCGCGGCTACTATCAGGGTGTCGGCACGCCGGGAGGTCTTGCTGGACTTGTTTTACCATTGTCGAAATGTCTTGTGCACCGGGATGCCGAGCCTGATCGGATTTCCCTAAGATAAGGGGTGATGATATTATATTTATCACTTCAGCTGATCGTGAGAGCTTGTGATGGGCTAAGTTCGGACACCCCTGCAGGGTTATGATCTTTCGAAAGTCGTGCCCGCGGTTATGTGGCAGATTGGAATTTGTTAATGTCCGGTAGTAGAAAACTTGACAGAGGATCCGAAGTAAAACACACAACTGTGTGAGTAACCATGACTGTTTCTTTTCACTTTGAGAAGAGAACACGATGGGGTTATGTTTGACTCGTATGTAGTTCAGGATCTTTAGCGATCACTACTAGTTTGCGACCGCTTGCGTAGAAGCTCATCTTATTCTTGTACTCGTAAGTTAGCCACCATATATATTGCTTAGCCGCTGCTGCAACCTCACCACTTTACCTCTTCCTACCCATTAAGCTTTGATAGTCTTGTTACCCATGGTTATGGGATTGCTGAGTCCTCGTGGCTCACAGATACTACAACAACAGTTGCAGGTGCAGGTTTTCGATGTCTTGACGTGAGAGCGATGATCGTTGTTTGGAGTTCTTTCTTTCTTCTTGATGGCTTCTTGCCCCTCGTTGGTTACCCCAAGTGGAAGGTTTGAGATGCAGTGTAGCGGTAGTTTTCCCTTGGCAAAGATACCAAGGATCGATTTCCCCTGAGACTCGAAGGTTCAACAAGAAGGTGTCAACTGCTAACGGCGCCAGATATTAGCAATCAACTTGGACCTGCACACAGACACAAATAACTTTGCTCCCAACGAGTACAGAGAGGTTGTCAATCCCACCGGCCTTGTCGTTTACAAAGGATCAAACGCAAGAGATAATAGTGATAGGTATTGCTGCAACTAGTAAGTAAAAGCGGAAAGTAAATAGCGGATGTGATCAGTGATGGTAATATGGACCGGGGTCCCATGATGTTCACTAGTGATGTCTCTCTCCCAAAAGATGATAAAACAGCTATGTGAGGTAAACGAATTACAGCTGGGCAATTGACAGAATTATGTGCGCAAACCAATGCTAACTATGTTGCAAGAAAGGTAGAGGTTCAAAGCATGGGCGGTACGCCAAGGCAAGTAGACCGAAATCCATCTGCATCTACTACTAATCATCCACCTTGAGATATCTATCCAGAACATCTCGCTGGTATTAAGTTGCGAGTCCCACCCATAGTGTAAACTCAAAGCAACAGACAACTGCATTAAAAGAACTTTGCGTAAAGTAAACAATCCTTGCACCCGCGGGGACAAGCACCGTTGTTTTCCCCCTTGTGGCAACAACAAATCCCCTAGACTCATGTTTCTGTCACTCAAACTAGTCATCGAGGGGCATGAACCCACATAACGTTCCCTCTTGGAGTCACTACCTACTACTTGGCCAAAGCAATAAATAGCAACGGAGAACATGCAAGAATTACTTAAGAACATAAATATAAAAGAGGTAAATCAAATATATTACTCAAACACAATCTGAACATAATCTCACAATCCATCGGATCCCAGCAAACTCAACATAGCAACAGCATAAGGATTACATATGTGCCTCCATCATGTAGGGAAGCTCACGAGGTCTAATTAGTGAAGCACAAGAAGGGGAGGAGAACATCACATAGCTACTGGTCATGGACCCATGGTCCAAGGGAGACTACTCACAACTCATCCGGGAGGCGTCCATGGTGGTGGAGAGGCTCCCGGTGGTGATCCTCCCCTCCGGCAGGGTGCCGGGAAGAGTTCTCCTGGTGCTCCCGATCTTGGAAGCGCGGCGGCGGCGGAACAGAGATGAGATCGCGAAAAAGGGTTCCGTCCTCGAGGGTTTCGGGACGCGTGTTAAATATATGCCAAAGGGGGGCATCAGCGGAGGCCTGGGGGGCCCAGGCGCCCCCCCGGCGCGGCCAGGGTGGTCCGCGCCACCAGGGCACCTGGAGCCCTGGTGGTCCCCCCTCCGGCCCTACTTCGGCCGTGTGGAAGCTTCCGGAACGCTGATTTTTTATATAATTTTTCCGAGATTTTTCTGGCAGTTTACGTGACGGGAAAACCTGAAATACAAAAATAGCAGAAAACAAAAACTGGCAATAGGGTGCACTGAGTTAATAGGTTAGTCCAAATATGATCAAAAGTGTATGGAAGTGTATAAATATCATAGCAATATCACCCGAAAGAGGCATGGAGCAAGCAGAAATTATAGATACGTTTTGGACGTATCAACATCCCCAAGCTTAATTCCTGCTCGTCCTCGAGTAGGTAAATGATAACAAGTATAATTTCTGTGGTGACATGCTATTAACCATATAAGGACTTTTCATAGTCACATGACAAAAGCTTACTGAGACAATGAATCTGTAGTAATTAAGTTGCCTCATGAGAAAATCACAAAGAACTGAAAGTTTTACAACATGATACTGAAACATCAAATAGATTTGTAATGAGCATGGTGTGCAAATATGATAAAGTGATATCTTGCTTGCCCCCTTTAGTGAAGCAAAACATAAATGCAGGGGCACCTCCAAGGTTTAAGTGATGACTAGATACAATGATTTCAGAATAAACGATATCACAATCATGCAAAAGACAATGGTACTTTGGGACAATGCACATTACACTCAGAATGACAATCATGCTCTCAGTAGTTGGTGCTTAAAGAAGGTGGAGACTCTCGAACCGTGGCTTTTGTTGGCAAGGTTGAAAACCCGTGGTCGGAAACAAAGACAAAGCATGTACCAGAGCTCTTGGTTTTAAAAACAGAAATAAAAATTATTTTTTGGGATATGCATGTTTCGTCAACGAGTGCTAGCAGATAACTCAATTACTTCTCGAGCTGGACAAGTTTCGAGGAACGGCTCCCGAATGAGGACGATCACATCCTCTTAATCTCCTTTGTTTATCACTGCCAAAGTTTTCTGATTTCTCATGAACAAAGCGTGAAGGAGGGTTTGTTTGTTTATATTATTTTTTAATGAGCCGGGCGCACTCTATGCCAGTTCCTTCTTGTATTATGGGTTTGCACATTAGACATGCAATCCCGGGGTGAAGCTTGTCCAGCTTAAAAAGATCATGAATTAACTACTACTTCCTCATGAACTAAAACAGAGGCACAAAATAGAAATGCTTTTTTGAATAATTTCGAGATGGTACATGAAAGTCTTCGTTAGGAATGGCAGGTAAATACCATGTATAGGAAGGTATGGTGGACTCATATGGCATAACTGGTTTAAAGGATTTGGATGCACAAGCAGTCAGTCCGCTTAGTACAGGTGGAGGTTAGCAAAAGACTGGGAGCGACCAACTTGTTGGGGAACGTAGCATTTTAAAATTTCCTACGATCACGCAAGATCTATCTACCAGATGTATAGCAACGAGAGGGAAGAGTGTGTCTACGTACCCTCGTAGACCGGGAGCGGAAGCGTCAAGTGAAGCGGTTGATGTAGTCGAACTTCTTCACGATTCAACCGATCAAGCACCGAACGTACGTCACCTCCGCGTTCAGCACACGTTCAGCTTGATGACGTCCCACGAGCTCTTGATCCAGTTGAGCTTCACGGGAGAGTTTCGTCAGCACGACGGCGTGGTGACGGATACGATGTATTCACCGGCGCAGGGCTTCGCCTAAGCACCGCGACGGTATGACCGAGGTGTGTTTCTGTGGAGGGGGGCACCGCACACGGCTGGAACAATTCAACTTGTGTGTCTTTGGGTGCCCCCCTGCCCCCGTATATAAAGGAGCAAGGGGGGAGGCCGGCCGGCCCTTGTTTGGTGCGGCTAGAGGAGCAATCCTACTAGGAATAGGATTGCAATCCTATTCCTAGTAGGAATCACCAAAGAAGGAAGAGAGGGAAAGGAAAAGAGGGAGAGGTGGCGCCCCCAATCCTAGTCCAACTAGGAACCCTAGGTGGGGCACCGGCCAGCCCCTATGGGCTGCCTCTCTCTTTTCCATAAGGCCCACTATGGACCATCCCCCCTCGTAGGGGGTTCCGGTAACCCCCTCCGGCAATCCCGTTAAATCCGAAACTTTTCCGGAACACTTTCGGTGTCCGAATATAGTCGTCCAATATACCAATCTTTATGTCTCGAACATTCCGAGACTCCTCGTCATGTCCGTGATCTCATCCGGGACTCCGAACTACCTTCGGTACATCAAAACTCATAAACTCATAATACCGATCGTCATCAAACGTTAAGCGTGCGGACCCTACGGGTTCGAGAACTATATAGACATGACCGAGACTCATCTCCGGTCAATAACCAATAGCGGAACCTGGATGTTCATATTGGCTCCTACATATTCTACGAAGATCTTTTATCGGTCAAAACCGCATAACAACATACGTTGTTCCTTTTGTCATCGGTATGTTACTTGTCCAAGATTCGATCGTCGGTATCTCCATACCTAGTTCAATCTCGTTACCGGCAAGTCTCTTTACTCGTTCCGTAACATATCATCTCGTGACTAACTCATTAGTCTTTTGCTTGCAAGGCTTATTGTGATGTGTGTTACCGAGAGGGCCCAGAGATACCTCTCCGACACTCGGAGTGACAAATCCTAATCTTGATCTATGCCAACACCACGAATACTTTCGGAGACACCTGTAGAGCATCTTTATGATCACCCAGTTACGTTGTGACGTTTGATAGCACACAAGGTGTTCCTACGGTATTCGGGAGTTGCATAATCTCATAGTCATAGGAACATGTATAACTCATGAAGAAAGCAATAGCAGTAAAACTAAACGATCATAGTGCTATGCTAACGGATGGGTCTTGTCCATCACATCATTCTCCTAATGATGTGATCCCGTTGATCAAATGACAACTCATGTCTATGGTTAGGAAACATAACCATCTTTGATCAATGAGCTAGTCTAGTAGAGGCATACTAGGGACACTCTGTTTTGTCTATGTATTCACACATGTACTAAGTTTCCGGTTAATACAATTCTAGCATGAATAAAAGACATTTATCATGATATAAGGAAATATAAATAACAACTTTATTATTGCCTCTAGGGCATATTTCCTTCAGTCTCCCACTTGCACTAGAGTCAATAATCTAGCTCACATCGCCATGTGATTTAATACCGATAGTTCACATCGTTATGTGAATAACACCCATAGTTCACATCGCCATGTGACGAACACCCAAAGGGTTTACTAGAGTCAATAATCTAGTTCACATCGCTATGTGATTAATACCCAAGACTAATAAGGTGTGATCATGTTTTGCTTGTGAGAGAAGTTTAGTCAACGGGTCTGTCACATTCAGATCCGTATGTATTTCGCAAATTTCTATGTCTACAATGCTATGCATGGAGCTACTCTAGCTAATTGATCCCACTTTCAATACGCATCCAGATTGATACTTAGAGTCATCTGGATTTAGTGTCAAAGCTTGCATCGGCGTAACCCTTTACGACAAACTCTTTATCACCTCCATAATCGAGAAACATTTCCTTAGTCATCCAGTTACTAAGGATAATTTTGACCGTTGTACAGTGATCTACTCCTGGATCACTATTGTACCCCCTTGACAAACTCATGGCATGGTACACAACATGTTTGGTACACAGCATGGCATACTTTATAGAACCTATGGCTGAGGCATAGGGAATGACTTTCATTCTCTCTATATTTTTCTGCCGTGGTCTGGCTTTGAGTCTTACTTAACTTCACACCTTACAAGTCAGGCAAGAACTCCTTCTTTGACTGATCCATTTTGAACTACTTAAAAATCTTATCAAGGTATGTACTCATCGAAAGTCTTATCAAGCGTCTTGATCTATCTCTATAGATCTTGATGCCCAATATGTAAGTAGCTTCACCAAGGTCTTTCTTTGAAAAACTCCTTTCAAACACTCCTTTATGCTTTCCAGAAAATTCTACATCATTTCCGATCGTCAATATGTCATTCACATATACTTATCAGAAAGGTTGTAGTGCTCCCACTCACTTCTTGTAAATACAGGCTTCACCGCAAGTCTGTATAAATCTATATGCTTTGATCAACTTATCAAAGCGTATATTCCAACTCCGAGATGCTTGCACCAGTCCATAGATGGATCGCTGGAGCTTGCACATTTTGTTAGCACCTTTAGGATTGACAAAAACTTCTGGTTGCATCATATACAATTCTTCTTTAATAAATCCATTAAAGAATGCAGTTTTTGTTATCAATTTGCCAGATTTCATAAAAAGCGGCAATTACTAACATGATTCGGACAGACTTAAGCATCGCTACGGGTGAGAAAGTCTCATCGTAGTCAACTCCTTGAACTTGTCGAAAAAACTTTCGCAACAAGTCGAGCTTTGTAAACAGTAACATTACCGTCAGCGTCGGTCTTCCTCTTGAAGATCCATTTATTTTCGATGGCCTGCCGATCATCGGGCAAGTCAACCAAAGTCCACACTTTGTTCTCATACACGGATCCCATCTCAGATTTCATGGCTTCAAGTCATTTTGCGCAATCTGGGCTCATCATCGCTTCCTCATAGTTCGTAGGTTTCATCATGGTCTAGTAACATGATTTCCAGAACTGGGTTGCCGTACCACTCTGGTGCGGAACGTACTCTGGTTGATCTACGACGTTTAGCAGAAACTTGATCCGAAGTTTCATGATCATCATCATTAACTTCCTCACTGATTGGTGTAGGAATCACTGGAACAATTTTCTGTGATGTACTACTATCCATTCCGGGAGAAGGTACAATTACCTCATGAAGTTCTACTTTCCTCCCACTCACTTCTTTCGAGAGAAACTCCTTCTCTAGAAAGGATCCATTCTTAGCAACGAATATCTTGCCTTCGGATCTGTGATAGAAGGTGTACCCAACAGTCTCTGTTGGGTATCCTATGAAGACACATTTCTCCGACTTGGGTTCGAGCTTATCAGGTTGAAGCTTTTTCACATAAGCATCGCAGCCCCAAACTTTAAGAAACGACAACTTTGGTTTCTTGCCAAACCATAGTTCATAAGGTGTCGTATCAACGGATTTAGATGGTGCCCTATTTAACGTGAATGCAGTTGTCTCTAAAGCATAACCCCAAAACGATAGTGGTAAATCGGTAAGAGACATCATAGATCGTACCATATCCAATAAAGTACGGTTACGACGTTCGGACACACCATTACGCTGTGGTGTTCCGGGTGGCGTGAGTTGTGAAACTATTCCACATTGTTTCAAATGAAGACCAAACTCGTAACTCAAATATTCTCCTCCACGATCAGATCGTAGAATTTTATTTTCTTGTTACGATGATTCTCTACTTCACTCTGAAATTCTTTGAACTTTTCAAATGTTTCAGACTTGTGCTTCATTAAGTAGATATACCCATATCTACTCAAATCATCAGTGAAGGTCAGAATATAACAATACCCGCCGCGAGCTTCATTACTCATTGGCCCACACACATCAGTATGTATGATTTCCAACAAACCTGTTGCTCGCTCCATAGTTCCGGAGAACGGAGTTTTAGTCATTTTGCCCATGAGGCATGGTTCGCAAGCACCAAGTGATTCATAATCAGGTGATTCCAAAAGTCCATCACTATAGAGTTTCTTCATGCGTTTTACACCAATATGACCTAAACGGCAGTGCCACAAATAAGTTGCACTATCATTATTAACCTTGCATCTTTTGGCTTCAATATTATCAATATGTGTATCACACGATCGAGATCCAACAAACCATTTTCATTGGGTGTATGACCATAGAAGGTTTTATTCATGTAAACAGAACAACAATTATTCTCTAACTTACATGAATAACCGTATTGCAATAAACATGATCAAATCATATTCATGTTCAACACAAACACCAAATAACACTTATTTAGGTTCAACACTAATCCCGAAAGTATAGGTTGTGTGCGATGATGATCATATCAATCTTGGAACTACTTCCAATACTCATCGTCACTTCATCCTTTAACTAGTTTCTGTTCATTGTGCAACTCCCATTTCGAGTTACTACTCTTTAGCAACTGAACCAATATCAAATACCGAGGGGTTGCTATGAACACTAGTAAAATACACATCAATAATCTGTATATCAAATATACCTTTGTTCACTTTGCCATCCTTCTTATCCGCCAAATATCTAGGGCAGTTCCACTTCTAGTGACCATTTCCTTTGCAGTAGAAGCACTTGTTTCAGGCTTGAGTTTAGCTTTGGGTTTCTTCACGGGAGTGACAACTTGCTTGTCATTCTTCTTGAAGTTACCCTTCTATCCCTTTGCCCTTTACTTGAAACAATTGGTCTGGTTAACCATCAACACTTGATGCTCTTTCTTGATTTCTACCTTCGCCGATTTCAGCATCGTGAAGAGCTCGGGAATTACTTTCTTCATCCCTTGCATATTATAGTTCATCACGAAGTTCTACTAACTTGGTGATAGTGTCTAGAGAACTTTGTCAATTACTATCTTATCTGGAAGATTAACTCCCACTTGATTCAAGCAATTGTACTTCCCAGACAATCTGAGCACATGCTCACTGGTTGAGCTATTCTCCTCCATCTTGTAGGAAAAGTACTGTCAAGGTCTTATACCTCTCGACACGGGCATGAGTATGAAATACTAATTTCAACTCTTGGAACATCTCATATGCTCCGTGGCGTTTCAAAACGTTTTTGAAGTCCCGGTTATAAGCCGTAAAGCATGGTGCACTAAACTATCAAGTAGTCATCATATCGAGCTTTTGTCAAAACGTTCATAACGTCTACATCTGCTCCTGCAATAGGTCTGTCACCTAGCGGTGCATCAAGGACATAATTCTTCTGTGCAGCAATGAGGATAATCCTCAGATCACGGAACAATTCCGCATCATTGCTACTAACATCTTTCAACTTGGTTTTCTCTAGGAACATATGAAAAATAAACGGGGAGCAACATCGCGAGCTATTGATCTACAACATAGATATGCTAATACTACCAGGACTAACTTCATGATAAATTAAAGTTCAATTTAATCATATTACTTAAGAACTCCCACTTAGATAGACA
>LR738715.1:655414970-655493585 GCA_902687465.1 Secale cereale | reverse complement strand
TAAACCATGTCCGATCATCACGTGAGATGGAGTAGTTTCAATGGTGAACATCTTATGTTGATCATATCTACTATATGATTCACGCTCAACCTTTCGGTCTCCAGTGTTCCGAGGCCATATCTGCATATGCTAGGCTCGTCAAGTTTAACCCGAGTATTCTGCGTGTGCAAAACTGGCTTACACCCGTTGTATTTGAACGTAGAGCTTATCACACCCGATCATCACGTGGTGTCTCGGCACGACGAACTTTCGCAACGGTGCATACTCAGGGAGAACACTTATACCTTGAAATTTAGTAAGGGATCATCTTATGATGCTACCGTCGTTCTAAGCAAAATAAGAAGCATAATAAGATAAACATCACATGCAATCAAAATATGTGACATGATATGGCCATCATCATCTTGTGCTTTTGATCTCCATCTCCAAAGCACCGTCATGATCACCTTCGTCACCGGCGCGACACCTTGATCTCCATCGTAGCATCGTTGTCGTCTCGCCAGCTATTGCTTCTACGACTATCGCTACCGCTTAGTGATAAAGTAAAGCAATTACATGGTGATTGCATTTCATACAATAAAGCGACAACCATATGGCTCCTGCCAGTTGCCGATAACTTTACAAAACATGATCATCTCATACAAAACCGTATAACTCATCATGTCTTGACCATATCACATCACAACATGCCCTGCAAAAACAAGTTAGACGTCCTCTACTTTGTTGTTGCAAGTTTTACATGGCTGCTACGGGCTTAGCAAGAACCGTTCTTACCTACGCATACAAAACCACAATGATGTTTCGTCAAGTATGTGTTGTTTTAACCTTCACAAGGACCGGGCGTAGCCACACTTGATTCAGCTAAAGTGAGAGAGACAGACACCCGCCAGTCACCTTTAAGCAACGAGTGCTCATAACGGTGAAACCAGTCTCGCGTAAGCGTACGCGTAATGTCGGTCCGGGCCGCTTCATCTCACAATACCGCCGAAGCAAAATATGACATGCTGGTAAGCAGTATGACTAGTATCGCCCACAACTCATTGTGTTCTACTCGTGCATATCATCTACGCATAGACCTGGCTCTGATGCCACTGTTGGGGAACGTAGTATTTTAAAATTTCCTACGATCACGCAAGATCTATCTACCAGATGTATAGCAACGAGAGGGAAGAGTGTGTCTACGTACCCTCATAGACCGGGAGCGGAAGCGTCAAGTGAAGCGGTTGATGTAGTCGAACTTCTTCACGATTCAACCGATCAAGCACCGAACGTACGGCACCTCCGCGTTCAGCACACGTTCAGCTTGATGACGTCCCACGAGCTCTTGATCCAGTTGAGCTTCACGGGAGAGTTTCGTCAGCACGACGGCGTGGTGACGGATATGATGTATTCACCGGCGCAGGGCTTCGCCTAAGCACCGCGACGGTATGACCGAGGTGTGTTTCTGTGGAGGGCGGCACCGCACACGGCTGGAACAATTCAACTTGTGTGTCTTGGGGTGCCCCCCTACCCCCGTATATAAATGAGCAAGGGGGGAGGCCGGCCGGCCCTTGTTTGGTGCGGCTAGAGGAGCAATCCTACTAGGAATAGGATTGCAATCCTATTCCTAGTAGGAATCACCAAAGAAGGAAGAGAGGGAAAGGAAAAGAGGGAGAGGTGGCGCCCCCCAATCCTAGTCCAACTAGGAACCCTAGGTGGGGCGCCGGCCAGCCCCTATGGGCTGCCTCTCTCTTTTCCATAAGGCCCACTATGGACCATCCCCCCTCGTAGGGGGTTCCGGTAACCCCCTCCAGCAATCCCGTTAAATCCGAAACTTTTCCGGAACACTTCCGGTGTCCTAATATAGTCGTCCAATATATCAATCTTTATGTCTCGGACATTCCGAGACTCCTCGTCATGTCCGTGATCTCATCCGGGACTCCGAACTACCTTCGGTACATCAAAACTCATAAACTCATAATACCGATCGTCATCAAACGTTAAGCGTGCGGACCCTACGGGTTCGAGAACTATGTAGATATGACCGAGACTCATCTCCGGTCAATAACCAATAGCGGAACCTGGATGTTCATATTGGCTCCTACATATTCTACGAAGATCTTTTATCGGTCAAAACCGCATAACAACATACGTTGTTCCTTTTGTCATCGGTATGTTACTTGTCCGAGATTCGATCGTCGGTATCTCCATACCTAGTTCAATCTCGTTACCGGCAAGTCTCTTTACTCGTTCCGTAACACATCATCTCGTGACTAACTCATTAGTCTTTTGCTTGCAAGGCTTATTGTGATGTGTGTTACCGAGAGGGCCCAGAGATACCTCTCCGACACTCGGAGTGAAAAATCCTAATCTTGATCAATGCCAACACCACGAATACTTTCGGAGACACCTGTAGAGCATATTTATGATCACCCAGTTACGTTGTGACGTTTGATAGCACACAAGGTGTTCCTACGGTATTCGGGAGTTGCATAATCTCATAGTCATAGGAACATGTATAAGTCATGAAGAAAGCAATAGCAGTAAAACTAAACGATCATAGTGCTATGCTAACGGATGGGTCTTGTCCATCACATCATTCTCCTAATGATGTGATCCCGTTGATCAAATGACAACTCATGTCTATGGTTAGGAAACATAACCATCTTTGATCAATGAGCTAGTCTAGTAGAGGCATACTAGGGACACTCTGCTTTGTCTATGTATTCACACATGTACTAAGTTTCCGGTTAATACAATTCTAGCATGAATAAAAGATATTTATCATGATATAAGGAAATATAAATAACAACTTTATTATTGCCTCTAGGGCATATTTCCTTCACAACTAAAAGAGCAATGACGGTCATAATCATGCAGAGCGACAAAGCAACATTGAATCAGGCATGGAAGTTATATCGCTACTCAGAAATAAAAGATCATCAAGGCTTGACAAACTTTCTTTACAGTCTCAAATATGCGTGAGCATACGCCAAGTCAATCAAAATAAATTCTTGAAGGAAGATATTACTAAACCATACCACATCATAGGCAAACAAATAATGTTGGTACTCCAATAACACATTGGGAACCCCCCAGCTATTTGAGACTAACCATAAGAAAACATGAACTACTAAGCACCATTATGCACGTAGCATTTTTATCATAGACATATCGACCAATGCAACAGAAGCAAACTCTCTTAATAAGATAAGCATGATAACTAAAGAGAGTTCCAGCGACCAACTAAACAAAAGGCTCTTTAAAAAGATAAGCATGAAAACTAAGAGCTGAACATGATAGTAGCTATTGAAAGACCAAGAACATACACAGCAAAGATAGACATGAAAATTCTATGTTGTGTTCTAGGTTGAAGTGGAGCGTGTTTCTCTCCCACACAAAGAAAGCTGAGTTCCAACTCGTTATGAAAAGCTAAAGAAAACTAAAAAGAAAACTAAAATCAAGACGCTCCAAGCATAGCACATAACACATGAAGTGATAAAAATATAGTGGAATGAAAGACGAACTGATAAGGTTGATGGAGAAGGGATGCACGGGGGCATCCCCAAGCTTAGACGCTTGAGTCTCCTTTAATATTTCTTGGGGGTGCATGGGGGTATCCCCAAGATTGAGCGTTTGACACTCCTGAATCTTTTTATCATCTTCCCTCGCACACTTGAAAACTCCCTTCATACATAACTCATCATAATCTGATTAGCGAGGTTAGTACCCTTAATAAAATAATTGTTCCCTACTGGAAATAAAGATAATCTTGAAGAGCTACTGTTTCTCAAGATTGCCAAAAGGTTTTTGCAAAGAAAAAGCAAGCTCAAGGTTTGCAAAACGAAGAAAAGGCAAAACAGGACAGAATCTGTGAAAAACAGACCAGCAGGTAGTAAATAATTTTTTCGGGGCACTTCTGCAACTCAAATCAAAAAACTCAGAAAAGAAGCTCGAAAGCCAATTGTATAGAGCATGCTGTCAAAAAAATTCAGATCAAAAAGATGATCTGGTTATTTTATTCGAATTTTTCTGTCCAAGGAAATAATCTGTTTTCTGGACAGCACGTCACAACTTTTGAACTTTCTTGCAATCGGAGGCTAAACTTGACACAAAGCTGAAAAGAAAAGATACAATGATGATGCTACTGTAGTAACAAACATCAAGACACAACAAAAGCAAAATAAAACCTAATTCGTTGTGGGCTGCTTCCCAAAAGCGCTTTCTTTTATGCCTTTAAGCTAGGCATAATGCAAAAAGATCAAGTCTTATCAAGAGTAAAAGAATAGCTAGCCCGTGTAACGGACTCAAAAGGTAACTTAATCTTCTTTCGAGGGAAATGTTCCATCCCTTTCTTGAGAGGAAATTGGAATCTTATATTCCCCTCTTTCTTGTCAATGATAGCACCAACGGTGCGAAGAAAAGGACGTCCCAAAATAATTGGACACGAAGGTTCACATTCAATATCCATAATAGTAAAATCAACGGGAACGTAATTGTCATTGACAATGATAAGAACATCGTCGATCCTCCCCAAAGGTTTCTTTATGGAAGAATCAACGAGACGAACACCAAAAGAACAAGAATCAAAAGGTTTCAGGTTAAGCATATCATATATTCTTTTGGGCATAACAGAGGTACTAGCTACAACATCACATAAAGCATAGCAAGAGAAGTTATTCAACTTAATTTTAATCATAGGATCCCAACCATCTTCTAGCTTTCTAGGTATGGAGGCTTCTACTCTAAGTTTCTCCTCCCTAGCTTTGCTGAGAGCATTAGTGATATGCTCTGTGAAGGCAAGATTAAGCGTGCTAGTGTGGGGATCTTTAGCCATTCTTTGTAGAAAGGTGACAACTTCCAAGATACTACAATTTTCAAGATCAATTTTATCATTATTGAGCAGAATTGTAGTGTCATCTTCTTTGTTTGAATTGCTCTCTATTATAAGAGTTTGAACGTCTTCCCAAGTTTGGGGAAGCATAGGAGCAACTTTAAACTGAGGCTCATACTCTTTTCCTGGAAGACCATGCCATGGGCATAACTCTCCATTAAGACTAACATAATCACAAGGTTTATTACTTTTGTAGATCCCGACAGTGGTGATTGGCATGATGGAAGAAGGGGTGTAGTCCTCCCATTTAGTGTTTGATGTCTGCACACGCTTCTACTCTTGTAGACTATGTTGGGCCTCCAAGCGCAGAGGTTTGTAGGACAGTAGCAATTTCCCTCAAGTGGATGACCTAAGGTTTATCGAACTCAGGGAAGTAGAGGTTGAAGATAGTCTCTCTCAAGCAACCCTGCAACTAAGATACAAGAAGTCTCTTGTGTCCCCAACACACCTAATACACTTGTTAGATGTATAGGTGCACTAGTTCGGCGAAGAGATGTTAAATGGCAAGTGATATGGATGGCAAAACAAGGTAATATAAATATGTAATAAAAAGTGCAGCAAGCAAACAAGTAGTAAACGTGAGCACAAATGGTATTGCAATGGTGGAAACGAGGCCTAGGGTTCATACTTTCACTAGTGGCAACTCCCAACAACATTAACATAATCGAATCACATGATATTTCCCATAAAACATGCAAAGGGGACACACTCGGAGGTCATTCCTTCGTGGTCAAGAGAGGACGAGAATTATGTAGGGCTACAAAAGCACACCTCAAAGTTCGTAGTTCTCAATCTAAGGATTTCCCAATGTCACCGCGGCCATCCCAAGAGAGTCCCACAATCACCACAACATATCTAAAGGATAGTCAAAGACAAGCACCAAGAGACTCTCAATCTTCAATCAACACACAAGAGAGGAAATCACTCATGAAAATATTGTTCTAATCCATGTCCAATAGACCGCTGTCACCTTGGTCTCGGGGATTATACTAGATAAAGACAAGTGAGTACATCAATCCAATACATAGAGGAAGGGGAAATATCATGGGATCACCCTAGATTAACATAGCCTATGATCACAACGAAGATCACATCATGGGAGAGAGAATTGACCACATAGCTACTAGTAAGAACCTCAGCCCCGAGGAGGAACTACTCCCGCACCATGGAGGGAGGAAGCAACGTCGATGGAGATGAATCCGGGGGCACTTCCCCGTCCCGGCAGGGTGCCGGCGCAGGAATTCTGGTCCCCCGAAGCTTGATGGCGATGGCGGCGGAGATCGGAATCGCGTCTGGAGAAAAGGGGTCCGGAATAAGGGTTTCCTCGACGGACCTTAAATATATGCCAAAGGGGGCATCGGAGGTGCCTCGGGGGGCCCAGGCGCCCCCCCGGCGCGGCCTAGGAGGGAGGGCGCCCACAGGGCGCCTGGAGCCCCTGTGGGTCCCCCCCGGCTGTACTTTGGCCGCACGGTAGCTCCTGGAATGCTGATTTTTTATATATATTTTCTGGATTTTTCCTGGCAGTTCTCGTAATGTGAAAACCTGAAATACAAAATCAGCCGAAAACAGAAACTGGCACCGGGGTGCACTGGATTAGTAGGTTAGTCCAATTATGATCAAAAGTGTATGGAAGTGTATGAATATCATAGCAATATCACCCGAAAGTGGCATGGAGCAAGCAGAAATTATAGATACGTTTTGGACGTATCAACATCCCCAAGCTTAATTCCTGCTCATCCTCGAGTAGGTAAATGATAACAAGAATAATTTCTGTGGTGACATGCTATTAACCATATAGGACCTTTTATAGTCATATGACAAAAGCTTACTGAGACAATGAATCTGTAGTAATTAAGTTGCCTTATGAGAAAATCATAAAGAACTGAAAGTTTTACAATATGATACTGAAACATCAAATAGATTTGCAATGAACATGATGTGCAAATATGATAAAATGATATCTAGCTTGCCCCCTTTAATGATGCAAAACATAAATGCAGGGGCACCTTCAAGGTTTAAGTGATGACTAGATACAATCATTTCAGAATAAACGATATCACAATCATGTAAAAGACAATGCTACTTTGGGACAATGCACATTACACTCAGAATGACAATCATGCTCTCAGTAGTTGGTGCTTCAACATAAAAGTGAAAGAAAGGTTATGTGCTAGAGATTTTTTTTTATTTTGAAAACATGGAAGCAATTTTGTCAACGGTAGTAGTACTTCATATGTGTCATGCATAAGATATCCTATAAGTTGCAAGCCTCATGCATCGAATACCAATAGTGCTCGCACCTTGTCCTAATTAGCTCGGATCTCCATGGGTTATCATTGAATTACATATGTTTTAACCAAGTGTCACAAAGGGGTACCTCTATGCCACCTGTACAAAGGTCCAAGGAGATAAATCGCATTTGATATCTTGTTTTTGATAGATCTCAACTTGAGGACATCCATAGCGGGACAACATAGAAAATAGATGATGGACTCCTCTTCAATGCATAAGCATATTCTCATAAGAGATTGAGGATTAAGGTCCAAGCTAAAACTTCCACCATGATGCATGGCTTTGGTTGGCGGCCCAATGTTCTTCTCTAACAATATGCATAGTCATTCAACCCACGGCAAATCACCCTTACTTCAGACAAGACGAACATGCATAGCAACTCACATGATATTCAACAAAAGTGTGACAGTTGATGGCGTCCCCAGAAACATGGTTACCGCTCAGCAAGCAACTTATAAGAAATAAGATACATAAGCAACATATTCTTTACCACTATAGTTTTTAGGCTACTTTCCCATGAGCTATGTATTGCATGGTTAATTTGCTTAGTACAGGTGGAGGTTTAGCAAAAAGACTGGGAGCGACCAACTAAGAGAGCAATGACGGTCATAATCATGCAGAGCGACAAAGCAATATTGAATCAGGCATGGTAGTTATATCGCTACTTAGAAATAAAAGATCATCAAGGCTTGACAGACTTTCTTTACAGTCTTGAATATGCGTGAGCATACGCCAAGTCAATCAAAGTAAATTCTCGAAGGAAGATATTAATAAACCATACCACATCATAGGCAAACAAATCAAGTTGGTACTCCAATAACACATTGGGAACCCCCCCAGCTATTTGAGATTATCCATAAGAAAACCTGAACTACTAAGCACCATCATGCAAGTAGCATCTTTATCATAGACACATTAACCAATGCAACGGAAGCAAACTCTCTTAATGAGGTGAGCATGATAAATAAAGAGAGTTCAAGCAACCAACTAAACAAAAGCTCTTTGAAAAGATAAGCATGAATACTAAGAGCAGAGCACGATAGTAGCTATTAAAAGATAAAGAACACACACAGCATAGATAGACATGAAAATTCTATTTTATGTTCTAGGTAGAGGTGGAGCGTGTTTCTCTCCCACATAAAGGAATGCTGAGTTCTGACTCGTTATGAAAAACTAAAAAGAAAACTAAAAGCAAGACGCTCCAAGCATAGCACATAACACATGAAGTGATAAAAATATAGCGGAACGAAAGACGAATCGATAATGTTGATGGAGAAGGGGATGCACGGGGGCATCCCCAAGCTTAGACGCTTGAGTCTCCTTGAATATTTCTTGGGGGTGCACGGGGGCATCCCCAAGCTTGAGCGCTTGACACTCCTGAATCTTTTTTATCATCTTCCCTCGCACACTTGAAAACTCCCTTCATACATAACTCATCATAATCTGATTAGCGAGGTTAGTACCCTTAATAAAATAATTATACCTTGCTGGAAATAAGGATATTCTTGAAGTTATACTGTTTCTCAAGATTGCCAAAAGGTTTTTGCAAAGAAAAAGCAAGCTCTTGATTTGCAAAGTGAAGGAAAGGCAAAACAGGACAGAATCTGTGAAAAACAGAACAGCAGGTAGTAATTGATCTGTTCGGGATACTTCTGCAACTCAAATAAAAAAACTCAGAACATACGCACGAAAGACAATTATATAGAGAACGCTGTCGAAAAACTTCAGACCAAAAAGATGATCTGGTGATTTTATACGAATTTTTCTATCCAAGGACAGAATCTGTTTCCTGGACAGCACCTCACAACTTTTGAACTTTCTAGCAATCAGAGGCTATACTTGGCACAAATATGAAAAGAAAAGATACAATGATGATGCTACAGCAGTAAACAACATCAAGACACAACAAAAGCAAAAAATTTATTCATGTGTGCTGCCTCCCAAAAGTGCTTTCTTTTATGCCTTTAAGCTAGGCATAGGACTTTAATGATACTCTCGCAAGAATAAGAGCTGAAGAACAAAAAAGGGCATCAAGAAGCAAATGCCAAATACATTTAAGCCTAACATGCTTCCTATGCATAGGAATATTGCAATAGAATAATTCATTGAAGCACGAAGCAACTAGCATAGGAAGGCAAAACAAGCATAACTTCAAAATACTCACCATAAAGAGAGGAAACTTCTTATTATTAAGATATTTAGAACCAAGCCTCCCTCTCTCATTATAAATTCCAGTGGCATCATGGATGAACTCAACAATATAAGCATCACATAAAGTATTGTTACCATGATCCACATGCAAAAAGGTACTCTCACTCCCCACATAAGCATAATTTTTCTCATTGGTAATAGTGGGAGTAGGACTATCATAAGCAACTTGAACACTATAGATTAGTTGTATATTAGGAGGGTGGTGTTCAACAAGGGAGTAATTCCCTTCATGATTATGACAAGTTTCATAAGGATAATTTCTCCTTATGTCATAGGTACCTTTATAATCACTATAGATTGGAGTTATAACATCATCATGGTAGAGAAGAGCATTATCATTGCTAGCAACTATATTTGTAAACATGTTGTCTTTATTCTTACTAGCAAGAGAATTATCAATTATCACATCACTAGTTGGGATAGGATTTGCAATCCTATCATCCCCAAGCTTAGAGCTTCCCATATCTTCACTTTCAGAGTTGGTAACAAAAAGATTTTCAAGATCATAAGCAGCATTATCATCATTTTCCCAATCACAATAAGTAACATGCATATCATAATCAAAATCATCTTCAATAGTACCTACGGACGTATCATCAAGATGATAATTAAGGCAATAAACTTCACCTTCTTCTTTAAACTTACAACCGTTAGGATAAAAGTTGTTAGGAGGAATATGCTCAGGCCAGGTTGATACCCATTCTTCTTCCTTCTTGCTCCTCCTCCTCCTCCTCCTCTTCTTTTTCTTCTTCTTCTCCTTAGGAGGGGGTGGTTGGAGATGAAGCTTCTCCACATATCCTGGTTTATCATTAGAAACAACAGGGGAAACTTGGGAGAAAGTCTCCTTTTTATTAGCAGAAATATAAGAGACATTTTTATACTTTGGCAAAGTTCCCTCCTTTCTAATCTTACTTATGTAATCATTTTCATGGCAATTAACAACACAATAGAGATGGCAATTTTGCAAAGTGTTTTTTATTCCTATGGCATTATCATCCAACCAAGAAGTCTTTTCTGATAACTCTTCACATATCAAAAATAACATAAGCTCATCATAAAGATCAGAGGTGATCATGTTATCACACAACCGGTTAACAGTTATGTTTTGAAAGTTCATGCATTGAAAATTAAAGTGACCCTCTTTACGGCAAAGTTCACAAGTAAAAGGATAAAGGTCACACAATTCTCTAGCAATTTCATTTAAATCTCTGACCCAAGTGATTGTTCTTTCATGCTTATGTTGCTTACAATACTTCTCTTCTTCAATCGTAGGCCTTTCACAAGGTCTATCCACTCCACAAAAATTAACATGCTTATATAAAACTTCATTTTTAGGAATTGGATCATGCATGTTGCAATCATCATGAACAATTTAATTTTCTTTGCAAGTCTCTTTAAAAGGTTTATGATGCTTGATCCAATCCTCCTTAGGCATATTAAGATGTGAAGCAAAAGATTTGAGGAAATCAAGAAGGAGTTGAGAATCAAGCCCAAACTTAGCACTAAACTTATTAAAACTTGTAGTTTCAACAAAAGACTTAATTCAATCATACTCATAAATTATACCTGACTCTTTACCTTTGTCGATCTCCCAATCTTCAGTGTTGCGTTGAATTCTTTCAAGGAGTTCCCATTTAGCATCAGTCTTTTCGTTTGTGAAAGAACCCATAGAGGAAGCATCGAGCAAATCTTTATCCTGTCGAGAGAGCCTCGCATAGAAGTTAGTAATAATAATATCTTTGGGGAGCCCATGGTTAGGACATTTTAGCATTAACGTTTTCAGTCTCCCCCAAGCTTGAGCTATGCTCTCTCCGTCATGAGGATAAAAATTATAAACATAATTCCTATTCTCATGGACTTCACGAAGAGGATAAAACTTGGAGTAAAAGAGAGACTGGATCTCTTCCCACTCCAGCAGGTGAGAGTCATTTAGTAGCCTATACCATTCCAATGCTTTTCCTTTCAGTGACAAGGCAAATAATTTCCTCATGACAAACTCCCTCGATACACCTGCAAGCTTAAATAATGAACATAGTTGTGACAGATATAGCAAGTGTTCATCGGGATGTCTGTCTCCTGCATAACGATTAGCCAAAACATGATCGATAATACCAGCCGGTATTTTATAGGGCACAATTTCAGTAGGAGGAGGAGCAACCACCACAGGTGTGGGGTGTCCTCCCGTAAGCAACGATCCAATAACAAGGTTTTCCATAAACATAACTAGTGAAATAATAAAAAACAAGAAACAAAAAGATTTAATTGCAAGATCTAAAGATATACCTTCAAGCGCTCACCTCCCCGGCAACGGCGCCAGAAATAGCTTGATGTCTACACACGCTTCTACTCTTGTAGACTATGTTGGGCCTCCAAGCGCAGAGGTTTGTAGGACAGTAGCAATTTCCCTCAAGTGGATGACCTAAGGTTTATTGAACTCAGGGAAGTAGAGGTTGAAGATAGTCTCTCTCAAGCAACCCTGCAACTAAGATACAAGAAGTCTCTTGTGTCCCCAACACACCTAATACACTTGTTAGATGTATAGGTGCACTAGTTCGGCGAAGAGATGTTAAATGGCAAGTGATATGGATGGCAAAACAAGGTAATATAAATATGTAATAAAAAGTGCAGCAAGCAAACAAGTAGTAAACGTGAGCACAAACGGTATTGCAATGGTGGAAATGAGGCCTAGGGTTCATACTTTCACTAGTGGCAACTCCCAACAACATTAACATAATCGAATCACATGATATTTCCCATAAAACATGCAAAGGGGACACACTCGGAGGTCATTCCTTCGTGGTCAAGAGAGGACGAGAATTATGTAGGGCTACAAAAGCACACCTCAAAGTTCGTAGTTCTCAATCTAAGGATTTCCCAATGTCACCGCGGCCATCCCAAGAGAGTCCCACAATCACCACAACATATCTAAAGGATAGTCAAAGACAAGCACCAAGAGACTCTCAATCTTCAATCAACACACAAGAGAGGAAATCACTCATGAAAATATTGTTCTAATCCATGTCCAATAGACCGCTGTCACCTTGGTCTCGGGGATTATACTAGATAAAGACAAGTGAGTACATCAATCCAATACATAGAGGAAGGGGAAATATCATGGGATCACCCTAGATTAACATAGCCTATGATCACAACGAAGATCACATAATGGGAGAGAGAATTGACCACATAGCTACTGGTAAGAACCTCAGCCCCGAGGAGGAACTACTCCCGCACCATGGAGGGAGGAAGCAACGTCGATGGAGATGAATCCGGGGGCACTTCCCCGTCCTGGCAGGGTGCCGGCGCAGGAATTCTGGTCCCCCGAAGCTTGATGGCGATGGCGGCGGAGATCGGAATCGCGTCTGGAGAAAAGGGGTCCGGAATCAGGGTTTCCTCGACGGACCTTAAATATATGCCAAAGGGGGGCATCGGAGGTGCCTCGGGGGGCCCAGGCGCCCCCCCCCCCCCGGCGCGGCCCAGGGGGGGCGCCCACAGGGCGCCTGGAGCCCCTGTGGGTCCCCCCCGGCTGTACTTTGGCCGCACGGTAGCTCCTGGAACGCTGATTTTTTATATATTTTTTTCTGGATTTTTCCTGGCAGTTCTCGTAATGTGAAAACCTGAAATACAAAATCAGCCGAAAACAGAAACTGGCACCGGGGTGCACTGGATTAGTAGGTTAGTCCAAATATGATCAAAAGTGTATGGAAGTGTATGAATATCATAGCAATATCACCCGAAAGTGGCATGGAGCAAGCAGAAATTATAGATACGTTTTGGACGTATCAGTGTTTTTGGTGGAACCCATAGCAGCAAGCAAGCAAGATAACTATTTTTGTGATTTTCGATAAAAGATACTAAAGCAAAACCTGAAAGTTAAACTAACAAGACTAAAAAGCAAAGGTAAAAGATAGCGTGCAACTCCCCTATCTTGAAGAGTGGAGTCCCCGGCAACGGCGCCAGAAAACTTTGCTTGATGGCTTCTCGCACCTCGTTGGTTACCCCAAGTGGAAGGTTTGAGATGCAGTGTAGCGGTAGTTTTCCCTTGGCAAAGATACCAAGGATCGATTTCCCCTGAGACTCCAAGGTTCAACAAGAAGGTGTCAACTGCTAACGGCGCCAGATATTAGCAATCAACTTGGACCTGCACACAGATACAAATAACTTTGCTCCCAACGAGTACAGAGAGGTTGTCAATCCCTCCGGCCTTGTCGTTTACAAAGGATCAAACGCAAGAGATAATAGTTATAGGTATTGCTGCAACTAGTAAGTAAAAGCGGAAAGTAAATAGCGGATGTGATCAGTGATGGTAATATGGACCAGGGTCCCATGATGTTCACTAGTGATGTCTCTCTCCCAAAATACGATAAAACAACTATGTGAGGTAAACGAATTACAGCTGGGCAATTGACAGAATTATGCGCGCAAACCAATGCTAACTATGTTGCAAGAAAGGTAGAGGTTCAAAGCATGGGCGGTACGCCAAGGCAAGTAGACCAAAATCCATCTGCATCTACTACTAATCATCCACCTTGAGATATCTATCCAGAACATCTCGCTGGTATTAAGTTGTGAGTCCCACCCATAGTGTAAACTCAAAGCAATAGACAACTGCATTAAAAGAACTTTGCGTAAAGTAAACAATCCTTGCACCCGCGGGCACAAGCACCGTTATTTTCCCCCTTGTGGCAACAACACATCCCCTAGACTCATGTTTCTGTCACTCAAGCTAGTCATCGAGGGGCATGAACCCACAATCAAGCATAACGTTCCCTCTTGGAGTCACTACCTACTACTCGGCCAAAGCAATAAATAGCAACGGAGAACATGCAAGAATTACTTAAGAACATAAATATAAAAGAGGTAAATCAAATATATTACTCAAACACAATCTGAACATAATCTCACAATCCATCGGATCCCAGCAAACTCAACATAGCAACAGCATAAGGATTACATATGTGCCTCGATCATGTAGGGCAGCTCACGAGGTCTAATTAGTGAAGCACAAGAAGGGGAGGAGAACATCACATAGCTACTGGTCATGGACCCATGGTCCAAGGGAGACTACTCACAACTCATCCGGGAGGCGTCCATGGTGGTGGAGAGGCTCCCGGTGGTGATCCTCCCCTCCGGCAGGGTGCCGGGAAGAGTTCTCCTGGTGCTCCCGATCTTGGAAGCACGGCGGCGGCGGAACAGAGATGAGATCGCGAAAAAGGGTTCCGTCCTCGAGGGTTTCAGGACGCGTGTTAAATATATGCCAAAGGGGGGCATCAGCGGAGGCCTGGGGGGCCCAGGCGCCCCCCCCGGTGCGGCCAGGGGGGGCCGCGCCACCAGGGCGCCTGGAGCCCTGGTGGTCCCTCCTCCGGCCCTACTTCGGCCGTGTGGAAGCTTCCGGAACGCTGATTTTTTATATAATTTTTCCGAGATTTTTCTGGCAGTTTACGTGACGGGAAAACCTGAAATACAAAAACAGCAGAAAACAGAAACTGGCACTGGGGTGCACTGACTTAATAGGTTAGTCCAAATATGATCAAAAGTGTATGGAAGTGTATAAATATCATAGCAATATCACCCAAAAGAGGCATGGAGCAAGCAGAAATTATAGATACGTTTTGGACGTATCACTTCTTCTTCTTCAGTCTTGGGTTTGGTTCCGGGTCGGCAGCCTGGGATAGCAGATGGATGTCTTTGTGTTTTTCTTGTTTGTATCCGTAGTCGGATACTTTCTATTGATGTTGTTGTATTCATGTGACTTGTATGTATTGTTGTATCCCCCATGTATGTATGTAATGGTACGATGTAATGATATCCCTCTTGCTAAGCGCCCGAAATGCGGTTGTGCCCCAATCACATAAGTGTCACGTGATCGGGATAAATCGCATCTTGGGCTTGACAAGTTGGTATCAGAGCCTCGACCGACCATAGGAGCCCCCTTGATTGATCATAGTTTGGCCGTTGTTGAGTCTAGCCGACAACTTTTTCGGAGTCTAGTTATATCGGAGAGTAGGAATTCTTTTTACTCCCCTGCCCCTTCGTCGCTCTGGTGAGGAATCCTGACGTAGGTGTTTTGAATTACCCCTCTTCCCCTTCAATTTTTTTAGGATCACGTGGTTAGTTTTTGTTCGTTGCGTTGTTAGTTCTTTCATCTGGTGCACTTGACGTCAAGTGGATTCGACCCTCTTCTTCTTGCAAGTTCATCCTCAATTCTTTCCAACCAGTGTTTTCCCCGTCCGATGTGTTCCTTCTTTTTCACACCCGCCTACCCTTTGCTTCTCGGAGCCGGAGTCCTTAACCGAGTATCCATCCTACTCGTGTGAATTCTTTGCTTTCTTTCATCAGTTATTTCAACTAGTGACTTTTCCTCTAGTTCGTCATCATTCTTCTCTTTTCTATTCCGGTGAATTCTCCTCTCGTTTGATATTATTCATCTATTTTCTTTCCGGTGGTTCCAATTCTATTAGTATCCGGTGTTCTTCATATTCTTTTCCTCGGCTTAATTGCTTCACTTTGCTCATTCACCTCTCGCCATTTTTATCATTCCGGAGTTCTGAAGTCATTCTCAATAGAGTTGTCTGTGTTCCAATTAATTCGAGGTTGTCACCTCAGTCGAGTCTTTAAATCGTTCCGGTGCATCATCTCATATTTAATCCTTTTCAATGGTGGTTTTCTCTTCGGTGGGCTCATAACCCACAAGTCTTTCTCAGGATCTTACCTGACTCTTCTAATATTTTTCCCTGAGTGTTTCGGAATTCTTTTCAAGTGTGACGTAAGTATGGATTCCATCAGTCATATGCCTTCTTCAAGATCGCTTTCAATTCTTTTCATCGTTGGTTCAATCCTTCTTCTTTTCATTCGTCCGGAGCATTTCATCAATTCTTTTCTTGTGTTCCTCCGAAGACCATCATTTCAGAAGATTTCATCGATCTCAGTTTTCAACTTCGTCCTTCAAATATTCTTCATCGATGCCTCTTTGTTCGTCTCACATTATTTCCAGCGTTTTCCTCCAAGTAATCATCTAATCAGTTCGTGATATCTTCGTGCTCGTCATCCAAATTCCCCAAGTGCTTTATTCTTTCCGGTGATTCATCGTATTCACTCGATTCATTTTCTTACGGTGGCTTGTCCTCTTGCATCATTCAATTTCATTCCTTACGGTGGTCATTCTCGTTATTTACTCGATTGTAATTCTTCTCGGTGGTTTGTTCTTTTCATCATTCGATTAATTCTTCCCGGTGGTTCGTTCATTTTTTCACGTGGTTTCAATCCTTACGATGGTTCGCTCAAGAGTTCTTTTCCGGTGCTATCATATCAATTCGATTGTTCTTCTATCCTACCGGTGTTTCTTGAAGAATTTCGCAAGTTCGAGATATATTCCTTCTTTAATCATTTCAAGGAGAATACGTAGTATGCGAATCTATTGTTCATCAGTTTAATTGATGGAGGATAAGCATAACATAATTCTTATTCCTTTTTCATCAAGTTGATTTAATTCCTTCCTTTGGAGTTTATTCTTGATGAATAAATTCTAGTTCCAAGTGCTTAAATCTTTTCTTTCCGGAGTTCAAGTTTTTCTCATCTATCTCGTCGGACCCCGTCAAATCACTGCAAGGCTTTAATATTATTCTTTTCATACGTCATTTCTATATTCATCATCCTTTCGTTACCGGAGTTCTTCATGGTGGTTCTACATCATTTAATTCATTCTTCAAAGGTTCATCTAATTCTTCTGGAGCAGTTCAAGCAATCCTATTCTTTTGCCTCTCGAGTGCAATTAATCCTCCGTATTCTTTTGAAGTGGAGTTTTGCATTTCTTTCTTCATTCTCATCTATTCAATATTTTGGTTGCGGCATAATTCACCCCAACTTTTGAGATGTTTAAATAAGTCCATAACAAGTTTATTCTTTTGTTGTTGATTTCTCAACAAATCCGTTCAAGTCTTTCTCTTATAAATTCTCGTTCATGTCACTTGTGCTCAAGTTGTCATCTTTTTCTCCATTCTTTTAATTCCATCTTTTCAATTCTTCCAGAGGCTTTGTGTTGTTACTCTCGTCGAATATCGTTCCATCTCCTCAGGTTCTTGTCCTGTTCCATTCTTGTTCAACCGGTGTGCTATTTCATTCAGTTTCAGCCGGAGTGCTGCCCGAATTTCTTTGTGGAGATTCCTTCTATCTCTTTTTAACCGGAGTGGTCTCGAATTCATTCTTGTTCATTCAGCTCTTGTTTCGTGCCTTTCAACCCCGTGGTTTTTTCTTGTGTTCCATGTTCCTCTTTTGTAACGGGGCTTCTCAATCTCGTTCATCTCCGTTGCATCCTTTCTTTCAAGTGGTTCAACCTCTCAAGGTTATTTGCTTCACTCTTTTGTCCTCGAAGAACTTTCTTCTTCCTTTTTCTCTTCCGTCTCGTTCCTAAGATCTCGGGACGAGATCTCTTGTTAGTAGGGGAGTGTTGTGACACCCCGAGACCGCTGCGCCAGGTGTCAGCCAGTTATTCGTCTTCGTTGCCATGTCGTCTGCTTGCGTTTTGCATCTTGCCATGTCATCGTGTGTGTTGCATCATCATGTTTTCAAAACTTGCATCCGCCCGAGTCCCCTCGTCCTTTCCGTTGTCTGTTCTGAGCCCAGACACATTTGCACGCGCCCGCGGTGCCTCCGAATATTTATTTTATAAGTGGCCGAAAAACATTCTCGGAATGGGTTGAACTTGGCGTGTGGTCTTATTATAGTGTAGACAGGCCGCCTGCCAAATTTCATCGCATTCGAAGCTCGTTTGATAGCCCAACGGATATATATAGCGGCAATAGTCGCCGGTTATTACGTCGGATGTTTTCGGTCTCCGAAAACCCCAGCGGGCCTCTTTTCCCTTCTCTCCTCTCAGCCCGAAGCCCCTCTAACACAGCCTACTAACCTCCCCTAGGCCCATCCTACCTCACCTCGCGATCGGATCCGTCGGATCGCAATCAGAGGGCTCTAAAACCCCTCCAAACCCCCAAACCCTAGCCCCTATGCCTATATATGGACACCCCTTGTCCATTTTGGGCATTTCTAGAACTCTCCACCTACCTCTAGCTCTCTACCCTCGAAATCCGTGCCTCCACCACAGTTTTCCGCGCCAGCCACCTCACAGGCGCCAAGTGGCAGCCCCTAATTGGCCAGCCGCCGCACAGTCAGCGCCCTCGGCCAATCGGAGGACGCCACTTGGCCTCCTGGCGCCTTCCCCGCCGCCAGCCCGCTCCGGCCCGGGCCAGGCCCGCCGCGGGCCGAGCCGGGCCCGTGCTCCCGCGCCTCCCGCTGCTCCCTCTCGCTCCCTCGCTTCGATCTGGTTCGAGGTGGAGCCCTTTGACCCGATCCCGCCGTTCGCCGTGTAATGCCCAGGATGGAGTTATACCTCCTACGTGTCGAGGCACGACTTAAAGGCATAAATCCATCCTAGAATGATCTTAAGTTTGGTAATCTTTGCACAACTCATGTAAAAGAGGGGAATTGTAAACATAAATAGTTGGCTTACACTCGCCACGTCACACAATTACATAGCATGTCTCAAATCATCATACATTAAGAATAGCACAACCCTCTAAGGGCAAAATCCAAATGCAAGATACCAAACTTAAATAAATAAACCACAGGAGGATCGAATCCTAGTAGGAGTCTCCACTACTGATCAACCGGGTATCGCACATAGTACCGACTACGCTCCTCGTCGTACTCCCAATCCAGCTCGGTGCCATCACCTGGATAGCTCACAACTGGACCTGTATCTAGTGTGTGAAGTAACTGTGAGCCACAGAGGACTCAGCAATCCCGTTTCCGGGTAACAAGACTATTTAAGCCTTTGGGAGAGGAAGGGCTGAACAAAAGAATAAGTGTCTGCAGCAGCAACTAGCAACTAGCTTACGTGAGTGAGAGCGAGAAGAGAAAGCCTCGGACGAGAAGTGATCACGAAGTGATCCTAGCTACAAGCTCCACAAACATAACCCCTCCGTGTTCAACTCCCGAATCTCTATTCGGAAATTGACGATCACGGAACACACGCTGGTAGTGTATTAGAAACATTGTGTCAAGTTATCTACAACCGGATATTAACAAGCTCCCATCTGCCACATAACCGCGGGCACGGCTTTCGAAAGTTCAAACCCTGCAGGGGTGTTCCAACTTGACCCATTACAAGCCCACGATCCGCGGAGTCACAACTCCAAAGTGGGAAGACCCGAGTATCCTCGGAATCCCGTGCTCAAGATATACCGAACTAAGGTAAGGCTAATCCAGCAAATCCTCCCGGCGTGCCGACACCCTGATAGTAGCCGCGCGTATCTCGTCTCAGGCCACGACCGGATGGGTGATCCCACAGGTTTTTACCAGACCTTGAGTTCCCTCGAGGTGGCCCCGCGTAACCCCCAGTTTGGACCAACACTCATGTGGAGCACTGGCCCGGGTTGTTGAATTAAGAAAAGGGTTTATAACTCCCTATGCAAGTTTAGTTTGTTATTAGGCAAATAGTACCAATGTTGGGACTTGCTGGAAAAGACTTAACACTTAGCGGTTTATCGAGGGGGTCCCATACACCCCAACCATGTTAGGAACGCATAATCAAGGAACATAACACCGGTTTATACAGTTCCTAACGGCATGAGTGGAACAAATCACCAAGCAAAAGGCTTAGCCTTCCACCCTTGCCAATATATAGATGATTTCATTTTAAGCATTTATATAGTGTGATAAAACCCAACCAAACTTCAACATGAAGCAAGCATGTTCGATCTTCACCTGCAACTAGCAATGCTATAAGAAGGGCTGAGCAAAGCGTACTTAGCCAAGCAACGGTTTGCGTAAGTAGGTTGGTTAAACATGGCAATTGGTTACAAATAGGAGGCTTACAAGAAGATCATGGGCATCGAGGCAAAACTATAGATCGAGACTACTAGCAATAGGCAAAGATAGTAATGTTATCGGGGTTCGGTCATCTTGCCTGAAGAGAAGTCGTTCGGATCGTAAGAAGGGTCCCTGTGCTCAACCTCGTTGGAAACCTCATGCTCGTACTCGAACTCAGACTCTGCTTCCGGCTCTAAACAAAACAATCACGCCAAGCACCAATCAACAAGATGCAATGCGCACTCGAAAAAGATGGATGCATGATGGATGCACTAAGGAGCACGTAAAATATCACTCAAGCAAAACACCTCAAAACATGATAACAACCTGATATTATTAATCTACACAGAAAATCAATCAAGCTTCATGTAAGATTTGCTGAAATCGGAGTTACGGGCTAAAAGTTATGCCCGAAACAAGAAAAGAGCGAAAGCTGAAAATTACAGCAACATAGCAACTTCGGAGCTCAAAATAATTAAGCTACAACACTCAAATGTCATGGCAAAGGAGATGAACACAAACTAGACATATACTACAGCAACTAAGTCCAAAGGTGCACCCCCAACGGATCCACGGATCAATAGCAATGATCTTGGACATATTGAACTTGACAATAAAATTCTGGCAGCAGAATTTTATTGAAACTTTGGAGCAAAAGAAAAACATGCTACAGCCACTTAAATAGACACGTGAGAACATGGATGGAAAGACAACAATATATACTACAAGGAACAATCAAGATCCACTCCAAAACTAACATGGTTTGTCCTAGAACATCACACGAACATGGCATCGGAACGTTACAGATTTCAGACTTAGTGACAATCCACTAAGTCCTAAAACAGCAATATCATCATAGCATCTAAAAGAGCATGTTTAAGTCACCTCGAAACTAAACATGGCAAGTGGTAAGCACCTCATCAAAGTACACATGATGGTGATCCCGAAACACACAAGCATGCTTCATGGAGGTAAACACAACGATAGCAACGAGCTCAACAAGATGGCATTTCATAACAAGTGAATCAACATCACAGCCACATGGCACTTTGCAACGATGATAAGCATGGCAAGAATAAATCTAACATGCTACCTAGCACATACAACACGTAGAGCATGGCAAGACGAACACGTGGACATGTCATTTCCATCATTCGGACAAATGAGCTAAAAGATATCACATGGCAAAGATGACATAAAAACATCACATAGCAGCAGTTTAAATCATGATGCACTCTTGCAACAGCAAAACAAGCACCTAGATGACTTCTAACATGCATGACAACAACAGATAAAACGTAGAGCACGATCCCACGAACGTCTGGACATATTATATGCGCGAATCGGAGCAACACACAAAAAGATATGCATGTTTGAATATAGCATCAGACAAGAAAATTACTGGGACTTAGTGAAATTGGGGCAACCTCAGGCAGATCTGATCTGAAAAAAAAAACGACGGGGGACTCGGGCCCGGTCTGGCGGAGGCGGCCCGGAGAGCCTGGAGGCTCGGGCGCCTCGGCCCGGTAGAGCGGCGACGGCCCGCGAGGCCTGGCGCGGCAGATCAGCCACGGGAGGAGGCGCGCTGGGGGCGGCCCAGCTGGCGGCGTGCGGCTGGCACCCACGCACTGGCTCGAGCGCCGGCCCACGGGAGAAGGCTGGTGGCCTGGCGCGGTGGAGGGGCCTTGGGCGCTGGGGCGCTGTGGGCCTCGCGGCGGCGAGGAGGCCCAGCCGGGCGCTGCGGTGAGGAGGCGAGCTGGCGAGGCGGCGATGCGGTGGCGATGCGGGGTGGCGCTGGATCCGGGCCTGGTGGAGAGCGGGAAGGCCCGGTGGCGCCTGCGGCTGGGCCGAAGCGCGGTGAAGTGGTCCTGGTAGCAGGCAGCCGCGGGATCCGATCGGGGCCTCACCACCCGATCGATCCAGGGCCGCGCAGGCTCGAGGCGCTGGGGATCGATGCGGCGTTGACTTCAGCGCCTCGGTCGCTCGAGCGAAGGGACGCCGCCCGGCGGCTCGAGGAAGATTCCCAGGCGCGGTTTTCGGGAGGAAAACTGCCAAGTGGCTGATGGAAAAATTTGTGGATCTGGGAAAAGGAGGGGGAAGGAGGAGGAAGAAGATAGAGATGCCAAAATTAGAATAGGGTCTAATATATAGCAGATTTTTGCTAGGTTTAGGGTTGTGGGGGGTGTTTAGAGCCCTCCGATCGCGATCCGACGGATCCGATCGCGGGGGTAGTTTAGAAGGGCCTAGGAGAAGGTAGTAGACTGCAGTAGGGGTGTTTCCGGGACACGAAGTGAAGGCACTTTGGACCCACACGAAAACTGATGGGATAGCCAACGGAGTCCAAACGCGACGAGATTTGAGAGGCGGGTTGCACACAACAAAACAACAACACACACAAGAACCTCGCGGCATACCGGTAACGTTACACGCCCAAACAACAAAGTAGGCCTACGGGACGTCACGGACACGTGAGGGAGCTCCGGAACGCGAAACGGACAACGGGAAGGAACACGTGGAACCGGATGCAACCGACAACACAAATGCAATGCGATGCACATGTCTACATGATATGAATGAATGCCACACACTCACACAACAAAACGACGAAACCCGAAAGACAAAGAACCCGGAATGGAAATAGATGAAGCCGGAGATATATTATATGCCCAAAAGGGAAAGTATTACATCCGGGGCATTACAAACTCTCCTCTACTACCAAAAGATCTCGTCCCGAGATCTAGAACTGGAAAAAGGAAGGGTACTCGGAACGAAGATGATCTTCTCGTTCCCAGGTAGCTTCTCGGTCGGTGTGATGTGACCACTTGACTTTCAGAAATTTGATGGACTTGTTGCGGGTCTTGCGTTCGGTTTCTTCGAGAATAGCAACTGGATGCTCTCGGTAGGACAGGTTTTGTTGAAGATCAATCTCTTCAAACGGAATCATGCGCTCAGGTGCCTTGAAGCATTTGCGAAGTTGAGACACATGGAAGACATCATGAACATTGGCGAAGTTTGAAGGGAGCTCAAGTTGATAGGCTAGATCGCCTCTTTTGCCAAGAATCTTGAAAGGCCCGACGTATCTAGGAGCAAGTTTTCCTTTGATACCGAATCTTTGGGTGCCTTTCATCGGAGACACACGGAGATAGACATGATCATCGATGTTGAATGCCAAATCACGATGTTTGCCGTCATAGTAGCTCTTCTGACGCGACTGAGCGGCCTTGAGATTCTCACGTATGACTTTGCACATTTCTTCGGCTTCTGAGATCAAGTCATTGCCAAGGAGTTGGCGTTCGCCTGTTTCAGACCAGTTGAGAGGGGTACGGCACTTTCTGCCATAGAGAATTTCAAATGGTGCTTTGCCTGCACTTGCTTGAAAGCTGTTGTTGTAAGAGAACTCGGCAAATGGAAGGCAGTCTTCCCATTTCATGCCGAAGGAGATGACACAGGCTCTGAGCATGTCTTCTAGAATCTGATTCACACGCTCGACTTGACCACTAGTCTGAGGGTGAAAAGCAGTGCTGAACCTGATCTTAGTGCCCATGGCGGACTGAAAGGAGTCCCAGAACCTTGATGTGAACAAGCTTCCACGGTCTGAGGATATAACTTGAGGAATGCCATGTAGGGACACAATTCTGGAAGTGTATAGCTCTGCAAGTTGAGCTGCATTGATTGATTCTTTGACTGGCGGGAAGTGAGCGACTTTGGTAAGCTTTTCAATCACCACAAAGATAGCATCATTTCCTCGCTTGGATTTAGGAAAGCCAGTGACGAAGTCCATTTCAATGTGGTCGAACTTCCACTCGGGAATAGGAAGAGGTTGGAGAAGACCGGCTGGACGTTGATGTTCTGCTTTTACTCTTCTGCATACATCACATTCATTCACGAATGGGGCAATCTCCCTTTTCATGCGTGTCCACCAGTAAGACTGCTTGAGGTCTTGATACATCTTGGAACTGCCAAGATGAATGGAAAGGAGAGAATCATGAGCTTCTTCCATTATGAGCTTCCTGATATCACCTTTGGGAACAACGAGTCTGTCCTCGAAGAACAAGGTATCTCTCTCATCAACACGGAAGCACTTGTATTTTGGAGTGCCCTTTGCAATCCCATGTTTCACTTTCTTCACCATGGTATCACTGAGCTGAGCCTCACGGACTTGATCTTCCAAGGTAGGAGCAATTTGGAGATTTGCAAGAAAACCCTGCGGAACAACTTGGAGGTTGAGTTTCCTGAAAGCTTCACAAAGCTCAGGCTGGTACGGCTTGATAAGAAGGCTGTTGCAATATGCCTTTCTGCTCAAAGCATCTGCAATCACATTCGCCTTGCCAGGAGTGTATTCGATGCTGGGATTATACTCTTGGATCATTTCGACCCAACGAGTCTGACGGAGGTTCAGATGCGGCTGTGTGAAGATGTACTTCAAGCTCTTGTGATCAGTGAAGATGTCGACCTTTCTGCCCAACAACAGATGTCTCCACGTAATCAGAGCATGTACCACAGTTGCTAGCTCGAGATCATGTGTGGGATAGTTCTTCTCACTTGGCTTGAGCTGACGAGAAGTGTATGCCACAATTCTCTTATCTTGCATAAGCACACCACCATGACCTTGAAGAGAAGCATCACATAATACTTCATAGGGCTTGGATTCATCTGGAGGAGTCAGAACTGGAGCAGAGACTAGCTTCTCTTTGAGGGTTTTGAATGCCACTTCACACTCTGGAGACCAAAAGTATTTGACATTCTTCTGAAGCAGGTTGGAAAGAGGCTTGGCAATCTTGGAGAAGTTCTCAACAAACCTTCTGCAATAGCTGGCAAGACCCAGAAAACTGCGGAGCTGCTTGACGTTCTCAGGAGCTTCCCAGTTGACAATTGCTTCAACTTTCTCGGGATTAACCGCAATGCCGTCAGCTGAGATGATGTGGCCCAGGTACAAAACCTTATCGAGCCAAAACTCACACTTTGAGAACTTGGCATAGAATTTATGCTCTTGGAGTCGATCAAGAACCAGACGTAAGTGCTTTTCGTGATCTTCTTCATTCTTGGAAAACACCAGAATATCATCCAGATACACAAGCACAAACTCGCCAGTATAGGGGTTGAAGATGTAATGCATCATCCTCGAAAAGGTAGGAGGAGCATTGGCGAGACCGAAGGACATGACGGTATACTCGTATGAACCGTAGCTCGTTCTGAAGGCCGTCTTGGGAATGTCTTCCTCGCGAATGCGAATTTGATGATAGCCCATTCGGAGGTCAAGCTTAGAGAACACTTTAGCTCCTTTGAGCTGCTCAAAGAGTTCGTTGATGTTGGGGAGCGGATACTTGTTCTTAATCGTCTTCTTGTTCAATGGCCGGTAGTCAACACAGAGACGCTCCGTGTCATCTTTCTTCTTGACAAATAAGACACCACAGCCCCACGGAGACGTACTAGGTCTGATGAGACCCATACTCTCCTGCTTATCAAGCCGCTTCTACAATTCCTTCAATTCATCCGGAGAGAGCTTGTACGGACGCCGGCATGCTGGCTCAGTACCCGGCTCGAGTTCAATTACAAATTCCACCTAACGGTGTGGAGGCATGCCTGGAAGTTCTTCAGGAAAGACGTCTTGATATTCGTTCACCACCGGAATTTGAGATATGGCATTAATTTCGCCCTTATCATTGAGAGAGAAAAGTCTGATAGTGTTATCCCTGGAGGCGAAGATAATCACATCTTCATCAGAATGAGTCATCTTGACTTCCTTCTGAGCACAATCAATGCGAGCATCGTGCTGAGAAAGCCAATCCATTCCGAGGATGAGGTCGATGTCAGAATTGCCGAGAATCACCGGAGAAGCCAGAAATCGATAATCACCCATGCGAATAGAAACATCCGGAGCATATATACGAGAATGCATCAATCTACTCGGAGAAACAACTGATAACTCCCTTGGCAAACTTTTGATGTCCACATTATACTTGGATGCAAAAGGTTGAGACATGAAAGATCATGAAGCACCCGAATCAAATAAAACTTTAGCAGGTATAGAGTTCACTGGAAGGTTACCCAAAATGACATCAGAAGAATTCTCCGCTTGTGCTGCATTCATCAGTTTGACCCTTGCAGACTTTGGATCATGCCTGACAATAGCTGAACTCACAGGTGGAGGAGGAGGAAGACGCTTCGGATTCGGACATCTGTTGGCATAGTGACCTTTCTGAGTGCATTTGTTGCAAGTCACTTCTGAGAGAGGACGGAAATGAGAGCCACTGGACTTGGAGCCTTGAGACTGAAACTGCTTCTTCGACTGGTTGCTCGGGTTGGGTGGGTGGGAGAAACCACGACCACTAGAGTTCTTGTAGTTGGAGTTGTTGGAGTTGTTGTAGGGAGCTCGAATCACTGGAGGAGGAGGAAGCCAGAATTTCTGATGCTTCGAGACCATCTGAGACGATGAGGAAGAGTGAACGGCATCTCGAATTCTCTTCTTAGAAGCCTCCATCTTAAGCTGAGCTGCTTCTTGTTTCAAAGCCATGTTATAGAACTTGTCGAATTCATCGGGCTCGAACAAGGTGAGAGCAAGCTGAAGTTCATCTTTGAGACCTCCACGGAACTGGTAGATTTTACTCTTGGCATCAGGAATGTCTTGCTTAGCATAGCGAGCGAGGTTTTGGAACTTGACATTATACTGATAGACTGTCATGGAGCCCTGCTTCAGGTTGCGGAATTGCTCACGCATACCCTCGATGACACTTGTAGGAATGTGATGCGAGCGGAAATCCTTGCAGAAATTCTCCCAAGAGATCACTTGACCCGGCCTGGAGTCTTTGTACTGCTGCCACCAATCAGCTGCTTGATCTTTCAGTTGGAAGGCTGCAAACTTCACATAATCATCTTCTCTTACGTTACTGCACTCAAAATGCTTCTTTATATCGGTTAACCAATCTTCAGCATCAAGAGGGTCGACACAGTAACTGAAAGCTTTAGGATTGTTGGCCAAGAACTGGTTGAGAGTAGCATGGTGCTGCTGGAAGAAGAAGTTGCCTTGATTCCCTGGAATACCCTGATTAGCTTGATTAGCTTGCATCTGCTGCATCATCTGCATCATCAACTGGGTGTTCTGAGCTGTAGTCTGCATAATTGCTCTCCAAAACTCAGGCGGAGGAGGAGGGGAAGGAGGACGTTCTGGGACCTCTTCCACCTCTGGGTTAGCGTTGGGAACCTTTTACGGAGCCATCCTGTAAGAGATGACCACGAATCAGCAATTGATTGACAAAAGGTATAAGCTGAATCAATGGAATGAATTGCAACAAGTCTTCACAATAATCATTCGAACAATAGGAACGAATGAAATCATTCGAACAAGAGGAACGAATGATAATCTCAGTTAAATGATAACATCAATCTTCACGAGAAGCCACATAGGGACAAAAGGATAAATAAGAAAAAAAAACAACAAGGTACGGACGGGAACAAACACAAGAGAGGAGTTTCGTTCTAACATCTTTGTGCTGAAAGCATATGAACGCGTTACGAAAAGGTTTTGCAATCCCCGGATCGGCATAGCCAAGGACCCTTTAAGATGCAACTCCTGATAGTAACATCGGTCATAAACCACTTCACTCAATGTAGAACCCCGAACTCACTAACCTGCATTCGTTGGAAGAATGCCTACGATCTACTAGATAAACCCACCTATAGATTTCCGAAAGATTCCAGTTATGCAATCAGGTGTTGGGGATATACGGGAAGCACCGCGCAATCAACTCTAAACCTACATCCAAGTGTATCCATCCTTCAACACATAACCAGTCTTTCTCGGAAACTGTGTACCTCGGACCTTCGAAAAGCATCCACTATAACAAGCTATGGCAATACTCCCGAACTACCTCCCCAGTACTGGGTGATGTCGGGGTTATCTTGCCACTGGCCGTATAGGAGAGATTTTCGATGTCGGCCGTCTTAAGTATTTAGTACTGCCGCGATATGCTTGTGACAACAATACCCCGAAGCTCAACTCCCCGGGAACAGGATGCATCGAGAACAATATCCTTGTCACAAGAACATCGAAACAATCCCAGAATACTCGCGGGATTCCTAAAAAAAAATTGTGCAATTTTTGAAGATAGGAGAGACAAGAGTAGTCGTCAGGAGTCCTCACCAGAGAGAAAGGGGATGAGAAGCAAAGAAATCCTACTCTCCGATATAATATAGGACTCAAAAAGTTTTCAGTGTGTGCCTAGACTCGACCGTCAACGATTCGATCAAACAATGGGGGCTCCTAGGTCGGAGAAGGCTCTGAATACCAACTTGTAATGCCCAGGATGGAGTTATACCTCCTACGTGTCGAGGCACGACTTAAAGGCATAAATCCATCCTAGAATGATCTCAAGTTTGGTAATCTTTGCACAACTCATGTAAAAGAGGGGAATTGTAAACATAAATAGTTGGCTTACACTCGCCACGTCACACAATTACATAGCATGTCTCAAATCATCATACATTAAGAATAGCACAACCCTCTAAGGGCAGAATCCAAATGCAAGATACCAAACTTAAATAAATAAACCACAGGCGGATCGAATCCTAGTAGGAGTTCCACTACTGATAAACCGGGTATCGCACATAGTACCGACTACGCTCCTCGTCGTACTCCCAATCCAGCTCTGTGCCATCACCTGGATAGCTTACAACTGGACCTGCATCTGGTGTGTGAAGTAACTGTGAGCCACAGAGGACTCAGCAATCCCGTTTCCGGGTAACAAGACTATTTAAGCCTTTGGGAGAGGAAGGGCTGAAGAAAAGAATAAGTGTCTGCAGCAGCAACTAGCAACTAGCTTACGTGAGTGAGAGCGAGAAGAGAAAGCCTCGGACGAGAAGTGATCACGAAGTGATCCTAGCTACAAGCTCCACAAACATAACCCCTCCGTGTTCAACTCCCGAATCCCTATTCGGAAATTGACGATCACGGAACACACGCTGGTAGTGTATTAGAAACATTGTGTCAAGTTATCTATAACCGGATATTAACAAGCTCCCATCTGCCACATAACCGCGGGCACGGCTTTCGAAAGTTCAAACCCTGCAGGGGTGTTCCAACTTGACCCATTACAAGCCCACGATCCGCGGAGTCGCAACTCCAAAGTGGGAAGACCCGAGTATCCTCGGAATCCCGTGCTCAAGATATACCGAACTAAGGTAAGGCTAATCCAGCAAATCCTCCCAGCGTGCCGACATCCTGATAGTAGCCGCGCGTATCTCGTCTCAGGCCACGACCGGATGGGTGATCCCACAGGTTTTTACCAGACCTTGAGTTCCCTCGAGGTGGCCCCGCGTAACCCCCAGTTTGGACCAACACTCATGTGGAGCACTGGCCCGGGTTGTTGAATTAAGAAAAGGGTTTATAACTCTCTATGCAAGTTTAGTTTGTTATTAGGCAAATAGTACCAATGTTGGGACTTGCTGGAAAAGACTTAGCACTTAGCGGTTTATCGAGGGGGTCCCATACACCCCAACCGTGTTAGGAACGCATAATCAAGGAACATAACACCGGTTTATACGGTTCCTAACGGCATGAGTGGAACAAATCACCAAGCAAAAGGCTTAGCCTTCCACCCTTGCCAATATATAGATGATTACATTTTAAGCATTTATATAGTGTGATAAAACCCAACCAAACTTCAACATGAAGCAAGCATCTTCGATCTTCACCTGCAACTAGCAATGCTATAAGAAGGGCTGAGCGAAGCGTACTTAGCCAAGCAACGGTTTGCGTAGGTAGGTTGGTTAAACATGGCAATTGGTTACAAATAGGAGGCTGACAAGAAGATCATGGGCATCGAGGCAAAACTATAGATCGAGACTACTAGCAATAGGCAAAGATAGTAATGTTATCGGGGTTCGGTCATCTTGCCTGAAGAGAAGTCGTTCGGATCGTAAGAAGGGTCCCTGTGCTCAACCTCGTTGGAAACCTCGTGCTCGTACTCGAACTCAGACTCTGCTTCCAGCTCTAAACAAAACAATCACACCAAGCACCAATCAACAAGATGCAATGCGCACTCGAAAAAGATGGATGCATGATGGATGCACTAAGGAGCACGTAAAATATCACTCAAGCAAAACACCTCAAAACATGATAACAACCTGATATTATTAATCTACACAGAAAATCAATCGAGTTTCACGTAAGATTCGCTGAAATCGGAGTTACGGGCTAAAAGTTATGCCCGAAACAAGAAAAGAGCGAAAGCTGAAAATTACAGCAACATAGCAACTTCGGAGCTCAAAATAATTAAGCTACAGCACTCAAATGTCATGGCAAAGGACATGAACACAAACTAGACATATACTACAGCAACTAAGTCCAAAGGTGCACCCCCAACGGAGCCACGGATCAATAGCAATGATCTTGGACATATTGAACTTGACAATAAAATTCTGGCAGCAGAATTTTATTGAAACTTTGGAGCAAAAGATAAACATGCTACAGCCACTTAAATAGACACGTGATAACATGGATGGAAAGACAACAATATATACTACAAGGAACAATCAAGATCCACTCCAAAACTAACATGGTTTGTCCTAGAACATCACACGAACATGGCATCGGAACGTTACAGATTTCAGACTTAGTGACAATCCACTAAGTCCTAAAACAGCAATATCATCATAGCATCTAAAAGAGCATGTTTAAGTCACCTCGAAACTAAACATGGCAAGTGGTAAGCACCTCATCAAAGTACACATGATGGTGATCCCGAAACACACAAGCATGCTTCATGGAGGTAAACACAACGATAGCAACGAGCTCAACAAGATGGCATTTCATAACAAGTGAATCAACATCACAGCCACATGGCACTTTGCAACGATGATAAGCATGGCAAGAATAAATCTAACCTGCTACGTAGCACATACAACACGTAGAGCATGGCAAGACGAACACGTGGACATGTCATTTACATCATTCGGACAAACGAGCTAAAAGATATCACATGGCAAAGATAACATAAAAACATCACATAGCAGCAGTTTAAATCATGATGCACTCTTGCAACAGCAAAACAAGCACCTAGATGACTTCTAACATGCATGACAACAACAGATAAAACGTAGAGCACGATCCCACGAACGTCTGGACATATTATATGCGCGAACCGGAGCAACACACAAAAAGATATGCATGTTTGAATATAGCATCAGACAAGAAAATTACTGGGACTTAGTGAAATTGGGGCAACCTCAGGCAGATCTGATCTGAAAAAAAACGACGGGGGACTCGGGCCCGGTCTGGCGGAGGCGGCCCGGAGAGCCTGGAGGCTCGGGCGCCTCGGCCCGGTAGAGCGGCGACGGCCCGCGAGGCCTGGCGCGGCAGATCAGCCATGGGAGGAGGCGCGCTAGGGGCGGCCCAGCTGGCGGCGTGCGGCTGGCACCCACGCGCTGGCTCGAGCGCCGGCCCACGGGAGAAGGCTGGTGGCCTGGCGCGGTGGAGGGGCATTGGGCGCTGTGGGCCTCGCGGCGGCGAGGTGGCCCAGGCGGGCGCTGCGGTGAGGAGGCGAGCTGGCGAGGCGGCGGTGCGGTGGCGATGCGGGGTGGCGCTGGATCCGGGCCTGGTGGAGAGCGGGAAGGCCCGGTGGCGCCTGTGGCTGGGCCGAAGCGCGGTGAAGTGGTCCTGGTCGTAGGCAGCCGCGGGATCCGATCGGGGCCTCACCACCTGATCGATCCAGGGCCGCGCAGGCTCGAGGCGCTGGGGATCGATGCGGCGTTGACTTCAGCGCCTCGGTCGCTCGAGCGAAGGGACGCCGCCCGGCGGCTCGAGGAAGATTCCCAGGCGCGGTTTTCGGGAGGAAAACTGCCAAGTGGCTGATGGAAAAATTTGTGGATCTGGGAAAAGGAGGGGGAAGGAGGAGGAAGAAGATAGAGATGCCAAAATTAGACTAGGGTCTAATATATAGCAGATTTTTGCTAGGTTTAGGGTTGTGGGGGGTGTTTAGAGCCCTCCGATCGCGATCCGACGGATCCGATCGCGGGGGTAGTTTAGAAGGGCCTAGGAGAAGGTAGTAGACTGCAGTAGGGGTGTTTCCGGGACACGAAGTGAAGGCACTTTGGACCCACACGAAAACTGATGGGATAGCCAACGGAGTCCAAACGCGACGAGATTTGAGAGGCGGGTTGCACACAACAAAACAACAACACACACAACAACCTCGCGGCACACCGGTAACGTTACACGCCCAAACAACAAAGTAGGCCTACGGGACGTCACAGACACGTGAGGGAGCTCCGGAACGCGAAACGGACAACGGGAAGGAACACGTGGAACCGGATGCAACCGACAACACAAATGCAATGCGATGCACATGTCTACATGATATGAATGAATGCCACACACTCACACAACAAAACGACGAAACCCGAAAGACAAAGAACCCGGAATGGAAATAGATGAAGCCGGAGATATATTATATGCCCAAAAGGGAAAGTATTACATCCGGGGCATTACACGCCGTGTGCCCCGCCGCCTCGCCGGGACGTCACCGCCGGCGGACAACCCAGGCCTGCGCCACCACCCTCCCTCGTCTCTTCCCTCCTCTGGCATCTCTCTCTCTCTAAGGTCTCTCTCTCTCTCGCAGGTACGCCATGGCCGCGCCGCTCGGACCTCCCAAGTCCAGCGCCGCCGGGCCTCCCTCTCGCCGGAAACGGGCGCCCGGCGCCCGGATCTGCGCCCCTCCACCCGGACCCGCCCTCGCCAGCCTCCTCCCTGCGGGCTGGCGCCGCCGCCCGTGCCATGGCTGCCGCTCCTGCGCGAGCATGCAGGGAGGACGACGAAGCCCGGTGCCATCCTGGGCCGACCTTCCCCTGTGTGCGGGTCGTGGCCCCGCCGGCCTAGCAGCCCGAGCGCTGCCCCAAGGCCCGCCAGCTCCAGGCCCCAGCTGGGCGCTCGCTTCGTCCGCCGTGGGCCCAACTCCCTCCAGGGCCCGCAGCCGAGGCCCACTGGCCCAGCTGCCTCTCCCTCCTCCTTCTGGGCCTTGGCCCGTGGTAAGCCCCGCCTAAACCCTCGCCCTGTGTGCAAGATGCTATTCGACGCCCACATGTTTTTTTCTTTCTTTCCTGTGAAAACTACTAAGTCCCTAAATGTCATTTCTGATGCATATTTTGCGGCCCTGTAACTTTTTGTGTGCATGTCCAAATTGAGTGAATGATATGTCAAAATGATCGTGGTGATATGCTCTACACTTTGTTCCATTGTGCCATGCTTAATTGAGTTCATCTAGATGCTCTAATCTCTGTTGCAAGAGTGCTACTTGTTATAAACTGCTGCTACTTGTTATTTTGTTGCCATGTTTGTGATATGATAACTTGGTGCATGTTTATCCAATTGATGCAAATGATATGTCAAAATGTTCATCATGAGATGCTCTACATGTTGGTTGCTATAGCATGCTTATTTGAGTTCATATTGCCATGTTAATCTCTGTTGCAAAAGTGCATGTGGCTGTTAGGTTTTGTGACTTGTTACGAGATGACTAGTTGAGGAGCTCGTTGCTATTGATGTGTTTGTCCCCTTGTCACATGCTCATATGTTTTAGATTCTTCATGATGTGTTCTTTGATGTGGTGCATTTAACTTTCCATGATATGCCTTGTGTTGACTTAAACATGCTTGTAAACATGCCATGTTGTTATTGCTGTTTTAACACTTAGTAAAATTTCAGTAAGTCTGGAATCTGTAATATCCTGATGCTATGATTGCTTGATGCCCTAGGCAAATCCATGTTAGTTTTGGGGTGGCCATTGATAATTCCTTGTTGTATATGTTGTTTTCTATCCATCCATGTCCTCATTTGCTCATTTGGGTTGATGTAGCTTATTTAATTCTTGCTCCCAGGTTGCTATAAAATATTGCTGTCACGTTTTTATTTTCATGATCAAAATGTTGTAGCTTGTTGCTATTGATCCATGCCTCCTATGGAGATGCTCCAATGGAGTTGTTTGCTGTAGGATATGTCTACTTCATGTCCATGCTTCTTATCACTATGTTTGAGGGCTGTAGAGTATATATTTCTTGCTCCAAAGTTGCTATGTGGCTGTTATTTTCAGCTTGTTGTTATATCTTGTTTCATGTGTATCTTTTAGCCCGTTGCTCCATTTTGAGTGTTCCTTATATGAAACTTGTGTGATTTTGCATGTAGAATCATAATATCATTTTGTTAACATGTTTGGAGTATGTTTGCTTGATGTTTGGGTGCATCTTGCACCATTGCCATGCTTAACATGTTTTGCTCATATCTTCTAGGCCGTAGCTCCGAATTAAACAAACTTTATATGAAACTTGACTAGAATTTCGTATAGATCATGATGGTGCATGTTAAATTGCTGTTTAACAACTTAAACTTAAGGTTTGTGCAGATCTGGACTAATTTCATACTATGCATATGAGGACTTACCGGATTTGTCTTAAGTAGCTTCCGGCCTCATTTAAACTTGTTGTTCTTATGTTGCTTCTCTGTGCTTCCTACCTTGTAATATTTTGCATCCTATATGGATCTGTCTTGCATCCTACTTGCTTGAGCTTATTGTCTTGTTCTTGTGTTGTTCTGATGTGCTTCCTATGTTGTCATGTAATGCATCCTAAATGCATCTGCAGTGCATCATACCTTGCCATTTATTGCATCATATATAAACTTGTGTTGTTTTTCTGTGCTTCCTACCTTGCCATGTTATGTTTCCTGTATAGACTTGTTGTGCTTCCTGTATAGACTAGTCATGCATCATACCTTGTCATGTATTGCATCATATATAACCTGTGTTGTTTTTCTGTGCTTCCTACCTTGCCATGTATTGCTTCCAGTATAGACTTGTCATGCATCATACCTTGCAATGTAATGCATCATATATAAACTTGTGTTGTTCTGCTGTGCTTCCTACCTTGTCGTGTTATGCTTCCTGTATAGACTTGTAGTGCTTCCTACATAGAACTGTCTTGCATCATACTTGGTTGAGCATATTGTAATGATCTTGTGTTGTGTGTTTACCGTATTGCTTGCTTCTTCTCGTTAGTGCTTGTTCCGTTGCGATCGTGAGGATTCGTTCGCCTACCCGTGGTTCTTCTTCAAGGCTTCTTCTCCATCTTCTTCACGGAATAGTTCTTCTTCCTTGCGGGATCTCAGGCAAGATGACCATACCCTTGGATACCTTTACTATCATTGCCTTTGCTTAGTCGTCTCGATGCTATCGTTATATGTCGCGCTACCCATCTTATTATCAGCCCCTCTCCTTGTTGCCATGAAACCTCTGACCTTTGACACCTTCCTAGCAAAAACCATTGTTTGGCTATGTTACCCGCTTGCTCAGCCCCTCTTATAGCGTTGTTAGTTGCAGGTGAAGATGAAGATCGTTCCAGGAGGGAACTCCTATATACTGGGCATGGGTGGAAGGCTTGGCCTTTTGCTCGGTGTTTTGTTCCACTCATGCCACCTTAGGCGCCGATAAACCGGCATTATGTTCCTTGATTTTGCGTTCCTTACACGGTTGGGTATATGGGGACCCCTTGACAGTTCGTCTTTGAATAAAACTCCTCCAGCAAGGCCCAACTTTGGTTTTAATTTGATCATAATAACAACTTAATTAATTAATTAAATTGCATAGGGAGTTAGCGCTACCCGAGGTTTCTTCTACATAGCAGGGGGCCAGTGCTGATGGTGTTGGTCCCAAATGGGGGGACTGCGGGGCCACCACGGGGAAACTCGAGGTTTGGCTCCCGTAGGCTCACCTATCCGGTTGTGGCCTGAGACGAGATACGCCGGCTACTATCAGGGTGCCGGCATGCCGGGAGGTCTTGCTGGACTTGTTTTACCATTGTCGAAATGTCTTGTGCACCGGGATGCCGAGTCTGATCGGATTTCCCTAAGATAAGGGGTGATGATATTATATTTATCACTTCAGCTGATCGTGAGAGCTTGTGATGGCTAAGTTGGGACACCCCTGCAGGGTTATGATCTTTCGAAAGCCGTGCCCGTGGTTATGTGGCAGATTGGAATTTGTTAATGTCCGGTTGTAGAAAACTTGACAGAGGATCCGAACTAAAACACACAACTGTGTGAGTAACCGTGACTGTCTCTTTTCAATTTGAGAAGAGAACACGGTGGGGTTATGTTTGACTCGTATGTAGTTTAGGATCTTTAGCGATCACTACTAGTTTGCGACCGCTTGCGTAGATGCTCATCTTATTCTTGTACTCGTAAGTTAGCCACCATATATATTGCTTAGCCGCTGCTGCAACCTCACAACTTTACCTCTTCATACCCATTAAGCTTTGATAGTCTTGTTACCCATGGTTATGGAATTGCTGAGTCCTTGCGGCTCACAGATACTACAACAACAGTTGCAGGTGCAGGTTTCCGATGTCTTGACGTGAGAGCGATGATCGTTGTTTGGAGTTCTTTCTTTCTTCTTCTTCTTCAGTCTTGGGTTTGGTTCCGGGTCGGCAGTCTGGGATAGCAGATGGATGTCTTTGTGTTTTTCTTGTTTGTATCCGTAGTCGGATACTTTGTATTGATGTTGTTGTATTCATGTGACTTGTATGTATTGTTGTATCCCCATGTATGTATGTAATGGTACGATGTAATGATATCCATCTTGCTATACGCCCGAAATGAGGTTGTGCCCCAATCACGTAAGTGTCACGTGATCGGAATAGAATCGCATCTTGGGCCTGACATCCTGTGATCAGAATAGTGTTTTGGGATTGACTATTCGTCACCCTGGGTGAGGAATAGTTATTCTTCACCCCCTCTCTCTTTTACCATCAATGCACCGTAATTTTACGTTTCGTAAGTTTTGCCTTATTTCCGACATAAAAGATACCGTAAGAAAATATATAATCGCTGTAAAAATTATTTTATGTTACGTAAAATTACAAACTTAAAAATATAATGTAAAATATATATAAATTGCAACTTTTCTTGTCTTATGACCTATATTTTTATTTTCTTATGCCAAATTTTACGTACTGAATCAATAGGAATGTAACTATTTGAATTCTAGATGTACTTTAAATACGAAGTGATCGTAAAATTACCTCGGGTGAAGAATAACTTATTCTGCACCCTGGGTGATGAATAGTATCACTATATATATAGGAACCCTTCAGGGTCCACACGATCGCTGTGCAAACGAAACACGGTACCCAACCGCCGCCTCCCCAATAATAGGGTTCTTTGCCTCCCATCAGCGTCGACGCCGGTCCGTCCCGTCTTCGGTGACCTTAGGGCCATGGAGGCGGAGTGAATCTCGGCCCTCGCCGGTGGCAGTGCTTCATTTTTAGATCTAGTTTTGAGCTTTGTTAGGGTTTGTGTCATGCTCGGGAAGACGAGATGGCGGCGGCTCCCTGAAGATGAAATAAAGGTCTCCCCGCCCAGCCTCCGTTCCGGTGATGCGCCTAGCATCGTCGGTGGGTGTGTGAAGGTGTGTCTCCGGCAGATCTATTGTTGGTGGATTTGTTCTGATTTGTTCGTCATTCGTCTTCATTCGTGTGTTTTCAGGTTGGATTATTTTGATCTACACTCTTCATCTACAGCGGTTGCTGTTCTGATGCGTTGGTTCCATAGGGCTTTAGCACGACAACTTTCCGACTGTCTTCTACAATAACGTTTGTCCGGCCCCAACGAGTAAGGGACGATGACAGCGGCGCGCCTTCGACTTCAGTGCTTGTAGGGCCAGTTTGGTTGATGACCTGGGCGCTTCACGCCTGGCCTGGGCTCTCCCTGGACCATGCCTGGTGTTTGTTTGGATAGTGTCCTGAAAACTAGAATGCTTGCCTGGCCTGGGAGTGCATGCACTGGCATTAGCCTGGTCCATGTTAAAAAGATAAAAGAAAGAAAACAGTTTTGGCCGAGGCACGCAATTAGCCCGACCCAGGCGTCATGTTTCTTTCCCCTGGCCAGCTGCCTGGCACTATAAAGAGTTATGTGCAGTATGGTCCATCGTCTAAACTTTCTTTAACCGCTAAATGACAAAAACGGCCACCCAGGGATGGAACCAAACACACATGCCCAGGCTTGCCTGGCCAGGCAAAAAAGTCCACCACCCCAGACTCGATTCAGACAACACTTTCCTCCAGACACAATGTCGAGGACTCGATCCAAACTAGCCCGTAGTCATCGCTAGGTGGTTTATAGATCTGGATGTAATTTTTATTATTTCTAATGTTCATTATATTATCATGATTGAAGATAAATAAATTGGAAAATTTCTAAAAAAAAAGAACCCTTCATTAGCTGATTTTTCTGGCTTCTCGCGCAGCCACTCACCCCTATTATTGTTGGCCATTGGATCAAACACGAACGCAATCAACTGGCCGTGCGCTAACTCTCGATGTGTCCCGTGTCGAATTCCAGCGCCTGGCCTGTACATTTTTTTGAGCGCCCTGGACTATACGTAGCAACCTGTTGAGTGCATGTGGGCTGCCCAAGCCAAGTACGTGGGTTTTCGACCCGGTAAGGGCTTGTTTGGTGTTAGACATATATCTGGCGTACATGTATTTGATAGTATATGATTTGTAATACATCTCCTACCTTATATTTAGGAGAGGCGTCTTGCTCTTTACATCATGTATTCAATATATATTCGTCATTGGGACTCAATAATACATTCATCATATTCCACATCAATCCCTCTCTCTTCCTTCTAACATGGTATCAGCTTAACCGATCCAAACCTTAGCCGCCCCCTAACGCTTCCGCCCGCGCGACGCCCTCAGTGTGATCGGCCTCCATGACCGACACCGAGGGCCGCGCCACACGTACCTAGGGTTCGCCCGCCGGTCGTGTTGACCGGCTGCCCTAAAATGTCTTTTTCTCGAGCCCTTGCTCCGGGTTGTTTCTCTCTTCCGCTGGTCACCCTGATCGACGATTTTCGTTTTTGTTTTCCGATGTAAGCTTGATCGGTTTGCGTCACCCACCGCCCTCGCGACCCACTGCGCATCTACTCCGATACCAGTACGACCGATCGGTCTCTCCTCCGACCCGGCAGCCACGCGCGATGGTGGCCCGTCACGGCCTGCCGCCGTCCGCGCGTGGCCTGTCCGTCGCCCTGCGTCATCCGTCACCGCCCTGCCTCGATTGGGATTCTTCAATATCCACCTTGTCCGCTGCGACTGTGCGGCCCCTACGCCGGCTACCTGGGGCCCGTTGACTGCAGCCCCGTCGCTGGCTGCCTCGGGCCGGCTGCCTCGACCTTGCCGGTTACCTTGAGCCGGCTGCCTCGGGCCGGCCGGTTACCTTGGGCCGGCTGAGACGGACTCGCCGGCTTCATCTTGGACTCCCTCCGCCGCCAGCCAGCCTCCACCAAGCGCTCCCCCCCCCCAACCTCATGCGCGATCGGATTGATCACCTGTCCGCCGCGGCGATGTGCCTCATCTACGCCGTGCCACCGACGTGGCCCATCGGTTGCGCGCGCCTCCGAAAATCCCATGAAGATTGCCCTGAGTATAGTGCGCCTCTCCACCGCTCGAGTCAGCCCGTCGGCTGCTATTCTCTCTAGTCCGACCGTCCGCGAGGCTCCTGTTGTTCGCAACGCTACCGCTATGACTACGGGGGGATGTTAGAGTATATTTGGCATACATGTATTTGGCAGTCTAGGATTTGTAATCCCATCTCCTACCTTATCTTTAGGAGAGGCGTCTTGCCCTCCAAGTCATGTACTCAATACATGCTCACCCTCGAGGCTCAATAATACATCCATCATAGTCCGCACCAATCCCTCTGCCTCCCTTCTAACATTTGGTTTGACGTGATCCCTCGGAATCCCTGTCCAAAACCGGGGCGTACTGTTGGAAAACGTAGCATGCAATTTCAAAAAAAAAATCATACGCTCACGCAAGATCTATCTAGGAGATGCATAGCAACGAGAGGGGTAGCGTGCGTCCACGTACCCTCGTAGACCGAAAGTAGAAGCGTTTGACAACGCGGTTGATGTAGTCGAATTTTTTTTCCCGTTCCGAACGATCAAGCACCGAACGTACGACACCTCCGAGTTCTGCACACGTTCAGCTCGATGATGTCCCTCGTTCCTTTGATCAAGCAAGGTGTCAAGGAAGCGGATGAGTTCCGCCAGCATGACGGTGTGGTGACGGTGATGGTGAAGTGATCTGCGTAGGGCTTCACCTAAGCACTACAAGAATATGACCGGAGGTGTAAACTGTGGAGGGGGACGCCGCACACGGGTAACAATTGTTGGTGTGTGTTCTAGGCGCCCCGTCCTCAATCACCGATAGGGGGAAGAAGTGGGAATCCTAGTCCAGACTTTCCTTCCTCCTTTCTTCTTTCCTTCTCCTCTTTTTTGTCCAGCCCATATGGGGGTGCACTAGCCCCTTGCTGGTGTGTTTCCCTCTTGGCCCAGTAGGCCCAAATCTTTTGCCGGGGATGCCCGAAGTACTTTCCGGTGACCCGATAAGTACCCGATTCCCTCCGGAACACTTCTGGTGTCCGAATACCATCGTCCTATATCAATCTTTACCTCTCGACCATTTAGAGACTTCTCATAATGCCCGTGATCTCATCCGGGACTCCGAACAAACTTCGGTCACCAAATCACGTAACTCATATAATACCAAATCGTCATCGAACGTTAAGCGCGCGGACCCTACGGGTTCGAGAACTATGTACACATGACCGAGACACATCTCCGGTCAATAACCAATAGCGGAACCTGGATGCTCATATTGGATCCTACATATTTTCCGAAGATCTTTATCGGTGAACCGTTATGACAACATACGTTATTCCGTCAGTATGTTACTTGTCCAAGATTGAATCGTTGGTATTTTCGTACCTAGTTCAATCTCGTTACCGGGAAGTCTCTTCACTCGTGCCGTAATACATCATCCCGTGACTAACTCAGTAGTCATTTCCTTGCAAGGCTCATTATGATGTGTATTACCAAGAGGGCCCAGAGATACCTCTCTGATACTTGGAGTGACAAATCCTAATCTCGATTCACGCCAACCCAACAAGACACCTTTGGAGATACCTGTACAACATATTTATAATCACGCATTTACGTCGTGACGTTTGATATCACACAAGTCATTCCTCCGTTATCCAGGAGTTGCATGATCTCGTAGTCGGAGGAATATGTATTTGACATGAAGAAAGCAATAGCAGTAAAACTGGACGATCATTATGCTAAGCTGACAGGTGGGTCATGTCCATCACATCATTCTCCTAATGACGTGATTCCCTTCATCAAATGACAACACATGTCTATGGTTAGGAAACTTAACCATCTTTAATTATCGAGCTAGTGTAGTAGAGGCTTATTAGGGACACAGTGTTTTGTCTATGTATCCACATATGTATCAAGTTTCCGGTTAATACAATTATAGCATGAATAATAAACATTTATCATGATATAAGGAAATATAAATAACTACTTTATTATTGCCTCTAGGGCATATTATTTTCAGTCCCCCACTTGCACTAGAGTCAATAATCTAGTTCACATCGCCATGTGATTTAATATCAATAGTTCACATCTTTATGTGATTAACACCCATAGTTCACATCGCCATGTGACCAACACCCAGAGGGTTTACTAGAGTCATTTAGTCTAGTTCACATCGCTATGTGATTAACACCCAAAGAGTAATAAGGTGTGATCATGTTTTGCTTGTGGGAGAAGTTTAGTCAACGGGTCTGCCACATTCAGATCCGTGTGTATTTTGCAAATTTCTATGTCTATAATGCTCTGCATGAAGCTACTCTAGCTAATTGCTCCCACGTTCAATACATATCTAGATTTGAGACTTAGAGTCATCTAGATTAGTGTCAAAGCTTGCATCGACATAACTCTTTACGACGAACTCTTTATCACCTCCATAACCGAGAAACATTTCCTTAGTCCTTTTTAAGGTAACTAAGGAAAATTTTGACCGCTGTCTAGTGATCTACTCCGGGATCACTATTGTACCTCTTTGCCAAACTCATGGTAAGGTACACAACAGGTTTGGTACACAACATGACATACTTTATAGAACCTATGTCTGAGGCATAGGGAATGACTTTCATTCTCTCTATATTTTTCTGCCGTGGTCGGGCTATGAGTCTTACTCAACTTCATACCTTACAACTCAAGCAATAACTCCTTCTTTGATTGATCCATTTTGAACTTCTTCAAAACTTTATCAAGGTATGTGTTTTGTGAAAGTCCTATTAAGCGTCTTTGATCTATCCCTATAGATCTTGATGCCTAATATATAAGCAGCTTCACTTAGGTCTTTTATTGAAAAACTCCTTTTAAACAATCATTTATGCTTTCCAAAAAATTCTACATCATTTCCAATCAACAATATGTCATTCACAAATACTTATCAGAAATGTTGTAGTGCTCCCACTCCCTTTCTTGTAAATACATGCTTCACCGTAAGTCTGTATAAAACCATATGCTTTGATCACCTTATCAAAGCGTATATTCCAACTTCGAGATGCTTGCACCAGTCCATACATGGATCGCTGGAGCTTGCACACTTTGTTAGCACCTTTAGGATCGACAAAACCTTTTGGTTGCACCATATACAACTCTTCTTTCAGAAATCCATTAAGGAATGTAGTTTTGACATCCATTTGCCAGATTTCATAAAATGTGACAATTGCTAACATGATTCGGACAGACTTAAGAATCGCTATGGGTGAGAAAGTCTCATCGAACTCAACTCCTTGAACTTGTCAAAAACCTTTTGCAACAAGTCGATTTTTGTAGATAGTAACATTACTACCAGCGTCCGTCTTCCTCTTGAAGATCCATTTATTCTCAATGGCTTGCCGATCATCGAGCAAGTCCACCAAAGTCCACACTTTGTTCTCATACATGGATCCTATCTCAGATTTCATGGCCTCAAGCCATTTATTGGAATCTGGGCTCATCATAGCTTCTTCATAGTTCGTAGGTTCACCTTGGTCTAGTAACATGACTTCCAGAACAGGATTACCATACCACTGTGGTGCGGATCGTGCTCTGGTTGACCTACGAGCTTCAGTAGCAACTTGATCTGAAGCTTCATGATCGTTATCATTATCTTCCTCTCTAGTTGGTGTAGGCATCGCGGAAACAGTTTTCTATGATGTACCACTTTTCAATTCGAGAGAAGGTACAATTACCTCATCAAGTTATACTTTCCTCCCGCTCACTTCTTTTAAGAAAAACTCCTTCTCTAGAAATGATCCATTCTTAGCAAGAAAGATCTTGCCTTCGGATGTGTTGTAGAAGGTGTACCAAACAATTTCTTTTGGGTATTCTATGAAGACGCACTTCGCCGATTTGGGTTTCGAGCTTATCAGGCTAAAACTTTTTCACATAAGCATCGCAACCCCAAACTTTAAGAAATGTCAGTTTTGGTTTCTTGCCAGACCACAGTTCATACGGTGTCGTCTCAACGGATTTAAACGGTGCCCTATTTAACGTGAATGCAACTGTCTCTAATGCATAACCCCAAAACAATAGTGGTAAATCGGCAATAGACATCATAGATCGCACCATATCTAATAAAGTACGGTTACGACGTTTAGACACACCATTATGCTGTGGTGTTCCAGGTGGCGTGAGCTGCGAAACTATTCCACATTGTTTCAAATGAAGACCAAACTCGTAACTCAAATATTTGCCTCCGCGATCGGATTGTAGAAAATTTATTTTCTTGTTACAATGATTCTCTACTTCACTCAAAAATTCTTTGAACCCTTTCAAATTTTTCAGACTTGTGTTTCATTAAGCAGATATACCCATATCTACTCAAATCATCTGTGAAGGTGAGATAATAACGATACCCGCCGCGTGCTTCAACACTCATTCGACCACATACATTGGTCTGTATTATTTCCAATAAGTCATCATTGTTCCGGACAACGAGGTTTTAGTCATCTTATCCACGAGGCATGGTTCGCAAGTATCAAATGATTCATAATCAAGTGATTTCAAAAGTCCATCAGTATGGAGTTTCTTCGTGCGCTCTACACCAATATGACCTAAACGGCAGTGCCACAAGTATGTTGCACTATCATTATCAACTCTACATCTTTTGGCATCAATATTATGAATATGCGTATTACTATGATCGAGATTCAGTAAACCATTCACCTTGGGTGTATGACCATAGAAGGTTTTATTTGTGTAAGTAGAATAACAATTATTCTCTGACTTAAATGAATAATCGTATTGCAATAAACACGATCCAATCTTGTTCCTGCTCAACGCAAACACCAAATAACATTTATTTATACACTACAGGAATCAGGAACTTTGCCGGCTGCCATGGCTGATGGCAAAGGCATGCCTGGCAAATGGCAAAGACCTTTGCCGTCAGCCAGCAGACGACAAACCGTCTGGCTGAACGAACTATGGCAAAGGGCTCTTTGCTGTGTGCTGGCGGACGACAAAGATGCAGAGGCCTTTGCCGTCAGCCAGTAGACGACAAAGAGCATGGATGACAAGGGTGTTAGGTAGGTTCTTTAGGGTTTAATAGTGTGCTTTGCCGTCTATTGGCAGACGACAAAGATGCAAAGGTCTTTGCCGTCTGCCAGCAGACGACAAAGTGGTTATCCCAGGTGCCCCCCGGCAGCTGACACGTGGCATGCTTTGTCGTCTGCTAGCAGACGACAAAGATGCAAGGGTCTTTGCCATCTGCCAGCAGACGGCAAGCATGCCATACAGGCCATCCCAGTGCACCCCAGGTTGCGCATGTAGCTGACACGTGGTAGCTTTGCCGTCTGCTGGCTGATGGCAAAGCTCTTTGTCGTCTGCCAGCTGACGGCAAAGTGCATGTATAGCCCCTGTTTTTTTCTTAAATCCAGTCAATTTCACAGAATTTCACAAATATATATATCTATACACATTTGAAAATACTTTCAACAAGCATACCAACACATATACATACCAAATCGTATCCCTGCCATATGGATATGATCATCCAACACATATACATACCAAATCAAAAGTCTATATGCAACATATATAGCTAGCCAACATATCCAACAACAAGCATACAATGGTTTCATCCATACATACATACATAGGTAGCAAGTTTAACATTGTTCATCCTACAAAATCAAAACAAAAAGGGAGCACAAGGAGAAGAGTAGACTTCATCAACGCAAACTTCCTCATCTAAAGCAAACTTGCAAATTGGGAAAAAAGAAAGTTAGAAGAAGAGAGTTAGAAGAAGAAGAAGAAGACTAGAATAGGAAGACTAGCTAGAAGAAGAAGAAGAAAAAGAAGAAGAAGAAGAAGAAGAAAAAGAAGAAGAAGAAGACGGTTTTTTCTTCTCTTTCCTTTTCTCCTCTCCTCTTCTTTATCTTCTTCTTGTGACTAAGGTAGGTAATAATGCCATTTTTAGCTAAGCTAGGTAAAAATGCCAAGTGTAGGTCATTTTAGAGCTAAGCTAGGTAAATAGGTCATTTTGGAGCTTAGTAAGGTTATTATGTCATTTTGGAGGAAAATAAGCTAAGTCTATGTCATTTTGGAGGTAACAAAGATTATCATGCCATTTTTGACCTAAGTATGCTGAGTATGTCATAAATGAACCGAAGAAGCTAAGTATAGGTTATTTTTTACCTAACCTAGGTCGTTATGCCATTTTGAGCTAACTAAGAATATTTATTCATTTTGGATGACAAAATGGTAAGTGTAGGTCATTTTGGAGCTATCCTAGTTAAAATTGGTTATTTTGGAGCTAGGTAAGGTTATTTTGTCATTTTGGAGAAAAATAAACTATACATTTTGGAGCTAAACCAAGATTATTATGCCATTTAGGAGGAAAATAGGCTAAGTGTGCATTTGTTAAGCAAAACACTAGAGAAAACTTACCCTCATCACAACAAATGCGATGAAGATCGCAACTAAGGTAACAATTGATCCAACGGCATAATGATACCAAGCCTCATTATCAATGGCATATTTTCTAATCTTCTTAATCTTCAAGTGCATTGCATCCATCTTCAAGCGCATTGCATTCATCTTCCTCTTGTGATCATCAACAACATGAACATACAACTCCAATATCATCTTCTCTTCTTCAATTCTTTTAATTTTTTTCTTTCAAATACTCATTTTCTTTTTCAACTAAATTTAACTTCTCAACAAGAGGGTCGGTTGGAATTTCCAGTTCACATACCTCCTAGATAAAAATATCTCTATGTCAATAAATAGTTATAAAAGAGAATTTACCACATCCGAATCATAAAGCGGGAGAAGGCCGACGGGGACGGATATCAAGACCATGGCACTATGTATAACAAACAATCATAAAAGGTAAGGAAATTATACAAGTAACTATATAAATCATAGAACCATACAAGTAACTATATAAATCACATACAACATAAAAAAAATTGAATACTTAATAATAATCTGCATCGTCGGGTTCAATAAATGCTCCGAGATCAATAAATGCATCATCATCATCACTATGAGTAATGACGTGCTCATCATCATCATCATCAATAAATGCATCATCATGTGGAATGCCACCTTTACGTAATCGGTCAAGCATTGACAGGTCATCCGCAGCAGTAACCTCTTCTAGTTTAGGCTATTCTTGTTCTGGCTCAGGGGTGAAGTTGGGTTCACCGTCGTTGTCTACTTCAATGTTCTGGGATGAAGTAGAGCGGTTCTTGAAACGTTTTTTGGAAATACGTGTTTCTTGGAAGAATTCTCCTTCATATGTGTCTGGGTTAATGTGCGGTTCACAATCCTCTTCATAGGGGGGAGATAGTCTAACCCGTGGTGTCACTTCATAAACGACATCCCAACCATTGATATTTGCATCACTTTGACAAGCCCACTTTAGATAGAAAACTTGGGTTGCCTGTTGAGTCGTAATGTAGACATCGGGAACATCCAAATGGGTGCTTTATTTGATTTCCACTAGCCGTATATGTTCATGAGTCCTTCTAGTCTCCTTCGGCCAGAACCAATAAAATTTAAAGACTACGACGTTTGGTGGATTTGCACCATAGAATTGAAGTTTCAACTCTTCCATAATACTCGGTATCTCCTTCATAGATGGAAGAGACACAACAATTGGTAGACTTTCGACCGGCCATAGATTGCTCTTTGCCATAGGTACGAAAGTGATACCCGTTGATGTCATATTTTCCAAATGAATGGACCTTATAGTCAAAACCATTAGCGACTTGTCTCAATTCGGCGTCGATAAACTCTGAATTAGCCTACAAGTTTAATATGAAAGAAGGATTGTTGCATTAACCACAAATTAGACGAAGAAATGAAATGGTATAATGGAAATTACTGTTTGTTTGAACCAAGAGATGAAACCGGAAAAGCCACCTCCTTGCTTTGCCAGAAGCTTACTCTTCGACGGAATCCTTTTGGATCACCGCTCCATACGAGAAATTGGTGACGTATCGACTGTATAAAATTTATTCGGGAATAAGAGCAGTACAAATGAATTACAAGTTGCGAAACAATGTACCGGGAACTTACTCAATATACAACCACACTTCTGTTAGGTTGTTGAAGATATACAACGAAATGGTCCGCCATTCTTCGAAATCCAACGTTAAGGAATTAGAAGCACCGGCTGGTGCGAGATCCCCTTTGAATAGGCTATGGTTGGATCCACCCTTTTTAGGGTCGCCAGCATTGTACCGAGGCTACGTATTATGCAAATGATGATTTTTGGCTTCATAGTGTGCTGTCATGAAGTTTGCTGCCTCCTCAGTCATGAATGCCTCGGCCCTCGATTCTTCAATTCTACGTTTATTTTTACATTTTGCTCAAAGCGTCTTCTGCATCCTCCTAGTTGCGTAGCACCAACGATTTTGCATGCCCCCAATCTTGCCTCGATTGGGAGATGCAAAATCAAGTGCTGCATTGGATTAAATAAGCCTGACGGAAAGATCTTCTCTAATTTGCATATCAACTCCGGCGCCAAGTCTTCCATTTCTTCTAACAATCTAGGCGATAGTTCTTTCACACAAAGAACACGGAAGAAATAGCTCAGCTTTGCCGGAACTAGCCATTCATCATCAAGGATGAAGCCACGCAACACCACCGGGATTACCCGCTCAATCCATATGTGCCAATCATGACTCTTGAGACCAAATATCTTCAATTTTTCAAGACTCGATCCCCTCTTTTGCATACCCATCGGGGAACATCAACTGCATTTTCACCCACAAGATAATTTACCTCATAGCTGGCCTTCCAAGATTGAACCATGCCTTTGGCTTTGTCCAGTTCAGCTTTCCTTTTGGTGGTTGCATGTTTTGTAATGGTCTATCACATAGCGCCTCCAGATCGACTCTAGCCTTAGTAATGTCCTTTGACTTCCCCTCTATGCCGAACAATGTACCAAAAAGTGCCTCGGCAATATTCTTTTCAGTGTACATCACATCGATGTTGTGTGGGCAAAGGAGGTCTTTGAAATAAGACAAATCCCGCAAGCATGTCTTGTGAGTCCGGGCGTGTTCCGAATTATACCCCTTGAAATACCCTGTATGCTCTGGATCTGGTCGAGAGCGTTTAACTGATCCAGGGTCTCTTGGCCTGTCAACGCAGGTGATGCAGAGTTTTTGACAACTCTACTTTTGATGAAGTTCTTTTTGTCTTTCCTGAACTTATGGCGAGGATCCAGGAACTGTCTATGCAAGTCGAAGCAAGCGAACTTGCGACCGGCCTGAAGCCAACGAATCTGAAGAGCTCCCTTGCATGTGGGGCACAAGAACCTTCCATGCACACACCAGCCAACGAATAGCGCATATGCCGACAAGTCATGCGTTGAGTACATGTACCAGACACACCTTATGAAGTTCTCTTTGCTAAAGGTGCCGTATGTCTTGAACCCATTATCCCAGGCTTCTTGCAATTTGTGCTTCAGCGGCTCCATGTACACATTCATATTCTTCCCCGGATAGTTGGGCCCTGGAATTATCAACGTCAGAAAAATGTTCTTTCTGTGCATAATCTGTCCGAGGGGGATTGAGTGGAATGAAAAATACGGGCCAACAACTGTATTGGGCTGCCATCAGACCAAACACACTGAACCAATCTGTGTTGACGGCGACTCGAGGATGCTTCATATCTATCGCTTTGTCCATATGTAATGCATCAAAGCGCTTCCACGCTTTACCGTCCGATGTGTGCACCATCATCAGCTTCTCATCTGCATGTAGGTGGGTCCTTTTGCCCGTTTTGTGCCGTGTCATCTGTCTGGCCATCTCTTCGACCATGAAAAGGCGTTGAAGTCTTGGTATGATTGGCATATACTGAAGAAACATTAACGGGGATTTTGGTCTGCGTGTTCTCACCCATACCATTGTCTACTACAACATACTTGGATGACTTGCAAATGGGACATTAGTTCAAGTACGCATACTGAAGCCTAAATAAGGCACATCCTTTCTCACATGCATGTATCTTCTCATAGGGCATCTTAAGAGCACGGAGGATTTTGTTTGACTAGTAGAGGTTTGCAGGTAGTACATGGCCTTTGGGTAGAAAACATCCAAATACTGTCATCATCGCGTAGTAGCATTCTCTACCCAAGTTGAATTGAGACTTCAAAGCCGTTATTTGTGAGATGGCATCCAGCTGACAGTGCTCAGTGTGCTCATGGAGAGGACGTTTTGAAGACTCCAACATTTCATTGAAGACCTTTGCAGATTGCTCCATCTCATCATCCGAGTCCCGAGCATCATCAAAGTCTTGCACCATGTCTTCCATCCCGGTACCATGCTCGTCGGTGCGACAACAAATCACCTCAGCTCTGGCACGTTGGGCAGAGTCGGCATGAAATGTCCACACCGTATAACCTGGCGTAAAAACCCTGTTATGCAGGTGTTTGCCCATTTCATCCATTGTCCTCTTGTGCCAATTGTCGTACCCGGCACAGGGGCACCAGGTTGTCCTCTGGACATTTGCAAATGTGGCTCTCAGAAACCCCTTGGTTATTGTTAACCATTCAATGGTCATGTCTTTTTGACTAGTGTGACTAGTGTACATCCACGCCAGGGGTGGAGCTGGAGCAAATGCTACCGGATGCACCACTTTAACAAAGCAAAAATATTCAAGGAACCATGTATTGAATAAAGGTGTATTTCACAGCTTCTAGCCATCAAAATAAAGCTACAATGTATTGAATAAAGCTCAGGTATAATAGAAGGCAATGTGTAGAAACAAAACATAACCGTCAAAATTCTTACTATAATCATAAAATAAAGGTGGAAAATTACTTGAGAAGGATACCTTGCATTTCTAAATTCCAAAATACATCATCGGATATCAAGGTTCAGTAACCTACAATATAAAAATAGAACTAAGCCTCAAGTAGAACATAATAAATTCCCAAATAAATGTATTTAAATGGCTAATGTTCAATCAGTGTCTCTTGGCTGACAAGGTCCATTAAGTAAGTATTTTCTTCTAACCAGATCTTCAAATTAAGATGGTAATATTGAATCATTTTTCTCCTGCTCGGATCAGATTGAATCTCCTCTTCACAATTTATTTCTTCCGGAACATCTTTTGATAGTGCTTTTCTTTTGAGAAGAAACTTTTCCATAGTATATGTATGTTAAAATATAAATTACAAATGAGAGACAAAAATCACATAGAAAGTATACCCTAAATACAAGTGAAACCCTAGAAAATAATCCAAGTTTCGCCAATACATTGAGATTTAATATATCGTCTACAAGATTATACATGTAATTGTTACAACTTGCAATTTGTAAAAAGATTTAGAAAAAGTTGGGGCAAGGATGCTAACAAAACTGGGGTCGTTTATTTAATCTATAGATAGAAAAATTGCAGGTTGCCGAATTGCAGAGACTAGAGAAGAGAGAACCGAACCTGCCGGATGCGAAACTGTGGAGTGCGGCATTGCCGTGTGGGTGTTGCTGCGTCAGAACGCTAGCCGTCATGTGTGGTCGTGGCCTGTGGTGTCCGTCGTCCAGCGTCTCTCAATCTCTCGCTTGCTGCCGCCTCTGTGTCTACACGCAGAAGACAAATCGATCGATCCATCCAATGGTGTGAAAAAAATAGTGTGCGTACGATAACTTGGGCTGGGGGTGGGAAAACAAACAACAAAGTGTGCGTGCATGGTGTTGGGAACGTAGTATTTCAAAAAAAATCCTATGATCACGCAGGATCTATCTACTAGATGCATACCAACGAGATGGGAGAGTGTGTCTACGTACCCTCGTAGACCGAAAGCGGAAGCGTCTAGTGACGTGGTTGATGTAGTCAAACTTTCTTCGCGATCCAACCGATCAAGCACCGAACGTACGGAGCCTCCGCGTTCAGCACACGTTCAGCTTGATGACGTCCCTCGAGCTCTTGATCCATTAGAACTTCGCGGGAGAGTTTCATCGGCACGACGGCGTGGTGACAGAGATGATGAAGCTACCGGTGCAGGGCTTCGCCTAAGCACTGCAACGATATAATCGAGGTGTGTTTCTGTGGAGGGGGGCACCGCACACAGTTGGGAGAGATCAACTTGATCAACTTGTGTATCTAGAGGTACCCCCTACCCCCGTATATAAAGGAGCAAGGGGGCGGCCGGCCGGCCCCTATGGCGCGCCCTAGGAGGGCCAATCCTACTAGGAATAGGATTCCAATCCTATTCCTAGTAGGAGTCCACCAAGAGGGAGAGGGGGAAGGAAGGAGAGGGAGAGGGAGAAGGAAAGGGGCGCCGCCCCCCTCCTTTCCATGTCCAATTCGGACCAAGGGGGAGGGGCGTGTGGCCCAGCCCTGGCCGGCCCTCTCTATCTCCACTAAGGCCCACTAGGGCCCAATACTTTCCCGAGGGGTTCCGGTAACCCCCCCAGCACTCTGTTTTAATCCGAAACCTTTCTGGAACCCTTCCGGTGTCCGAATATAGTCGTCCTATATATATCAATATTTACGTCTCGAACATTCCGAGACTCCTCATCATGTCTGTGATCTCATCCGAGACTCCAAACTACCTTCGGTACATCAAAACTCATAAACTCATAATACCGATGAAACGTTAAGCGTGCGGACCCTACGGGTTCGAGAACTATGTAGACATGACCAAGACTCATCTCTGGTCAATAACCAATAGCGGAACCTGGATGCTCATATTGGCTCCTACATATTCTACAAAGATCTTTATCGGTCAAACCGCATAACAACATACGTTGTTCCCTTTGTCGTTGGTATGTTACTTGTCCGAGATTCGATCGTCGGTATCTCAATACCTAGTTCAATCTTGTTACCGGCAAGTCTCTTTACTCGTTCCGTTATACATCATCTCGTGACTAACTCATTAGCCCTTTTGCTTGCAAGGCTTATTATGATGTGCATTACCGAGAGGGCCCAGAGATACCTCTCCGACACTCGGAGTGACAAATCCTATTCTTGATCTATGCCAACACCACGAACACTTTCGGAGACACCTGTAGAGCATCTTTATAATCACCCAGTTACGTTGTGATGTTTGATAGCACACAAGGTGTTCCTCCGGTATTCAGGAGTTGCATAATCTCATAGTCATAGGAACATGTATTAGTCATGAAGAAAGCAATAGCAGTAAAACTAAACGATCATAGTGCTAAGCTAACGGATGGGTCTTGTCCATCACATCATTCTCCTAATGATATGATCTCTTTGATCAAATGACAACTCATGTCTTTGGCTAGGAAACGTAACCATCTTTGCTCAATGAGCTAGTCTAGTAGAGGCATGCTAGGGACATACTGTTTTGTCTATGTATTCACAAATGTACTAAGTTTCCGGTCAATACAATTCTAGCATGAATAAAAGACATTTATCATGATATAAGGAAATACAAATAACATCTTTATTATTGCCTCTAGGGCATATTTCCTTCAGCGTCCCATTTGAACTAGAGTCAATAATCTAGATTACAAAGTAATGATTCTAACACCCATGGAGTCTTGGTGCTGATCATGTTTTGCCCGTGGAAGAGGCTTAGTCAACGGGCCTGCTACATTCAGATCCGTATGTATCTTGAAAATTTCTATTTCTCCCTCCTTGACTTGATCGTGGATGGAATTGAAGCGTCTTTTGATGTGCTTTGTTCTCTTGTGAAACCTGGATTCCTTCGCCAAGGCTATTGCTCCAGTGTTTTCACAAAAGACTTTCATTGGACCCGATGCACTAGGTACCACACCTAGATCGCATACGAACTCCTTCATCCAGACTCCTTCATTTGCTACTTCCGAAGCAGATATGTATTCCGCTTCACACGTAGATGCCGCCACGACGCTTTGCTTGGAACTGCACCAACTGATAGCTCCATGGTTTAATAAAAATACATATCCGGTTTGTGACTTAGAGTCATCTTGATCAGTGTCAAAGCTTGAATTGACGCAACCGTTTACGACGAGCTCTTTGTCACCTCCATACACGAGAAACATATCCTTTGTCCTTTTCAGGAACTTCAGGATGTTCTTGACCGCTGTCCAATGATCCACTCCTGGATTACTTTGGTACCTCCCAACTAAACTTATAGCAAGGCACACATCAGGTCTGGTACACAGCATTGCGTACATGATAGATCCTATGGTTGAGGCATAGGGAATGACTTTCATTTTCTCTCTATCTTCTGTAGTGGTCGGGCATTGAGTCTTACTCAACTTCACACCTTGTAACACAGGTAAGAACCCTTTCTTTGACTGATCCATTTTGAACTTCTTCAAAACTTTATCAAGGTATGTGCTTTGTGAAAGTCCAATTAAACATCTTGATCTATCTCTATAGATCTTGATGCCTAATATGTAAGCAACTTCACCGAGGTCTTTCATTGAAAAATTCTTATTCAAGTATCCTTTTATAATATCCAGAAATTCTATATCATTTCCAATCAACAATATGTCATCCACATATAATATCAGAAATGCTACAGCGCTCCCACTCACTTTCTTGTAAATACAGGCTTCTCCAAAAGTCTGTATAAAACCATATGCTTCGATCACCTCATCAAAGCGTATATTCCAACTCCGAGATGCTTGCACCAATCCATAGATGGATCGCCGGAGCTTGCACACTTTGTTAGCACCTTTAGGATCAAAAAAACCTTCTGGTTGCATCATGTACAACTCTTCTTTGAGATATCCATTCAAGAATGCAGTTTTGACATCCATTTGCCAGATTTCATAATCATAAAATGAGGCAATTGCTAACATGATTCGGACAGACTTAAGCATCGCTACGGGTGAGAAAGTCTCATCGTAGTCAACTCCTTGAACTTGTCAAAAACATTTCGCAACAAGTCGATCTTTGTAAATAGTAACATTACCATCAGCGTGAGTCTTCCTCTTGAAGATCCCTTTATTTTCGATGGCTTGCCGATCATCAGGCAAGTCAATCAAAGTCCACACATTGTTCTCATACATGGATCCCATCTCAGATTTCATGGCCTCAAGCCATTTTGTGGAATCTGGGCTCATCATCGCTTCCTCATAGTTCGTAGGTTCATCATGGTCTAGTAACATGACTTCCAGAACTGGGTTGCCGTACCACTCTGACGCGGAACGCACTCTGGTTGATCTACGAAGTTCAGCAGAAACTTGATCTGAAGTTTCATGATCATCATCATTAGCTTCCTCACTAATTGGTGTAGGAATCACTGGAACCAGTTTCTGTGATGTACTACTTTCCAATTCGGGAGAAGGTACAATTACCTCATCAAGTTCCACTTTCCTCCCACTCACTTCTTTCGAGAGAAACTCCTTCTCTAGAAAGGATCCATTCTTAGCAACAAATATCTTGCCTTCGGATCTGTGATAGAAGGTGTACCCAACAGTCTCCTTTGGGTATTCTATGAAGACACATTTCTCCGACTTGGGTTCGAGCTTATCAGGTTGAAGTTTTCTCACATAAGCATCGCAGCCCCAAACTTTAAAAAACAACAACTTTGGTTTCTTGCCAAAGCACAGTTAATAAGGCGTTGTCTCAACGAATTTAGATGGTGCCCTATTTAACGTGAATGCAGCTGTCTCTAAAGCATAACCCCAAAACGATGGTGGTAAATCGATAAGAGACATCATACACCGCACCATATCTACTAAAGTACGGTTATGACGTTCGGACACACCATTACTCTGTGGTGTTCCGGGTGGCGTGAGTTGTGAAACTATTCCACATTGTTTCAAATGAAGACCAAACTCGTAACTCATATATTCACCTCCACGATCAGATCGTAGAAACTTTATTTTCTTGTTACGATGATTCTCTACTTCACTCTAAAATTCTTTGAACTTTTCAAATGTTTCAGACTTGTGTTTCATCAAGTAGATATACCCATATCTTCTCAAATCATCAGTGAAGGTCAGAAAATAACGATACCCGCCGCGAGCGTCAACACTCATCGGTCCACGTACATCAGTATGTATGATTTCCAACAAATCTGTTGCTCGCTCCATTGTTCCGTAGAACGGAGTTTTAGTCATCTTGCGCATGAGGCATGGTTCGCAAGCACCAAGTGATTCATAATCAAGTGATTCCAAAAGTCCATCACTATGGAGTTTCTTCATGCATTTTATACCAACATGACCTAAACGGCAGTGCCAAAAATAAGGTGCACTATCATTATTAACCTTACATCTTTTGGCTTCAATATTATGAATATGTGTATCACTACGATCGAGATCCAACAAGAATAGACCACTCTTCAATGGTGCATGACCATAAAAGATATTACTCAAATAAATAGAACAACCATTATTCTCAAATTTAAATGAATAATCGTCTCGCAATGAACAAGATCCAGATATAATGTTCATGGTTAACGCTGGCACCAAATAACAATTATTCAGGTGTAAAACTAATCCCGAAGGTAGATGTAGAGGTAGCGTGCCAACGGCGATCACATCGACTTTGGAACCATTTCCCACGCGCATCGTCACCTCATCCTTAGCCAATCTTCTTTTAATCCGTAGTCCTCGTGTTACAAATATTAGCAACCAAACCGGTATCAAATACCCACGTACTACTACGAGCATTAGTAAGGTACACATCAATAACATGTATATCACATATACCTTTGTTCACCTTGGCATCCTTATTATCCGCCAAATACTTGGGGCAGTTCCGCTTCCAGTGTCCAGTCCCTTTGCAGTAGAAGCACTCAGTTTCAGGCTTGGCTCCAGACTTGGGTTTCTTCGTGGGAGTAGCAACTGTCTTGCTATTCTTCTTGAAGTTCCCCTTCTTTCCCTTGCCCTTTTTCTTGAAACTAGTGGTCTTGTTAACCATGAACACTTGATGCTCCTTTTTGATTTCTACCTCCGCAGCTTTGAGCATAGCGAAGAGCTCGGGAATTGTCTTCTGCATCCCTTGCATGTTATAGTTCATCACGAAGCCTTTATAGCTTGGTGGCAGTTATTGAAGAACTCTATCAATAACACTATCTTCGTCAACTTTGCTTCCAAGTTGAGTGATATGATTGTAATACCCAGACATTCTGAGCAAGTGTTCACTGATAGAACTATTCTCCTCCATCTTGCAGCTGTAGAACTTATTGGAAATCTCATATTTCTCAATTCGGGCATTTGCTTGAAATATTAACTTCAACTCCTGGAACATCTCATATGCTCCATGACGTTCACAACGTCATTGAAGTCCTAGTTCTAAGCCGTAAAGCATGGCACACTGAACTATCGTGTAGTCATCAGACCGCGTCTGCCAGACGTACAAAGCGTCTACATTAGCGGGAGGGGGCTTGTCACCTAGCGGTGCTTCAAGGACATAATTCTTCTGTGCAGCAATGAGGGTAATCCTCAAGTTACGGACCCAGTCCGTGTAATTGCTACCATCATCTTTCAACTTAGCTTTCTCAAGGAATGCAAAAAAAATTAAAGGAACGGTAGCACCGGCCATTGATATACAACAACATAGATATGCAAAAACTATCAGGACTAAGTTCATATTAAATTAAGTTCAATTAATCAAATTACTTAAAGAACTCCCACTTAGATTGACATCCCTCTAGTCATCTAAATGATCACGTGATCCAAATCAACTAAACCATGTCCGATCATCACGTGAGATGGAGTAGTTTTCAATGGTGAACATCTTATGTTCATCGTATCTAGTATATGATTCACGCTCGACCTTTCGGTCTCTAGTGTTCCGAGGCCATGTCTGTACATGCTAGGGTCGTCAAGTTTAACCCGAGTATTCTTCTTTTGCAAAACTGGCTTGCACCCGTTGTATGTGAACGTAGAGCTTATCAGACCCGATCATCACGTGGTGTCTCAGCACGACAAACTTCCGCAACAGTGCATACTCAGGGAGAACACTTATACCTTGTAATTTTGTAAGGGATCATCTTATAATGCTACCGTCGTACTAAGCATAATAAGATAAACATCACATGCAATCAAAATATGTGACATGATATGGCCATCATCATCTTGTGCTTTTGATCTCCATCTCCAAAGCACCGTCATGATCACCTTCGTCGCTGGCGCAACACCTTGATGTCCATCGTAGCATCGTTGTCGTCTCGCCAACTATTGCTTCCACGACTATCGCTACCGTTTAGTGATAAAGTAAAGCAATTACATGGCAACTGTATTTCATACACAAAAGCGACAACCATATGGCTCCTGCCAGTTGCCGATAACATTACAAAGCATGATCATCTCATACAATAACGTATAACTCATCATGTCTTGACCATATCACATCACAGCATACCATGCAAAAACAAGTTAGACGTCCTCTAGTTTGTTGTTGTAAGTTTTACGTGGCTGCTACGGGCTTCGCAAGAACCGTTCGTACCTATGCATAAAAAAACCACAACGATTTTTCGTCAAGTATGTGTTGTTTTAACCTTCACAAGGACCGAGCGTAGTCACACTTGATTCAGCTAAAGTGAGAGAGACAGACACTCGCCAGTCACCTTTAAGCAACGAGTGCTCGTAACGGCGAAACCAGTCTCGCGTAAGCGTACGCGTAATGTCGGTTTGGGCCGCTTCATCTCACAATACCACCGAAACAAAGTATGACATGCTGGTAAGCAGTATAACTATTATTGCCCACAACTCATTGTGTTCTACTCGTGCATATCATCTACGATAGACCAGCTCATGATGCCACTGTTGGGGAACGTAGTATTTCAAAAAAAATTCCTATGATCATGCAAGATCTATCTACTAGATGCATAGCAACGAGATGGGAGAGTGTGTCTATCTACCCTCGTAGACCGAAAGCGGAAGCATCTAGTGACGCGGTTGATGTAGTTGAACTTTCTTCGCGATCCAACCGATCAAGCACCGAACGTACGGAGCCTCCGTGTTCAGCACATGTTCAGCTTGATGACGTCCGACGAGCTCTTGATCTAGTATAACTTTGCGGGAGAGATTCGTCAACACGATGCTACCTCTTGAGCTTGCATTGTATTCCCTCGAAGAGGAAAGGGAGATGCAGCACAGTAGCAAAAGTATTTCCCTCGGTTTTTGAGAACCAAGGTATCAATCCAGTAGGAGACCACGCGCCAGTCCCTCGCACCTGCACAAACAAATAAGAACTTCACAGCCAACGCGATAAGGGGTTGTCAATCCCTTTACGATCACTTACGATAGTGAGATCTGATAGAGATGATAATTATATTTTTGGTATTTTTGTTATTTTTGGTATAGAAACAGAAAATAAACAACGCAAATAAACAACGGCGGCAGAAATAGACTAGTTGACGGGAAAGTAATATGATAAAGGTAGACCCGGGGGCCATAGTTTTCTCTAGTGGCTTCTCTCATGATAGCGATACTCTACGGCGGGTAAACAAATTACTGTCGAGCAATTGATAGAAAAGCGAATAATCATGAGACTATCTAGGCATGATCATTGTATATAAGCATCACGTCCGAGACAAGTAGACCGAAACAATTCTGCATCTACTACTATTACTCCACACATCGACCGCTATCCAGCATGCATCTAGTGTATTGAGTTCATACGAACAGAGTAACGCCTTAAGCAAGATGACCTGATGTAGAGGGATAAACTCAAGCAATATGATGGAAACCCCATCTTTTTATCCTCGATGGCAACAATACAATACGTGCCTTGCTGCCCCTACTGTCACTGGGAAAGGACACCGCAAGATTGAACCCAACGCCAAGCACTTCTCCCATTGCAAGAACTATAGATCTAGTAGGCCAAACCAAACCAATAATTCGAAGAGACTTGCAAGAATATTATGAGCACACATATAAAGTTCAGAGAAGAACCAAATATCTTTCATAGATAACCTCGATCATAAACTCACAATTCATCGGATCTCGACAAACACACCGCAAAAAGTGATTACATCGAATAGATCTCCTTGAAGACCAAGGAGAACTTTGTATTGAGATCCGGAGAGAGAGAAGAAGCCATCTAGATACTAGCTATGGACCCGAAGGTCTGTGGTAAACTACTCACAACTCATGGTGAGGGCAATGATGATGATGATGAAGGCCTCCGTGATGGATCCCCCTCCCGGAACAGGCTCCAAGATGGGATCTCCACGGGAACAGCAGCTACGGCGGTGGAATTAGGGTTTTCTCTCTGTGTATGGAGTTTCTGGGGTACGTATGTATATATAGGAAGAAAGGGGGCACTGGGGGCCGCGTGGGCTAGCCTCGAGGCAGGGGGCGCGCCCTGGGAAGGGGGGCGCACCCCCCACCCTCGAGGGCTAGTCCCACGTCCCCTGACTTGGCTCCGAAGACTCCCGAGCGTGATTTCCTCCGAGAATATCACTCGCAAAGGTTTCATTCCGTTTGGACTCCGTTTGATATTCCTTTTTTGCAAAACCCTGAAATAGGCAAAAAACAGCAATCTGGACTGGTCCTTTGGGTTAGTAGGTTAGTCCCAAAAATGATATAAGTGAATGATAAAGCCCATTAAACATTCAAGACTTCATAAATAATAGCATGGAACAATAAAAAATTATAGATGCGTTGGAGACGTATCAAGCATTCCCAAGCTTAATTCCTGCTCATCCTCGAGTAGGTAAATGATAAAGAAAGAATTTTTGATGTGGAATGCTAACCAATATAGTTTTTCAATGTAATTCTCTTAATTGTGGCATGAATGTTCATATCTGAAAGATTCTAGACAAAAGTCTATATTGACATAAGAAATAATAATACTTCAAGGAATACTAACAAAGCAATCATGTCTTCTCAAAATACTATGGGTAAAGAAAGTTATCCCTACAAAATCATATAGTGTTGGCTATGCTCCCTTATTATCACACTAAATATTCATATCATGCACAACCCCGATTTCAGCCAAGCATTTGTTTTCATGCTCTATCTTTTCAAACCTTTCAACTTTCACGCAATACATGAGCATGAGCCATGGATATAGCACTATGGGTGGAATAGAGGTGGTTGTGGAGAAGAAAAAAAGAGGGAGATAGTCTCACATCGACTAGGCGTATCAACAGGCTATGGAGATGCCCATCAATAGATATCAATGTGAGTGACTAGGGATTGCCATGCAACGGATGCACTAGAGCTAAATATGAATAAAAGCTCAACAAAAGAAACTAGTGGGTGTGCATCCAACTTGCTTGCTCATGAAGACCTAGGGCATTTGAGGAAGCCCATCGTTGGAATATACAAGCCAAGTTCTATAATGAAGATTCCCACTAGTATATGAAAGTGACTAAGCATGAGACTCTCTACAATGAAGAACATGGTGCTACCTTGAAGCACAAGTGTGGAAAAAGATAGTAGCAATTGTCCCTTTTTCTTGTCTTTTCTTTTTATTTTTTTGGGCCTTTTTTTTCTTTGGCCTTTCTTTTTTTTCTTTTTTTTGCGGAGGGACTTTATAGATTCAGCCTTTCCTCCCATGGGACAATGCTCTAAAAATGATGATCATCACACTTTCATTACAACACAATATTACAACTCGATACTACAACAACAAATTATGACTCTATATGAATGCCTCCGGCGGTGTACCGGTATGTGCAATGAAACAAGAGTGACATGTATGAAAAGATTATGCATGGTGGCCTTGACACAAATACGATGTCAACTACATGATCATGCATGGCAATATGACAATATGATGCGTGTCATATAAACGGAACAGTTGAAAGTTGCATGGCAATATATCTCGGAATGGCTATGGAAATGCCATGATAGGTAGGTATGGTGGTTGTTTTGAGGAACAATATGGTGGCTGGTTTGAGGAAGGATAAATAATGGGTTTATGGCACCGGCGAAAGTTGCTCGGTACAAGAGAGGCTAGCAATGGTGGAAGGGTGAGAGTGCATATAATCCATGGACTCAACATTAGTCATAGGAACTCATATACTTTTTGCAAAAATCTACGAGTCATCAAAACAAAGCAATCAACGCATGCTCCTAGGGGGAGGTTGGTAGGAGTTAACCATCGCGAGCCCCCGACCTCCACACAAAGGTTGACACTCTACAAATACCTCATGCTTTAACTTAGTCACATAACGGTTCACCATACGTGCATGCTACGGAATCACTAACCTTAACACAAGTATTTCTCACTTTCATAATAACTCCACTAGCATGACTCTAATATCACTATCCTCATGTCTCAAAACAATTATCAAGCATCCAACATCTCTTTCTATTCAATGCACTTGATGTGATTTTTTTACTACATTGACATTGGATGTTTATCATGTGAAGACTAGTTTCTTTAGCCTAAACACTTTACCATGCTGTTTTAATAGACTCTCAAATAGATCTAAGTGAATCATGAGAGTTCAACAATTTCTACAAAATATTACCACCACCATGCCCTAAAAGATATAAGTGAAACACTAGAGCAAAAACTATTCAACTCAAAAGATATAAGTGAAGCACATATAGTGTTCTAACAATTTCTAGGCCATATTTAACTCTCTCAAATAGGTGTGTCCAGCAAGGATGATTGTGGCAAACTAACAAGCAAATACTCAAATTATACGAGACGCTCCAAGCAAAACACATAACATGTTGCAAATAAAAATATAGGTCCAAGTATATTTACTGATGGATGAAGACGAAAGAGGGGATGCCTTCCCGGGTCATCCCCAAGCTTAGGCTTTTGATTATCTTGAATTTACTTGGGGTTCCATGGGCATCCCCAAGCTTAGGCCTTTGCTACTCCTTGTTCCATAGTCCATCAAAGCAATACTCAAAACTTGAAAACTTCACAACACAAAACTTAGACAAAAGTTCTCGTGAGCTCCGTTAGTAAGAGAAAGCAAACCATCACTCAAAGGTACAGCAAGGAATTCATTATTTGTTTATATTGGTGTTAAACCTACTGTACTCCAAGTTCTCTATGGTTCATATCCTCCAATATTACTCATTGATGCATCGGAATAAGCAAACAACACACGAAAACAGAATCTGTCAAAAACAGAACAGTCTATAGTAATCTGCTGGGTTCGCCTACTTCTGGAACTCCAAAAACTTCAAACTAAATTGATGAATTTGTGCAATTTGTCTACCAATCAGCAGCAAAAATAATCAACTAAAAAGCACGCTCCAGTAAAATCTGAAGACTACTTTAGCGAGCGCTAACGATTCTGTTTTTCACAGCAAGATCATCTAAACTTCTCACAAGTCTTACCAAAGGTTCTACTTGGCACAAGCACTAAACAAAACATGAAAACACATCTAATCAGAGGCTAGTTGCAATACTTATTCCCTAACAACAACAAAAGCAAAAAACATAAAATTGGGTTGCCTCCCAACAAGCGCTATCGTTTTACGCCCCTAGCTAGGCACGATACATGATAGATCTAGGTATTGCCATCTTTGGAAGGTAATCCATAAGTGGCTCTCATGATAGATTCATATGGTAATTTGATTTTATTTCTAGGAAAGTGTTCCATGCCTTTCCATAACGGAAATTGGAATCTAATATTTCCTTCCTTCATATCAATGATTGCACCAATCGTATAAGGAAAGGTCTACCAAGAATAATAGGACATGAAGGATTGCAATCTATATCAGTAATAATGAAATCTACGGGCACATAATTCGTATTGGAAACAATAAGAACATCATTAATTATTCCCATAGGTTTCTTAATAGTGGAATCCGTAAGGTGCAAATTTAAAGAACAATCATCAATGTCGTGGATTTAGCACGGCAGATGTCCTAGCAAAAGGACTTAGTCGTGAGGCGATCGCTATGGGTTAGCTTAAAGGGATTAAAGAGGACGAAGGACACAGGGATTTTATACTAGTTTGGCCCCTTCGATGAAGGTAAAAGCCTACATCTAGTTTGGTGTGTATTGCTTGGGCTTCGATGACCAGGGAGCGAATCCGCTTTGCCTGTGTCTCGAGCTGTTGTTTCTTGTCCTGAACCGCCGCCGGGTCGTCCCTTTATATAAGAGGTGACGCCCGGTCCGGTTTACAGAGTCCCGAGGCCGGCTCATAGACGTGTCCGCCTCGGTCTCTGCTCTTTCTACCTTACATCCCAAGTTACATAATATGACGGTTTATGAACCATGGGCCTTACACATGGGACCTGAGCCTCTTCGGGCTGTAACCTCCTATTACATACTCCGCTTGGATTCTGATAATATAATCTTGATGACGTAAACCGGACCCTCCTGGCTGGTTTATACCTGATAGTAATATCCCTGACATTAGGCCCCAGATTGATTTGAACTTGTTCATGTCAGTCTTCAAAGTCTTGTACATGTTTCCCTTTCTGCAGCTTCCATATACTTCGTAAACCGGCATGACGTCAGCTTCTTGGGTCTCTTAAAACCGTCGTGACATCATCTGTGCATTTAATGCCTGTACCTGTTTGTTACCTTTATTTATTAAAGCCAGAAGATCGAGGCGACAGCTCAATCCATATCCAATTTTTTTCTCCTCGATTCCCACGCCTGCCGTTTTATCTCTTCGGCCTATAAATAGGACCGAGGGCCATCTCTTTTATCCCCTCTGCTTCGTCTTCCTCTGTCCTCCAGCGCCCAAGCTCTGCCGCCGTCCTTCGAGCTCGTCATCGTCACCAAGCCCGGTCGCTGCATCAACCTGAGCGCGTCCAGAGACTCGTCGCCGTCCCTTTGCTTCCTCGGGTACGTTACTTCTTCTTCTCCATAGATCTTAGCTCTAGGGTTTCTCTGTAGCTTGCCCACGAACCCTTGTTCTTCGCAGTTCATCACCGTAGGCCGTTCTTTAGCTGTAGATGTGAAACTTTTAGGTCAACTCTCGTGCGCATGACTCCGCTCCACCTTTATAATCTTAGTTCCTCCAATACTGCTAGCTTAGATTGGATCTGTAGAAACATTCGCTGTCTGCGACGGATATGACTTGAATTATCTTGATTTTTTTCCCGTGCCGTAGATCCATACTTTACCACTGCTCATGTGAAAGTTGTTTCTCACACTTTAGATCTGCAACTTATCTGCTTACGTCACCGGTTCAATTGTAACCTGCGCCTTATATGCCTGCACTGACGGTTTAGATTTAGACCTGCATCCTGTAATTGACGGTTTAACTTTCTCCTTCTATATTCATAAACCGGTAGCTGTCTCGTTCATACTTGCTCCGGATCAGTAGATACCATTAGTCCCTTGCCTAAACCGTCAATTAGATCAATGCTTTCATAGAACATGTCGGTTCATTGTAGCGCGGATCATAAACCGGATCTTGTATTGTATCTTTCAGCCTTCCTTCTTTGAAAAAGATGGCTTCCACGGCGAAACAGTTTGTTGCCTGCAACTGGGTTCCGTCCCAGATCACCGAGGACGATTTAGTAGAGGCGGCCTCAATTGGCGTTCTGGGTACGAAGGAGGTTCTATACCGGCGGGCCCCTGGGAAAGAGTGTCCTCCTAAGCCTAAGGAAGGAGAGACCATAGTCTTTTTCGATCATCTGGCCCAGGGTTTTAGCCCTCCTGGTTCAAAGTTCTTCCGTGACATTTTAGCCGATTTTCAACTCCATCCACAAGATATAGGTCCCAATTCCATATCAAACATCTGCAACTTCCAAGTCTTCTCAGAAGCCTATCTGCAAGAGGAGCCATCCATAGAGGTATTCCGGGATTTCTTCCATCTGAATCGCCGGACTGAATTCTCCGACGGGCCCCATAATGAACTTGGCGGTGTGAGCATCCAGAAGAGGAAAGATGTCAGCTTCCCTCGCGCCACTCTTCACAACCACCCCAAGGAGTGGAATCAAACTTGGTTCTATTGCAAGGACACTTCACCAGAGGGAGAAAATCCGCTGCCGGGTTACCGCCCTTATCGCTTGACAGCGGATCACCCTTTCCCGCAGCGTCTGAGTGCCCAAGACCGGGCTCGGTATGCCCCCCAGCTGTCCAAACTCAGGGATTTCATAGCCAACGGTTTAACCGGGGTTGACTTTGTATGCTGCTGGCTCGCTTGGAGCATTCTCCCGTTAAGCTGGCGATCCGGTTTAATGTGTGAGTATACTGGTAATCCGAAGGACCCTCAGCGTCACACAACTATAGTGCTTCCCGAAAAAGAAGTTACTGAGTCTGCAAAAAAGATGTTGAATATTCCTTTGGAGGAGTGCAGCCGAACCGGTTTAGCCCCTTTCTGTGTGGACAATAAACCGCCGTCGGTAAGATTCTTCTGTCCCTTTCTTTTTGCCTTAATCCGTCCATATTGCTTGTCTTCAATACGTTTTACTCCTTTACACAGGCCAATGACCCCTTCTGGAAGAGGAAGGCTCAAGACAAACCGGCGAAGCCAACCCGCAAGAAGAGCTTGGCCGTAAAGAAACATAAAAAGAAACCTGCCGCCGCTTCCGGTTCAAACCCCGAAGAAGATGATCCGGCTTCTGAGGTACTGCTTGACTCTTATGTCCTTTGATTTCCCTTTGTCTGCATTTATGTCAATAATGTCTTTTCCCAGGATCCGGCGGAGGGGAGTAAAGCGGATGAAGTTGTGGTAGTTTCTCTCTCATCTGATTCAGAACCGTTGCCACCCAAGATTCGCCAGGTAGCCCGGAAATATCCATTTTCTCACCCTTATGCTCAATTGGATCCCAACTTTCTTTTGAAGAAACAGCAGCATGAGGCTCGCCGGACCACACGCCATAGTGGTCACGTGGTTGAATCATCCGGATTACCCCACACGTCAGCTCGCAGACGCCGCTCAGAGGTTTTGCTTACTCCAACCATTCTTCATCCAAAAGCAGGTCTTATTCGCAAACCTCTTAAACCGTCTGATCCAAACTATCAGGAAACTCCTCTGTCTTCTTCCGGCGAGTCAACCGCCACCCAAGTCTCGGTGCTCAAGACCATTCCTGGGTAAGTCATCTTTCAGTATGTCCGGTTTATCTTTCATTTTTGACTTGTGATTTTCATTATTCCTTTAATCTTTTCAGTATGCCCAAGCCTAGTAAGAAGGCAAAATTGAATAAGCCGGCAGCGGGAAACGCTTCTGAACCGGTAGAGTATCTTGAAGCTACCAATCCTCTGGAAGAGAACACTGAAGCTCCGCTCGATAATCCTTCCCCAATGGACCATGAAGATCTTGCTGCTCTGGAGGGTGATGCTACAGAGACCGCTGCTGAACCGGCTAGCCCTGCCCGGGTTAGTCCGGCTCCTATTAGTCCAGTACGCACCGATCCTGCTGTCGCTGATGATCCCCCCAGGCCAACTGCTACCTCGACAAAAGATGTCGAGATTACTGGGATAGGTTTTTCTGCTCCCGCGGAGCCTGTTATCTTGGCCAGACATACTGCCAAGGAGGAGGTTCTCCAGAAGGACAAGGGCAAGTGGAGCACTGACTTGTCTAATTATGCCCAGCTTAGTTCCCAAGAGCTCCACTCTGGGTATCTAAACCGGCTTTTCACCAGCCGCGACCACGAGGCCGGTTTGGTAAACATGATGAAGGAAAAATATGAGGTAACTTCTTTCTCTCTGCCTTTCACTTCTGCTTGTATCTTGTAACTGTACCATTAAGCCATTGTAGCCCCCAAGTGCCGGTTCAGCCTTTAGGGTACACCGGGACTTTGATAGATTAACTAGAATAACTTGATTTGCATGTGTAGCCCCCAAGGGCCGGTTTACTCCATTGCGGGTGAATCGAGACTTCTTCTGTATTTGAGAATGATCTTACATTAGCCCCCAAGTGCCAAGGACATAACTTTATGTGCTTTGGGACTTATTTTGAAAAAGTTGCTTTCTTTCACTTCAATTGTACATTAGCCCCCAAGTGTCGAGTGCATAACTTGTTGTGTGCTGACTTTTGATTGAACTGTTGTTCTAACATTTTCTGTCTTCTGCAGGCTGATTTGAACCAGAGGGCTTCGGAGACAACTAAACTCCGGAATAACCTGGCCTTTCAAGAAACTGCTTCAACTAAAGCCAAGGAGGAGCTTTTCCTTGCTTTAGCAAGTATGGAGAAGCTCAAAAAAGATTTTGAAGCGGAGCGGTCCACTTGGGAGGTACAGAGGGCTGCTTTAGAGAAAAGAGCCAAGGACACGGAGGCTGCTCTTAACCCAGTGACGGAGGAGTTATCCGGGTTAAAGCAGCATATAGACAATATGACATCTGCCATCTTCGATGAGTACTTGTTGTCATCTGCTTTTATCCTTGCAATCTTATACTGCTCCGGTTTAACTCATCACTTGTATACAGGGAGGCACGTGACTCATCTTGGAGATGATATATGGAGGAAACTGAAGGCTTCTTATACCTTGGTGGAACAGCTCTACTCCGGTGCTCAGAGGACCATCAGTGCTATGTCGCACAATAAACCGGTGCCGACCACCATCCAAGGTACTCTGGAAAAATTGTCCATCTTGCCTACCCGACTTGTTGAAGTGAAGAAATCTTCTGCAAGAGCTCGCTCTCTCATGGCGTTAACCCGGGCCAAGGCATGGGTTCCCGATTTTGATCCAGCGGAAGCCATGAACGGCTATCCCAGTATGAAGGAGGACGGGCCAGCCTTCTCTGCTGAAGATCTTCGTGCTCTAACGAAAGACATGCGCCCTCTTGCCAGTAAGCTTGCTGATGAAGCGGACTTGACGAGGTATCATCCGGGTTATGATCTAGAGAATGTGCGGGTGGAGCGGCCGATTGATGACACCGAAAATCTGATTCCACCCGTTCATAAGCATACCTTCACTCCTAACATTGACCCGTCAGAACTCATAAACGATGAAGTATATTTCCGCGCCCTTGCCAAGATTGACTGGAGTACTCCTGATTTCCAGCAGCTGCCAGAAGCCGACGAAGATCTGGAGCAAGCTGACCCTCAGTCTTCACAGCGAGCCGAAGAAGAATCCTAAACCGGCTCTGGTTTAATCATATGTGTTGGATACTTTGCAAAAAATTGATATTCTTTTGGGCCTGCAAGTGCCTTGTAATAGAATAGTTGAGATACTGTCTTTGTCCCACTATTATCCTTCATGGCATTACTTTGATTGGCCATTCCTGAATTATCTCCTGTTTGCAATGTGTCAACAGTTTATGTTCACCTGTATCTGCATAGACAATGCTAAGAATGTCCTCGCGGTTTACCATCGGACAGGTTATACTGCCCAAGCATATGATCTAAGTTAATAACTTGAACTGTGTATAAGATACCATGATATATCATACATGTGATTAAGTGTATCTGCGAACCTTAATCTGGCATGAGTAACCCAAGACATGAGTATTGATGACTCCCTTGGCTCTTTGTTGGCTTGTGAAGCTGTTTGGGTTACAATGAACACCGGTTTAAAAATAGTGTTGGTGCTCATTACCCAGACTATAGCTCTGTAGATACAGATGCAGCGACAACTTCGTAGTTGTCCGGTGTTGAATCAATGGACTTGGTTGAAAAACCAATGACCTTGATGATGAAGATTTGAGGAAACATAAAAAATGAAAAATAAGGTTTTTGGGCAAATAAGACCATGTAGTCGAGGCTTTTTACGAGCTGCCAGGCTCCAAATTTGAGGCTTTTTATGAGCTGCCAGGCTATTGTCATTAACCATTTTAGCAAAGCCTGTTAAGATGATCCGCAATCTTTAACCAAATCATCAATGTCAACAACTACCCAATGTTCAAAATCTCATAAAGATTTTGGCTTGGGTAATCACTTGATGATCGTCAATTTAACGTGACCAAGTTCAGGGCCCCGAAGGATTGACTTGTGATACGTTCGACGGGTCATACCAGGTCTACCTGGACGGCGCGATTTACATGATGCATGCAGGTTAATACAGGGTTTTAGGTGTATACACTGGGCTTCCAAGCCATGTTCACTACAAGGGTATTCAACTCGCTGAGAGCCCCCAGGTAGTGTGTGAGCATTGCTCGTCGGGGCATATGTTTGAGTTGTGCTAGGCATCAAACCCTCTTTTGCCCCTCATCATCATGTGGAAATTGCCGAAGCAACCAGAGCAGTGCTCTTATGATGGGCTTCATATCACCGCTGGCTCAAGAGGCCATGGGAAACTTCCTTGCCCGCGGAAGCCCCCATGTGATTCTTGCTTGCATAGAAAAGATGGCTGATTCCTTGATTTATCAAGGGCACCGATTTAAGAGGCCATGGAAGGCTTCCTTGCACGGAAGCCCCCATGTGATACTCTTTTGTGCAGAGAAGACGGCTGATTCCTTGATTTATCAAGGGCGCCGGTTTAAGAGGCCATGGAAAGCTTCCTCTCCTGCCGGATTATCTTGCCTCTGCTGATGACGCCTCCGTGCGCTGCTTGATACGGCCGGTTCATCCAGACGCCTTGTATAACTCGGGCTCGGGCGGGGGGTTGAATGAATCCTCTCTCGGCTATATGAATAAGCTTGCTGCTGAGTTAACGCCATATCCAGCAACTCCCTAGCCCGTCGTGCCTCCATCGCTATGGGGGAGGTACCTTCAATGGGAAGGGCGGCCAGTCATGAAGTGGCAGCAACTATGTTATCCAACGGATTAGAGTAATGACCCGGAGGGGTGGGCACATGATGGGTCGGCACAACTTGGCGATTTGGTTCTGCGGCTGGTGGCTGAACCGACGCGCCTATCCCTGGTGCTCCTCCCCGGTTTACCTCTGGATTGTTACTGGTTCCTGCGCCTGGCGTGCTAAAGAGATTCCTCGCCTCATAAACCGGCGGCAAACGAGATCGTTGTCTTCTCCACATTACAACCTATGAGGCGTTCTGATCTAACCTGAGCCGAAAAGCTTGAGAATCCAGCTCTGCCTGCCTTGTAGCCATCCTAGCTTTCTCCGCAGCCAGATCCACCTTGGCTTGCTCAATCCGGCTCTTCACCTGAGCGATCTCTGCATCATGCTGCTCCTTGTCGTCCTGGGCTACATCTGCTATTGCAAGCGCTGTCAAAGTGTCGACTAAGGTGGATAGAGCATCAGAGGGCGATGGGGGAAGGTCTCCAGCTCCAGCTCCCACTGCCTCTGAGGTTAACGCCCCTGTCGTTGAGGGCCGCTGCATGGATTGTGATCCAGCCATGAAAACAGCAACCCTGTTTGGCGGATCGAGGGGGTCCGGAATACTATCGCCATCGGAACAACCCTCAGATCGACCGTCCTGCAATAGATACAAAGATTCGGTCTCTCCGGACGAAGATTCATCACCGGAATAAATAATGGTCTCGCCGCCAGAGTCCGATTCGTCCTCGGCTTGTACTCCATGCACTGCTCCGACGAAGATGTCCGGCTCAGGGCCCGGTTCGTCGATCTTGCCGATGAAGACGTGGATGCCGCCGAAGGGGACCCGGTACCCGTATTCGATTGAATCGGCCTCGGGCCCAGCCTGCATCGTCGATGTAGATCCAGCCGCGACGACTTTTAGTCATCCGGCCCACTGCGTAGCCCTTGAGTCCTTCAAAGCTGCCCTTCAAGAACTCGAAACCATCGTGCGATAGCCCCACGATGGGCGCCAACTGTCGTGGATTTAGTACGGCAGATGTCCTAGCGAAAGGACTTAGTCGTGAGGCCATCACTACGGGTTAGCTTAACGGGGTTAAAGCGGACGAAGGACACAGGGATTTTATACTAGTTCGGCCCCTTCGATGAAGGTAAAAGCCTACGTCTAGTTTGGTGTGGTATTGCTTGGGCTTCGATGACCAGGGAGTGAATCCGCTTTGCCTGTGTCTCGAGCTGTTGTTTCTTGTCCTGAACCGCCGTCGGGTAGTCCCTTTATATAAGAGGTGACGCCCGGTCCGGTTTACAGAGTCCCGAGGCCGGCTCATAGACGTGTCCACCTTGGTCTCTGCTCTTTCTACCTTACATTCCAAGTTACATAATATGACGGTTTATGAACCATGGGCCTTACACATGGGCCCTGAGCCTCTTCGGGCTATAACCTCCTATTACATACTCCGCTGGGCTTCTGATAATATAATCTTGATGACGTAAACCGAACCCTCCTGGCCGGTTTATACCTGATAGTAATATCCCTAACGATCAAGCTCATGGAACCCTAGAAAATCACACAAAGTTTTCGGGATAGTGGAGACACTTGCACCCAAATCACACAAAGCAGAGCATTCATGATCTTTTATTTTTATTTTTATAGTAGGTTCCCATTCATCATAAAGCTTTCTAGGTATAGAAACTTCCATCTCAAGTTTTCCTTCATAAGATTACATCAAAGCATCAACTATATGTTTAGTGAAAGCTTTATTTTGACTATAAGCATGCGGAGAATTTAGCACGGATTGCAACAAAGAAATACAATCAATCAAAGAGCAATTATCATAATTGAATCCCTTGAAATCCAAAGTAGTGGGTTCATCACTATGCAAAGTTTTAATCTCTTCAATCCCACTTTTAGCAATTTTCGCATCAAGATCTAAAAACTCCGAATCATTGGGACACCTTAAAGCATAATCATCTCCAATCCTATTCTCATCAAGATTAATACTAGAAAACAAGGATCTAATGGGAGACACATCAATAACTTTCAGATCTTCATCTTTATTTTCACGATAATTAGAAGAACACGATTTAATACAATCCTCTCTTTTAGCATGCATTCTAGCGGTTCTTTCTTTGCATTCATCAATGGAAATTCTCATGGGTTTGAGAGACTTATTGATATCATGCTTAGGTGGGATAGATCTAATGTTCAAGGAATCAACATCAAGAGTAATTCTATCCACACTTCGAGCCAATTCATCAACTTTAAGCAATTTCTGTTCCAGCATAGCATTGAAATTCTTTTGCGAGATCATAAACTCCTTAACACTAGTTTCAAATTCAGAAGGCATCTTTCCATAAGAGTTGTTGTAGGAATTGCCAAAATTATTAGAGGAATTACTAGGAAAAGGCCTAGGATTAAAATTACCACTATAAGCATTGTTACCAAAATTATTCCTACCAACAAAATTCACATCCAAAGATTCATTGTTATTCTCAATCAAAGTGGACAAAGGCATATCATTAGGATCAGAAGAAGCACTCTTAGCAGCAAACAATTTCATAAGTTAATCCATCTTTCCACTCAAAACACTAATTTCTTCGAAAGCATGCACTTTTTTACTAGTAGATCTTTCGGTGTGTCATTGAGAATAATTAACCATAATATTATCAAGGTGTTTGGTAGCTTCTCCTAAGGTAGTTTCAATGAAAGTGCCTCCGGCGGCCGAATCTAAAAGATTTCTAGAAGCAAAATTCAAGCCAGCATAAAAGTTCTGAATAATCATCCATAGATTCAAACCATGTGTAGGGCAATTACGTATCATTAATTTCATTCTCTCCCATGCTTGTGCAACATGCTCATGATCTAGTTGCTTAAAATTCATAATATCGTTTCTAAGAGAGATGATCTTAGCATGAGGGAAATACTTAGAGATAAAAGCATCTTTGCACTTATTCCACGAATCAATACTATTTCTAGGCAAAGAGGAGAACCAAGTTTTAGCACGATCTCTAAGTGAAAACTGAAATAACTTCAATTTAACAATATCGTTATCCGTATCCCTTTTCTTTTGCATATCACACAAATCAACAAAGTTGTTTAGATGGGTAGCGGCATCTTCACTAGGAAGGCTGGAGAATTGATCTTTCATGACAAGATTCAACAAAGCAGCATTGATCTCACAAGATTCAGCGTCGGTAATAGGAGCAATCGGAGTGCTAATAAAATCATTGTTGATGGTATTGGAAAAGTCACACAATTTGGTATTGTTCTGAGCCATAGTGACAAGCAAGCAATCCAACGCACACAAGCGAACGAAAAATGCACGGCGGAAGAAGGGCGAATAAAACGGCAAATGTGAAGTGGGGGAGAGGAAAACGAGAGGCAAATAAATGTAATGCGAAGGATAAGGGTTTGTGATAGGTACTTGATATATGACTTTTGCGTAAGCCTCCCCGGCAACGGCGCCGGAAATTCTTCTTGCTACCTCTTGAGCTTGCGTTGTATTCCCTCGAAGAAGAAAGGGAGATGCAGCACAGTAGCGTAAGTATTTCCCTCAGTTTTTGAGACCCAAGGTATCAATCCAGTAGGAGACCACGCGCCAGCCCCTCGCACCTGCACAAACAAATAAGAACTTCACAGCCAACGTGATAAGGGTTTTCAATCCCTTTACGGTCGCTTACGATAGTGAGATCTGATAGAGATGATAATTATATTTTTGGTATTTTTGGTATAGAAACAGAAAATAAAGAAAGCAAATAAACAACGGCGGCATAAATAGACTAGTTGAGGGGAAAGTAATATGATAAAGGTAGACCCGGGGGGGCATAGTTTTCTCTAGTGGCTTCTCTCATGATAGCGATATTCTACGGCGGGTAAACAAATTACTGTTGAGCAATTGATAGAAAAGCAAATAATTATGAGACTATCTAGGCATGATCATTGAATATAGGCATCACGTCCGAGACAAGTAGACCGAAACGATTCTGCATCTACTACTATTACTCCACACATCGACCGCTATCCAGCATGCATCTAGTGTATTGAGTCCATACGAACAGAGTAACGCCTTAAGCAAGATGACATGATGTAGAGGGATAAACTCAAGCAATATGATGAAAACCCCATCTTTTTATCCTCGATGGCAACAATATAATACGTGCCTTGCTGCCCCTACTGTCACTGGGATAGGACACAGCAAGATTGAACCCAAAGCCAAGCACTTCTCCCATTGCAAGAACTATAGATCTAGTAGGCCAAACCAAACCAATAATTCGAAGAGACTTGCAAGGATATTATGAGCACACATAAAAAGTTCAGAGAAGAACCAAATATCTTTCATAGATAACCTTGATCATAAACTCACAATTCATCGGATCTCGACAAACACACCGCAAAAAGAGATTACAACGAATAGATCTCCTCGAAGACCGAGGAGACCTTTGTATTGAGATCCGGAGAGAGAGAAGAAGCCATCTAGATACTAGCTATGGACCCAAAGGTCTGTGGTAAACTACTCACAACTCATGGTGAGGGTGATGATGATGATGATGAAGGCCTCCGTGATGGATCCCCCTCCCGGAACAGGCTCCAAGATGGGATCTCCACGGGAACAGCAGCTACGGCGGTGGAATTAGGGTTTTCTCTCTGTGTATGGAGTTTCTGGGGTACGTAGGTATATATAGGAAGAAGGGGGCACTTGGGGCGTGTGGGCCAGCCTCGAGGCAGGGGGCGCACTCTGGGAATGGGGGCGCGCCCCCCACCCTCGAGGGCTGGTCCCACGTCCCCTGACTTGGCTCCGAAGACTCCCGAGCGTGATTTCCTCCAAAAATATCTCCCGCGAAGGTTTCATTCCGTTTGGACTACGTTTGATATTCCTTTTCCGTAAAACCCTGAAATAGGCAAAAAAACAACAATCTGGACTGGGCCTTTGGGTTAGTAGGTTACTCCCAAAAATGATATAAAAGTGAATGATAAAGCCCATTAAACATCCAAGACTTCATAAATAATAGCATGGAACAATAAAAAATTATAGATACGCTGGAGACGTATCACACGACGGCGTGGTGATAGAGATGATGAAGCTACCGGTGCAGGGCTTCGCCTAAGCACTGCAATGATATGACAGAGATGTGTTTCTGTGGGTGGGGGCACCGCACACAGTTTGGAGAGATCAACTTGATCAACTTGTGTATCTAGAGGTGCCCCCCTGCCTCGTATATAAAGGAGCAATGGGGGAGGCCCTCCGGCCCCTATGGCGCGCCCTAGGAGGGCCAATCCTACGAGGAATAGGATTCCAATCCTATTCCTAGTAGGAGTCCACCAAGAGGGAGAGGGGGAAGGAAGGAGAGGGAGAGGGAGAAGGAAAGGGGTGCCACCCCCCTCCTTTCCTTGTCCAATTCGGACCAAGGGGGAGGGGTGCGCGGCCCAGCCTTGGCCGGCCCTCTCTATCTATAGTAAGGCCCACTAGGGCCCAATACTTCCCTAGGGGGTTCCGGTAACCCCCCCCCCCGGCACTCCGTTTTAATCCGAAACCTTTCCAGAACCCTTCTGGTGTCCGGATATAGTCGTCCAATATATCAATCTTTACGTCTCGGACATTCCGAGACTCCTCGTCTTGTCTGTGATCACATCTAGGACTCCGAACTACCTTTGGTACATCAAAACTCATAAACTCATAATACCGATCATCATCAAACGTTAACCGTGCGGACCCTACGGGTTCGAGAACTATGTAGACATGACCAAGACTCATCTCCGGTCAATAACCAATAGCGGAACCTGGATGCTCATATTGGCTCCTACATATTCTATGAAGATCTTTATCGGTCAAACCGCATAACAGCATACGTTGTTCCCTTTGTCATCGGTATGTTACTTGCCCAAGATTCGATCGTCGGTATCTCAATACCTAGTTCACTCTCGTTACCGGCAAGTCTCTTTACTTGTTCCGTAATACATCATCTTGTGACTAACTCATTAGCCCTTTTTCTTGCAAGGCTTAGTATGATGTGCATTACCGAGAGGGCCCAGAGATACCTCTCCGACAGTCGGAGTGACAAATCCTATTCTTGATCTATGCCAACACCACGAACAATTTCGGAGACACCTGTAGAGCATCTTTATAATCACCCAGTTACCTTGTGACATTTGATAGCACACAAGGTGTTCCTCCGGTATTCGGGAGTTGCATAATCTCATAGTCATAGGAACATGTATAAGTCATGAAGAAAACAATAGCAGTAAAACTAAACGATCATAGTGTTAAGCTAACGGATGGGTCTTCTCCATCACATCATTCTCCTAATGATGTGATCTCTTTGATCAAATGATAACTCATGTCTATGGCTAGGAAACATAACCATCTTTGATCAATGAGCTAGTTTAGTAGAGGCATACTAGGGACATACTATTTTGTCTATGTATTCACACATGTACTAAGTTTCCGGTCAATACAATTCTAGCATGAATAAAAGACATTTATCATGATATAAGGAAATACAAATAACATCTTTATTATTGCCTCTAGGGCATATTTCCTTCACATGGGGCTTGTGTTAAAAGCCCATTGCGGAGGCATGCACGTGAAGGCAGCCTAGACATAGACCCGATGCACCAATCTATGGTCAACTTGATGCACGAGGCCTTTTTAGGTGGTAGGCCCGTACTAAATTCAAATTGGACCCGTATTCTTGTGCATCACGGTCTGCCCAATGGGCTCCGCCCCTGATCCACGCACGATCACTCATCTTGCCTAGCTACTGGACACATAAGAAATATATATATATATATATATATATATATATATATATATATATATATATATATATATATATATATATATATATATATATATATATATATATATATATGTGTGTGTGTGTGTGTAAATTAGCATGTATATATTCATCAGTTAATGGAGTGAGTTTGTCACTTCTATTACGTCCAGGCAACCTAGACGCTAATAGGTAAAGATGGATCCTAATCCCACCCGAGTATGTGTAGATTGGGTTTGTTTTCCCATGCTCTGCTCCGGATCTGACGTAGAATTTCGGCAGCACCTCCCTGTTGTTCTCCTGATACACGTCTCGGCAATAAGCAGAGAGGATGTGTACCCGGAGAAACACAAAGAGGCACTGACAAAATTCTGCATCGGATCCGGAGCAGAGCATATGGGAAAACGAACCCAATCTACACATACTTGGGCTGTCCATGGATAACGTTGGATCATTCGAAAGAATCACGATTATAAATATGCAAATGCAATACATATTTATGGATGTAACCCTTTTGAACGGGAGACACATAGTGGTCAAGCATACTGATGATTGAAGACACGTACAGCTAGCAAGTTTCATCGGCATAAGACCGGAACAAAGCAAATGAAGGGGGGATGAGGATATGTCATTTGTGCTCACCCACGAACGCAGGGTCGGAGCTCGTCGAACACTAGACCCTCTCAGCAACGAAAAAACTGCACATTTAAATCGAAAGATCAGTAACATAGCAATATTGTTTTTTCGTCAACCTAACTAAATATTTATAACAGGACGAGCGGGTTAGGGGGTTCCTCGGCGTCGATGGAACCCTAAATAGCAAGTATCATCGGTGCGAGATACATGTGGCGGTCGGTGTTGAACACTAGATCCACGTCCCACAAGTGACGTCGGCGCCCGACGTTCCCCAGCAATAGTTCTGGGTGCCGATGACGGTCGAACACCTTGGCGAATTTGTCTGGAAGCCTCTACGATGAGGATTAAAGCCAAGTTTTGAAACTTCAAACAACCAAACCGACTCGAGAGAGGTATTAAAGCACGTCAAAGGTCTCATACCTGTCGATATGGGCATGAGTCTGAAATACCAATTTCAGCTCGCGGAACATCTCATATGCTATGTGGCATTCAAAACGTTTTTGAAGTCCCGGTTCTAAGCCTTAAAGCATGGCGCACTAAACTATTAAGTTGTCATCATATCGAGCTTGGCCAAACGTTCATAACGTCTGCACCTGCTCCTGCAATAGGTATGTCACCTAGCGGTGCATCAAGGACATAATACTTATGTGCGGCAATGAGGATAATCCTCATATTACGGACCCAATCCGCATCATTCACTACTGCAGGATGGTCTAAATGCGACACTACGATCAGGGACCCTTCGACGAAACTGTGTGTGATGCCATAATCGCAAATGGTGGTGTAAAAACCGTCAAAAAAGGTGCAAAATATTTGCAATGCTGGATGCATCAAACACGGTTCAGATTTTAGTTGTGTATGCAATGCAGGGCATACGGTTCAGTTCAGTTAACTGTTTGCGATGAGGAGGAACAAAAGAAACATGCAACCGGATGAAGTTGTGTGCGATATAACACATGGTTCACTAGGATGAACTGTGTGTGATTAGGCAACACAATGGAAACGGTTCAACTGAACAAGATGTGTGTTATACGTAGCAAACAGGTCTGTAATCAGAAATGTGTGGGAAGACCAATAATAACACACACGATTGCTGCTAATAAGCCGTGTGATTTGCTGTTTCTACAGAAGAATAACATGTGTGTGTGTGTGTGTCTATATATAT
>LR738715.1:655394294-655408173 GCA_902687465.1 Secale cereale | reverse complement strand
ATATATATATATATAGATACACACACACACACATCCCAGCTATTCTGCAACCCATTGCTAAATAAGCTATTCAGAACCGTTCCTAACAGCTCGAAAACAAATAAGCTAATTGTCCATCATATACTAGTTAACTGCCGGTCCAACTTTTTCTGGCACCATTTTTTCGCAATTTTTTTTATCGTAATTTTTGAACCGTTTATCGGAATGATGCAAATGACATATCGTTGGATAGCTACTGAATAGGCGGAACTTCTGTATGTTGATCGTTTTCCCAAAATCCTTACAGTTTTTAAACTAAATTAAAAAAAACTAGAAATTCATCAAATGCGTTTTCGGTGTTTTTGTGAAATAAATTTTCAAACGTTTGTCGAAGTGATGCGTATGATACACCATTGGAAAGCTATGGATTAGCCTGAACTTTGGTATATAGAACTCATTTTCAGATTCGCCACGGTTTAAGAGTAGTTTTCAAAAAACTAACGACATTTTTGTCATTTTTTCCCGAACTACTATAGTACATGCTAATTGCCCGACCAGAATAGCTAACTGACGTCTGCCGAACAAGCTAAGTGTCGTGAATTAAGACACTTTTTCCTGGTTTTCCCGGATCAAGCTAACTGTCGGTATTGAAATAGCTAACTGTGTGGGTTTGCGGTAGTTAACAAGTTAATTGCACGACTGAAGGTACTATTTTTTTATATTTTTATTATTTTCCCTGGGTCATTCCAATCGCAGGGCCTGAATAGCTAACTGCCGGGACTGCGGCAGTTAAGAACTAGTGAACTGCTTAGAATAGCTAACTGACGTATGCCGACCAAGCTAACTGCCGCGACTTAAGACAACTTTGTTCCTGGTTTTCCCGGATCAAGCTAACTGCCGGTATTGAAGTAGCTAACTATCGGGGATTGCGGCAGTTAACAACAAGTTAACTGCAGGACTGAAGGTACTAATATTTTTATTTATTATTATTTTCCCTGGGTCATTCCAAGCGCAGGGCCTGAAATAGTTAATTGCCGGGACTGCGACACTTAAGAACTAGTGAACTGCCTGACTGAAGATATCAAGTTTTTTTTTCTTTCGTTCTTTTTTTACCAAGGTCACGCTAACTGCTCGAGGGTGCATGGTAGTTAAGTGTTCAAATTAACTTCCACAACTCGCCCGCATTCATTCTAAAGTAGGAGAAACGATCGTCTAGTCATCTACTTGTGACGCTCCCGCCACTGCTCTATGGCTCGATCCTTCGTCTCGGGCAGGAAGAAGACACTTCCTCATGTCAACGAGCTGCATGTATATCTGGAAGCTTGTGTACGTGTCCTTGGCCGCGTACTTGACATGTTGTTCATCCAGTCTCTTATGCCACACATTGTGCCAGGCGTTCTTGTCCTTGTTGCTCTCATTCTTCATCTTCATGTAGTAGGGGTCGATGATGGCCGAGGCGAGGTCAACCAGGGAGTTAAGTTTGTTTTTGTCACTGCCCCAGACCTTGTAGTGATGCTGGATGTTGACAAGATTCGGGCATTTCAAGCCCGAAATCTTGAGCGCTTTTAGATCGTTGGTGGTGTCCACCGTAGCAAAACTGTAGTCGACGCTGTTGATAAACATGGAGAAACGCTCGCAAGGCCTTGTGGCCAGCTGGTAGTGGTAGACGGGGATGTCAGGTCGCATGGAAAACTGGGTGACGGCAACCTTCTGATCGTGCCTAGCAGAATCGATGGTGTACTCGAGGTCGAAGCCGACCGCTTGGTACTTGTCCTCGGCAAGGAACTGCTCCATAGTTTGGATGAAGCTCTCCACCAAGACAGAATCGTTCGTGTACACCGCCGAGAGGGTCTTCCCCCTCACGTGGGTGTCCACTACGTGATGTGTGGTGAATTACCCGCCGTTGTCGTCGTTAGCTGCTGGGTGCGCCATTGGAGCCACAGGGATCACCATTGGAACCGCTGGATGTCCTCTCTGTATGTGTCGTCGTGGGTGTGCTTATTGTGTCGTGTGACGCGAGAGATGAAGGTAAATGGCCGCAGGAATAAATGGGGGCCGGGTGGCCTGGATTCTCGGCGCGTCCGCATGGCAGTTTGTGCAGCGGGTAACTGCATTGTCGTGCCGCACCCAGCGTAACCGCATGCCTACGAACGTGCATGATCGTGCACCGGCCCCAAACACTGGCAGTGCGCATGGAGGGACGAGGGCAGAGCACCCGGAGGGACGCGAGCAGAGCGCGCCGCGACCGCCTCAACCGCAAGCAACCATAAGCATAGAGCAGTCGAACACGCAGGAAATGGTTGCCTACAAGCCATATATTCCGTGCCATACTTTGCCCTCAAATTTAACCAACGAAATGTTAATGCATGTTATAAAAATTATATAATTGAAAACTATGTTCAAATACGAATACAAATATATAATCTTTGGCGACATGCATATGTATTTTATTAGTTAAATCCTACTTATAAACCAGGACGTTTTTTTATTAGGTACTTAAATTGCAAACGTTTTTTTATTAACCATATGTGTACATGGGCATTCCTCCTCCTCTCGCACGTCTTGTCACCCCGGTGCCGCAGACGGCTTACAGCGCAAGCTTGCGCCACACGCGGGCGAGTTCTTTTGGCCAAACGATGGCGCCAATGAATCGTCAGTGAGCCCGTTCCCGCGCAACCTCGCAGGTTCCCGCACAAGCTTCCCGCCCGACTCGGTGAAATCCCCCAAAATACCAATGCTTACCGGCCTGCTATATAAAACCTCATGGCCGGCGAGTCCTGCGTCGCATTTTCCCCTCTCTCCCTGTAGCTTATCATGTGTGCTTCTCACACAATCGCCAATGGCACCAGTCCATTGTCATCGCTCAGCCACTCCGCCGTCATCAGAGGACAACTCCAGCTGGGAGGCTATACCGCGGCGGCATCGCAGTCCCCAGCGTAGTGTAGTGCGCGTGGCGTCCCTGTTGGGTGTGCGTGAAACACCGACCATACGCTCCGCCGCCGCTGCCCGTCGGCAACTGTTGCCGGCCACCGTTGCCGGCACACCACCGTTGAAAGCCAGGGCCATCGCCCGCTCTGCCGCCGTGTCCCGAAGGCTTGAGGTGGCCGTCGTGGCCGCCACCCCACTGCCAGCCAACGTGGCCATCACCCGCTCCGCCACCGCTGGCCCGAAGGCGGTAGGTGGAGGTCGTGGCCGCCACCCCATCATCGACCGCCGTGGCCAGCAGCCCACCGTCGACCACCGGGGTCATCACCCGCTCCGCCACCGCCGCCCGAAGGTGGGAGGCGGAGGTGGATGCCCGCACGTGCGTCAGCGACCTTGCGGACTACACCGAGTTCATGCGGGAGGAGGAGGAGCGCCTCGTCGAGCACCCAAAGAGCCTTACCGCCGTCGTGGCCACGGCACACGCCACCTCAGAGGCGAGGAATCAGAAGATCTACAAGGAGAACCACCGCTTCGAGAGGGGTTGTCTGGAGCGGCAGAGGGTGTTCGAGGTGAGCGTCGCTGAAGGTGCAGCAGCGGCACACACAGTATTGCAGTTGTCCAACTCGTCAGTAGGCTCCTCCTCCTCTGCCTCGTACTGAGCGCGCTCGGCAGAGGAGAGGCTGCCAGAAGTACTACAAAGCCTCTTCGTAGTAGTAGTAGTAGTACGTAGGGGCAATTTTGTTCAGTTAATCTGACTATAGATGTGTTGGAACTGTACAACCTACTTAAAATTAGCTAGTATATAAAGTAGAACTAGCTATTTCAGTACGTGGTTGGCAACAATTGGTGAAAAGTTTGATCTGTTCAGCTGTCAAGTTGAACTGTTTGTCTAAAAAACGACTGCTTATTCTATGAATGAAATCTATGCTTAATTACTGAATTTTAGTTGCAAAAATTAGATACTGCTAGTGATTTTTAGCTTCATATTTTGACAAATCGCAGTGTTACAAGGTTGACAAATGGCAATGTTACTAGATCAACAAATGTCAATCTTTCCAGTTTGACAAATGGCAACATACCCAATATGACATATGCAAATCTTACCGAATTGTTTGTAAGTGGTTGCACACATGTCATCCAAAAGAACCGTTTGTGTTGCAGAGATGCACAAGTCCCGCTCTCACTTTGCCTATGCGTGTTCTATCTTAAACATTTGCGATCAAGAGCTGCACAAATCCTGCTCGGCACATTTTCCCTTGGCTTCCTGGGGAAGCTGTCGGTTTGCATACGGGTGTTCTAACTACAATTTTTGCGATGAGTGTTTTATATTTAAAAACTATTGATGTTTTTAAAATAAAATCATTTGATAATTATGTACATTAAGAGAGAAAAACGCAACTTTGCTCAAACCATAACTTTCATTCAGTCATACTGCAAATTTATATTTATATGATCAAGATACAGTATTAAACCCAAGAAAAAAACTATTTCTGGCGGCGGTGGAGGCGGCGTGCCGCGCCATCGTTGTCGTTGTCGTGCTCCGGGACGCCATTGTTGGAGTCTTCAATGCACCAAAGAATGTTCTTCACTTGTAAATCAAACATCATGTCGTCGCGCGATCGACGGGCGGGGCACGGGAGGACGGCAGCTGGTGGTGCTGAGAGGTAGCGGTCGACGGCGGCGTCCCACGACACTGAGGGGAGCGCGCGCATGGGCATGTGCGTGGTGGGTGCAGCCAAACGCACCGGGACCGGCGCCGCGGTGGGTGGAGGGGCACGCACGAGCACGCTTCCCAGTGAGCCTGCATAGCGTACACCTCGCACGCTTCCCGGTGAGCCTGCGCATTGGAGGATAACTTGCATGCCTCTCGGTCAGCCTGCGCATCATACTGCGCTCGCACGCCTCCCGGTCAGTCAAGCAGCTGTCCGCACGACACCTCCTTTAGACATTAAAACGAAGACACATGGCGTCACATGAATGGCTAAAATAACGCACACGATTTGAATTATACAAACGTTTGCGATGTTAGAGTGGCAGCTATGTGTTTCAAAATGCCTTTGTTGGCTGTTATTCGAGTGTGCCTTCTCTCACAATGGACACTAAAAATACCAGAGCATGTTGTTGGGGAACATAGTATTTGAAAAAAAATCCTACGATCACACAAGATCTATCTAGGAGAAGCATAGCAACGAGCGGGGAGAGTGTGCCCACGTACCCTCATAGACCGAAAGCGGAAGCGTTTGGTAACACGGTTGATGTAGTCGAACGTCTTCGTGATCCAACCGATCAAGCACCGAATGCACGACACCTCCACGATCTGCACACGTTCAGCTCGGTGACGTCCCTCAAACTCTTGATCCAATTGAGGCCGAGGGAGAGTTTTGTCAGCACGACGGCGTGGTGACGGTGTTGATGAAGTTACCGACATAGGGCTTTGATACGTCTCCAACGTATCTATAATTTTTGATTGTTCCATGCTATTATTTATGAAGTCTTGGATGTTTAATGGGCTTTATCATTCACTTTTATATAATTTTTGGGACTAACCTACTGACCCAAAGGCCCAGTCCAGATTGCTGTTTTTTTGCCTATTTCAGGGTTTTGCAGAAAAGGAATATCAAACGGAGTCCAAACGGAATGAAACCTTTGCGAGAGATATTTTTGGAGGAAATCATGCTCGGGAAACTTCGGGACCAAGTCAGGGGACAGAGGGCCTACGCTCGAGGGTGGGGGGCGCACCCCCCTGCCTCGAGGCTGGCCCGTGTAGCCCCAGGTGCCACCCTTCTTCCTATATATACCTACGTACCCCAGAAACTCCATACGCAGAGAGAAAACTCTAATTCCACCACCGTAACTTCTGTTCCGAGAGGGGGATCCATCACGGAGGCCTTCATCATCATCATCATCGCCCTCACCATGAGTTGTGAGTAGTTTACCACAGACCTTCGGGTCCATAGCTAGTATCTAGATGACTTCTTCTCTCTCTCCGGATCTTAATACAAAGTTCTCCTCGGTCTTCGAGGAGATCTATTCGATGTAATCTCTTTTTGCGGTGTGTTTGTTGAGATCCGATGAATTGTGAGTTTATGATCAAGGTTATCTATGAAAGATATTTGGTTCTTCTCTGAACTTTTTATGTGTGCTCATAATATCCTTGCAAGTCTCTTCGAATTATTGGTTTCTTTTGGCCTACTAGATCTATAGTTCTTGCAATGGGAGAAGTGCTTGGCTTTGGGTTCAGTCTTGCGGTGTCCTTTCCCAGTGACAGTAGGGGCAGCAAGGCACGTATTGTATTGTTGCCATCGAGGATAAAAAGATGGGGTTTTCATCATATTGCTTGAGTTTATCCCTCTACATCATGTCATCTTTCTTAAGGCGTTACTCTGTTCGTATGAACCCAATACACTAGATGCATGCTGGATAGCAGTCGATGTGTGGAGTAATAGTAGTAGATGCAGAGTCGTTTCGGTCTACTTGTCTCGGACGTGATGCCTATATACAATGATCATGCCTAGATAGTCTCATAATTATTCGCTTTTCTATCAATTGCTCGACAGTAATTTGTTTACCCCCCGTAGAATATCGCTATCATGAAAGAAGCCACTAGAGAAATCTATGGCCCCCGGGTCTATTCTCAACATATCAATCTACATCTACTTTACTTTTCTTGCTTTTATTTGTTGTTTTATTAAACTGAAAATACCAAAAATATAAACTATCATTTCTATCATATCTCACACTCGTAAGTGACCGTAAAGGGATTGACAACCCCTTATCGCATTGGCTGCGAAGTTCTTATTTGTTTGTGCAGGTGAGACGGACTGGCGTGTGGTCTCCTACTGGATTGATACCTTGGTTCTCAAAAACTGAGGGAAATACTTACGCTACTGTGCTGCATCTCCCTTTCCTCTTCGAGGGAATACAACGCAAGCTCAAGAGGTAGCAAGAAGAATTTCTGGCGCCGTTGCCGGGGAGGCTTACGCAAAATTCATATACCAAGTACCTATCACAAACCCTTATCCTTCGCATTACATTTATTTGCCTCTCGTTTTCCTCTCCCCCACTTCACCCTTGCCGTTTTATTTGCCCTTCTTCCGCCGTGTGTTTTTTGGTTCGCTTGCTTCTTGTTCGCTTGTGTGTGTTGGATTGCTTGCTTGTCACTATGGCTCAGAACAATACCAAATTGTGTGATTTCTCCAATACCAACAACAATGATTTTATTAGCACTCCGATTGCTCCTATTACCGATGCTGAATCTTGTGAGATCAATGCTGCTTTGCTGAATCTTGTCATGAAAGATCAATTCTCCGGCCTTCCTAGTGAAGATGCCGCTACCCATCTAAACAACTTTGTTGATTTGTCTGATATGCAAAAGAAAAGGGATACTGATAACGATATTGTTAAATTGAAGTTATTTCCATTTTCACTTAGAGATCGTGCTAAAACTTGGTTTTCCTCATTTCCTAGAAATAGTATTGATTCGTGGAATAAGTGCAAAGATGCTTTTATCTCTAAGTATTTCCCTCCTGCTAAGATCATCTCTCTTAGAAACGATATTATGAATTTTAAGCAACTAGATCATGAGCATGTTGCACAAGCTTGGGAGAGAATGAAATTGATGATACGTAATTGCCCTACACATGGTTTGAATCTATGGATGATTATTCAGAACTTTTATGCTGGCTTGAATTTTGCTTCTAGAAATCTTTGAGATTCGGCCGCCGGAGGCACTTTCATGGAAACCATCTTAGGAGAAGCTACCAAACTCCTAGATAATATTATGGTTAATTATTCTCAATGGCACACCGAAAGATATACTAGTAAAAAAGTGCATGCTATCGAAGAAATTAGTGTTTTGAGTGGAAAGATGGATGAACTTATGAAATTGTTTGCTGCTAAGAGTGCTTCTTCTGATCCTAATGATATGCCTGTGTCCACTTTGACTGAGAATAACAATGAACCTTTGGATGTGAATTTTGTTGGTAGGAATAATTTTGGTAACAATGCTTATAGAGGTAATTTTAATCCTAGGCCTTTTCCTAGTAATTCCTCTAATAATTTTGGTAATTCCTACAACAACTCTTATGGAAAGATACCTTCTAAATTTGAAACTAGTGTTAAGGAGTTTATGATCTCGCAAAAGAATTTCAAAGCTATGCTTGAAGAGAAACTGCTTAAAGTTGATGAATTGGCTAGAAGTGTGGATAGAATTACTATTGATGTTGATTCTTTGAAACTTAGATCTATCCCACCTAATCATGATACCAATGAGTCACTCAAATCCATGAGAACTTCCAATGATGAATGCAAAGAAAGAACCACTAGAATGCGTGCTAAAAGAGAGAATTATATGAAATCGTGTTCTTCTAGTTATCATGGAAATAAAGATGAAGATCTGAAAGTTATTGATGTGTCTCCTATTAGATCCTTGTTTTCTAGTATTAATCTTGATGAGAATAGGATTGGAGATGATTCTGCTTTAATGTGTCCCAATGATTTGGAGTTTTTAGATCTTGATGCTAAATTTGCTAAAGGTGGGAGTGAAGAGATTAAAACTTTGCATAGTGATGAACCCACTACTTTGGATTTCAAGGGATTCAATTATGATAATTGCTCTTTGATTGATTGTATTTCCTTGTTGCAATCCGTGCTAAATTCTCCGCATGCTTATAGTCAAAATAAAGCTTTCACTAAACACATCGTTGATGCTTTGATGCAATCTTATGAAGAAAAACTTGAGTTGTAAGTTTCTATACGTAGAAAGCTTTATGATGAATGGGAACCTACTATAAAAATAAAAATAAAAGATCATGGATGCTATGCTTTGTGTGATTTGGGTGCAAGTGTCTCCACCATCCCAAAATCTTTGTGTGATTTGCTAGGGTTCCATGAGCTTGATGATTGTTCTTCAAATTTGCATCTTGCGGATTCCACTATTAAGAAACCTATGGGAAGAATTAATGATGTTCTTATTGTTGCCAATAGGAATTATGTGCCCGTAGATTTCATTGTTCTTCATATAGATTGCAATCCTTCATGTCCTATTATTCTTGGAAGACCTTTCCTCAGAACGATTGGTGCAATTATTGATATGAAGGAAGGAAATATTAGATTTCAATTTCCATTAAGGAAAGGCATGGAACACTCTCCTAGAAAGAAAATCAAATTACCATATGAATCTATCATGAGAGCCACTTATGGATTGTCTTCCAAAGATGGCAATACCTTGATCTATCTTGTATCGTGCCTAGCTAGGCGCGTAAAACGATAGCGCTTGTTGGGAGGCAACACAATTTTTTGTTTTTTGTTTTTGTTGCTGTTAGGGAATAAATATTGCATCTAGCCTATGATTATATATGTTTTCATGTTTTGTTTAGTGTTTGTGCCAAGTAGAACCTTTGGTAAGACTTGTGTGAAGTTTATATGATCTTGCTGTGAAAAACAGAATCGTTAGCGCTTGCTAAAGTAGTCGCGAGATTTTACTGGAGCGTGATTTTTAGTTGATTCTTTTTGCTGCTGATTGGTAAAGAAATTTCGCAAATTTAACAATTTAGTTTGAATTTTTTGGAATTCCATAAGTAGACGAACCCTGCAGATTACTACAGACTGTTCTGTTTTTGACAGATTCTGTTTTTCGTGTGTTGTTTGCTTATTCCGATGCATCTATGAGTAATATTGGAGGATATGAACCATAGAGAACTTGGAGTACAGTAGGTTTAACACCAATATAAACAAAGAATGAATTCCTTGCTATACCTTTGAGTAGTGGTTTGCTTTCTCTTACAAACGGAGCTCACGAGAATTTTTTGTCTAAGTTTTGTGTTGTGAAGTTTTCAAGTTTTGAGTATTGCTTTTATGGACTATGTAACAACGAGTAGCAAAGTCCTAAGCTTGGGGATGCCCATGGCACCCCAAGTAAATTCAAGATAATCAAAAGCCTAAGCTTGGGGATGCCCCGGGAAGGCATCCCCTCTTTCGCCTTCATCCATCGGTAACTATACTTGGAGCTATATTTTTATTCGCAACATGTTATGTGTTTTGCTTGGAGTGTCTTGTATAATTTGAGTCTTTGCTTGTTAGTTTGCCACAATCATCCTTGCTGGACACACCTATTTGATAGAGTTAAACATAGCCTAGAAATTATTAGAACACTCTAAGTGCATCACTTATATCTTTTGAGTTGAATAGTTTTTGCTCTAGTGCTTCACTTATATCTTTTAGAGCATGCTGGTGGTAATATTATGTAGAAATTGTTGAACTCTCATGCTTAACTTATATCTATTTGAGAGTCTATTAAAACAGCATGGTAAAGTTTTTAGGCTAAAGAAACTAGTCTTCACATGATAAACATCCAATGTCAATGTAGTAAAAAAATTCACACCAAGTGCATTGAATAGAATGAGATGTTGGATGCTTGATAATTGTTTTGATACATGAGGATAGTGATATTAGAGTCATGCTAGTGTAGTTATTATGAATTTGATAAATATTGGTGTTAAGGTTAGTGATTCCCGTAGCATGCACGTATGGTGAACAGTTGTGTGACTAAGTTAAAGCATGAGGTATTTGTAGAGTGTCAACCTTTGTGTGGAGGTCGGGGGCGCGCGATGGTTAACTCCTACCAACCTCCCCCCTAGGAACATGCGTTGATTGCTATGTTTTGATGACTTGTAGATTTTTGCAATAAGTATATGAGTTCTTATGACTAATGTTGAGTCCATGGATTATACGCAATCTCACCCTTCCACCATTGCTAGCCTCTCTTGTACCGCACAACTTTCGCCGATGCCATAAACCCACTATATATCCTTCCTCAAAACAGCCACCATGTTATTCCTCAAAACAGCCACCATACCTACCTATCATGGCATTTCCATAGCCATTCCGAGATATATTGCCATGCAACTTTCCACCGTTCTGTTTATATGACACGCCTCATATTGTCATATTGCCATGCATGATCATGTAGTTGACATCGTATTTGTGGCAAAGCGACCATGCATGATCTTCTCATACATGTCACTCTTGTTTCATTGCACATACCGGTACACCACCAGAGGCATTCATATAGAGTCATGCTTTCTTGTAGTATCAAGTTGTAATATCATGTTGTAATGAAAGTGTGATGATCATCATTATTAGAGCATTGTCCCATGGGAGGAAAGGCTGAATCTATAAAGCCCCTCCGCAAAAAAAAAAGAAAAAAAAAAGAAAGGCCAAAGAAAAAAGAAAGGCCCCAAACAAAAAAAGAAAAAGAAAAGAAAAGGGACAATTGCTACTATCTTTTTCCACACTTGTGCTTCAAAGTAGCACCATGTTCTTCATTGTAGAGAGTCTCATGCTTAGTCACTTTCATATACTAGTGGGGATCTTCATTATAGAACTTGGCTTGTATATTCCAACGATGGGCTTCCTCAAATGCCATAGGTCTTCGTGAGCGAGCAAGTTGGATGCACACCCACTAGTTTCTTTTGTTGAGCTTTCATTCATATTTAGCTCTAGTGCACCCGTTGCATGGCAATCCCTACTCACTCACATTGATATCTATTGATGGGCATCTCCATAGCCCGTTGATACGCCTAGTCAATGTGAGACTATCTCCTTCCTTTTTGTCTTCTCCACAACCACCTATATTCCACCCATAGTGCTATATCCATGGCTCACGCTCATGTATTGCGTGAAAGTTGATAGGTTTGAAAAGATAGAGTATGAAAACAAATGCTTGGCTGAAATCGGGTTGTGCATGATATGAATATTTTTGTGTGATAATAAGGGAGCATAGCCAACACTATATGATTTTGTAGGGATAACTTTCTTTACCATGGTATTTTGAGAAGACATGATTGCTTTGTTAGTATTGTTGAAGTACTGTTATTTCTTATGTCAACATAGACTTTTATCTTGAATCTTTCAGATCTGAACATTCATGCCACAATTAAGATAATTACATTGAAAAACTATATTGGTTAGCATTCCACATCAAAAATTATTTCTTTATCATTTACCTACTCGAGGACGAGCATGAATTAAGCTTGGGGATGCTTGATACGTCTCCAACGTATCTATAATTTTTGATTGTTCCATGCTATTATTTATGGAGTCTTGGATGTTTAATGGGATTTATCATTCACTTTTATATCATTTTTGGGACTAACCTAATGACCCGAAGGCCCAGTCCAGATTGCAGTTTTTTGCCTATTTCAGGGTTTTGCAGAAAAGGAATATCAAATGGAGTCCAAACGGAATGAAACCTTTGCGAGAGATATTTTTGGAGGAAATCACACACGGGAAACGTCGGGACCATGTCCGGGGACAGAGGGCCTGCCCTCGAGGGTGGCGGCACGCCCCCCTTCCTAGGGCGCGCCCCCTGCCTCGAGGCTGGCCCGTGTGGCCCCAGGTGCCCCTCTTCTTCCTATATATACCTACATACCCCAGAAACTCCATACGCAGAGAGAAAACCCTAATTCTACCGCCGTGGCTTCTGTTCCCGTGGAGATCCCATCTTGGAGCCTGTTCCGGGAGGGGGATCCATCACTGAGGCCTTCATCATCATCATCATCATCGCCCTCACCATGAGTTGTGAGTAGTTTACCACAGACCTTTGGGTCCATAGCTAGTATCTAGATGGCTTCTTCTCTCTCTCCGGATCTCAATACAAAGTTCTCATCGGTCTTCGAGGAGATCTATTCGATGTAATCTCTTTTTGCTGTGTGTTTGTTGAGATCCAATGAATTGTGAGTTTATGATCAAGGTTATCTATGAAAGATATTTAGTTCTTCTCCGAACTTTTTATGTGTGCTCATAATATCCTTGCAAGTCTCTTTGAATTATTGGTTTGGTTTGGCCTACTAGATCTATAGTTCTTGCAATGGGAGAAGTGCTTGGCTTTGGGTTCAATCTTGCGGTGTCCTTTCCTAGTGACAGTAGGAGCAACAAGGCACGTATTGTATTATTGCCATCGAGGATAAAAAGATGGGGTTTTCATCATATTGCTTGAGTTTATCCATCTACATCATGTCATCTTGCTTAAGGCGTTACTCTGTTCATATGAACTCAATACAGTAGATGCATGCTGGATAGTGGTCGATGTGTGGAGTAATAGTAGTAGATGTAGAATCATTTCGGTCTACTTGTCTCGGACGTGATGCCTATATACAATGATCATGCCTAGATAGTCTCATAATTATTCGCTTTTCTATCAATTGCTTGACAGTAATTTGTTTACCCGCCGTAGAATATCGCTATCATGAGAGAAGCCACTAGAGAAAACTATGGCCCCCGGGTCTATTCTCAACATATCAATCTACATCTACTTTACTTTTCTTGCTTTTATTTTCTGTTTTATTAAACTAAAAATACCAAAAATATAAACTATCATCTCTATCAGATCTCACTCTCGTAAGTGACCGTAAAGGGATTGAGAACCCCTTATCGTGTTGCCTGTGAAGTTCTTATTTGTTTGTGCAGGTGCGAGGGACTGGCGCGTGGTCTCCTACTGGATTGATACCTTGGTTCTCAAAAAATGAGGGAAATACTTATGCTACTGTGCTGCATCTCCCTTTCCTCTTCGAGGGAATACAACGCAAGCTCAAGAGGTAGCAGGCTTCGCCTAAGCACTGCGATAATATGACCGAGGTGTGTAACAGTGGAGAGGGGCACCGCACACGGCTAAAACAATTGTCAACTTGTGTGTCTTTGGGTGCCCCCTGCCGCCATCTATAAAGGGGCAAGGGGAGAGGCCGGCCGGCCCTATAGGCGCGCCCCATGTAGGATTCCTACTAGGAATAGGAATACTATTCCTAGTAGGTTTCCAACAAGGGAAGAGAGGGGATGGAAGGAGGAAAGGGAGAGAAGGAAGGAGGGGGGGTGCCACCCCACCACTTGTCCAATTCAGACTAGGGGTGCGCGCAACCTCCTTCGCCGGCCCTCTCTCTCCTCTAGGGCCCATGGTGACCCATTAACCTCCCGGGGGGGG
>LR738715.1:655354001-655394181 GCA_902687465.1 Secale cereale | reverse complement strand
GGGGGGGGGGGGGTTCCAGTAACCCTCCGGCACTCCGGTTTTATCCGAAACTCTCTGGAACACTTCCGGTGTCCGAACAACATGGTCCAATATATCAATTTTCATGTCTCGACCATTTCCAGATTCCTTGTCATGTCCGTGATCTCATCCGGGACTGCGAACAACCTTTAGTACATCAAGACACATAAACTCATAATACCAATCATCATCGAACGTTAAGCGTGCGGATCCTAGGGGTTCGAGAAGTGTGTAGACATGACCGAGACTCATCTCCGGTCAATAACCAATAGCGGAACCTATATGTTCATATTGGCTCCTACATATTCTATAAATATCTTTATCGTTCAAACTGCGTTACAACATACGTTGTTCCCTTTGTCATCGGTATGTTACTTGCCCGAGATTTGATCGTCGGTATCATCATACCTTGTTCAACCTCGTTACCGGAAAGTCTCTTTACTTGTTCCGTAATATATCATCTCGTGACTAACTCATTAGTCATTTGCTTGCAAGGCTTATTACGATGTGTATTACCGAGAGGGCCCAGAGATACCTATCCGACACTCGGAGTGACAAATCCTATTCTCGATCTATGCCAACACCACAAACACCTTCGGAGACACCTGTAGAGCATATTTATAATCATTCGGCTACGTTGTGATGTTTGATAGCACACAAGGTGTTCCTCCGGTATTCGGGAGTTGCATAATCTCATAGTCAGAGGAATATGTATATGTCATGAATAAAGCAATAGCAAGAAAACTAAATGGTCATTGTGCTGAGCTAACGGATGTGTCTTGTCCATCACATCATTCTCCTAATGATGTGATCCAGTTGATCAAATGACAACACATGTCTATGGTTAGGAAACTCAACCATCTTTGATTAAGAAGCTAGTCAAGTAGAGGCATACTAGGGACACTCTGTTTTGTCTATGTATTCACACATGTATCAAGTTTCTGGTTAATACAATTCTAGCATGAATAAAATACATTTATCATGATATATAAGGAAATATAAATAACAAATTTATTATTTCCTATACGGCATATTTCCTTCAGTTTCCCACTTGCACTAGAGTCAATAATCTAGTTCACATCTCCATGAGATTTAGCACCCATAGTTCACATCACCATGTGACCAACACCCAAAGGGTTTACTAGAGTCAATAATCTAGTTCACATCGCTATGTGATTAACACCCAAAGAGTACTAAGGTGTGATCATGTTTTGCCGAAGTTTAGTGGACGGACCTGTCAGATTCAGATCCATATGTATTTCACATATTTCTATGTCTACAATGCTTTGCATGTAGCTACTCTAGATAATTGCTCCCACTTTCAATACGCATCCCGATTGATACTTAGTCATCAGGATTAGTGTCAAAGCTTGAATCGGCGTAACTCTTTACAACAAACCCTTTACCACCTCCATAATCGAGAAACATTTCCCTAGTCATCCAGTAACTAAGGATAATTTTGACTGTTGTCCAATGATCTACTCCTTATTGTACCTCCTTGCCAAACTCATGGCAAGGTACACCACATGTTTGGTACACAACATGGCATACTTTATAGAACCTATGGCTGAGGCATAGGGAATGACTTTCATTCTCTCTCTATTTTTCTGCTATGGTCGGGTTTTGAGTCTTACTCAACTTCATACCTTACAACTCAGGCAAGAACTCCTTCTCTGACTGTTCCATTTTGAACTACTTCAAAATCTTTATCAAGGTATGTACTAATCGAAAGTCTTATCAAGCGTCATGATCTATCTCTATAGATCTTGGTGCCCAATATATAAGCAGCTTTACCAAGGTCTTTTATTGAAAAACTCCTTTTAAACAATCCTTTATGCTTTCCAAAAAATTCTACATCATTTCTGATACTTATCAGAAATGTTGTAGTGCTCCCACTCACTTTCTTGTAAATACAGGCTTCACCGTAAGTTTGTATAAAACCATATGCTTTGATCACCTCATCAAAGCATATATTCCAACTCCAAGATACTTGCACCAGTCCATAGATGGATTGCTAGAGCTTGCACACTTTGTTAGAACCTTTAGGATCGACAAAACCTTCTGGTTGCATCATATACAACTCTTCTTTGAGATATCCATTAAGGAATGCAGTTTTGACATCCATTTCCCAGATTTCATAATCATAAAATGCGGCAATTGCTAACATGATTCAGACAGACTTAAGCATCGCTACGGGCAAGAAAGTCTCATTATAGTCAACTCCTTGAACTTGTCAAAAACCTTTCACAACAAGTCGAGCTTTATAGACAGTAACATTACCATCGGCGTCAGTCTTCTTCTTAAAAACCCATTTATTTTCAATTGCTTGCCGATCATCGGGCAAGTCAACCAAAGTCCACACTTTGTTCTCATACATGGATCCCATCTCAGATTTCATGGCCTCAAGCCATTTTGGGGAATCTGGGCTCAGCATTGCTTCCTCATAGTTCGCAGGTTCGTCATGGTCCGGTAACATGACTTCCAGAACCGAGTTACCGTACCACTCTGGCGCGGAACGTACTCTAGTTGACCTATGAGGTTCGGTAGTGACTTCATCTGAAGTTTCATGATCATTATCATTGGTTTCCTCACTAATTGATGTAGGCATCACATGAATTTTTTTTCTATGATGATCTATTCTCCAATTCTAGAGAAGGTACAATTACCTCATCAAGTTCTACTTTCCTCCCACTCACTTCTTTCGAGAGAAACTCCTTCTCTAGAAAGGATCCATTCTTAGCAACAAAAGTTTTGCCTTTGGATCTATGACAAAAGGTGTAACCAACAATCTCCTTTGGGTATCCGATGAAGATGCACTTCTCCGATTTGGGTTCAAGCTTATCAGGTTGACACTTTTTCACATAAGCATCACAAACATAAACTTTAAGAAACGACAACTTTGCTTTCTTGCCAAACCACAGTTCATACGGTGTCGTCTCAACGGATTTATATGGTGCCCTATTTAACGTGAATCCAGTTGTCTCTAATGCATAACCCCACAACAATAGTGGTAAATCGGTAAGAGACATCATACATCACACCATATCTAATAAAGTATGGTTACGACGTTCAGACACACCATTACGCTGTGGTGTTCCAGGTGGCCTGAGTTGTGAAACTATTCCACATTGTTTCAAATGAATACCAAACTCATAACTCAAATATTCGCCTCCGCGATGAGATCGTAGAAACTTTATTTTCTTGTTATGATGATTCTCTATTTCACTCTGAAATTCTTTGAACTTTTTCAAATGTTTCAGACTTGTGCTTCATCAAGTAGATATACCCATATATGCTCAAATCATCAGTGAAGGTGAGAAAATAACGATACCCGTTGCGAGCATCAATACTCATTGGTCTGCATACATCAGTATGTATTATTTCCAATAAGTCACTTGCTCGCTCCATTGTTCCGGAGAACGGAGTTTTAGTCATCTTGCCCATGAGGCATGGTTCGCAAGCATCAAATGATTCATAATCAAGTCATTCCAAAAGTCCATTAGGATGGAGTTTCTTCATGCGCTTTATACCAATATAACCTAAACGCAGTGCCACAAGTATGTTGCACTATCATTAACAACTCTGCATCTTTTTGCTTCAATATTATGAATATGTGTATTTACTACGACCGAGATTCAATAAACTGTTCACCTTGGGTGTATGACCATAGAATGTTTTATTCATGTAAAAAGAATAACAAATATTCTCTCACTTAAATGAGGAACCGTATTGCAAAAAACATGATCCAATCTTGTTCATGCTCAACACAAACACCAAATAACATTTATTTAGGTTTAACACTAATCCCGAAAGTACAGGGAGTGTGCGATGATGATCATGTCAATATTGGAACTACTTCCAACACACATCGTCACCTCACCCACAACTAGTCTCCGTTTATTCTGCAACTCATGTTTCGAGTTACTAATTGAAAGAACATGCAGTGCCCCCATGTTTGGTTTTGGTAATTGATGACAATCTCTATGGACTTATGGTTTCCTTGAGTTATATTTGAAGGGTTTGTCCACATGCTTTTCTTGGAGTCCATTTGTTGGTTTCAAGGAGAGTTTTGTGATGACCAAGGTGCTATTAAGGAATTATCCAAAGATTGGTCATATGAGTGTTGACCTTATAGCAAGCATGTCTTGAAGAAGAAGACCATGTGATCATTCATGTTTACCTTCAAGACACCATCCAAATGAAGAGAGTTGGAAAGATACAAGGTTGATCAGGACTAAGTCAAAGAGTGAATCAAGTTGATCAACACACAAAGCATAGAAGATGTACCGAGAGGGATCAAGCGATCCCATGGTATGGTAAGCATTCTACATTACGCTTTGTGTACTAACCCATGATCTACGTGAGAGTTCTATGTGGGGTTAGGTATGTTTCCATGGTCTTGCGTCAAGAGGAAGATATTATACAACCCATGGAGGATGACATCAAATGGTGTTCGTCACCTAGTTTTCGTGTGCAAGTTTAAGTGGAGTGCATCATCTTGATTGGTTCTTGTTTGGTTCTTCTCCTTGTGAGTTTGTATCTTATGGTCATTTTCATGACAAGCTTGAGTTCATCGAAAACAGAGTTCACATGCATCTTCTATGATGTTTTCGATGTTGGGTTTTTTGCCGGTTCTCTTTGTGAGTCTTAGAGCTTATGGTCATCTTGATGAGAAGCTCGAGTTCATCGAAAATGGAGTTCACATGCATCCTCTATGATGTTTTCAATGTTGGAGGTTATGCCGGTTCTTCTCTGATGGAGTGTTCACTTCTCTATATCTTAGGCATACCTCCCTGCCTCTTCTTACTATAACCAGTCACTGTTTTGTGGTCACCTCGAAGCCATATTCCATTGTGGTGAAGCTTTGTGGTGTCGTTGGGGAGATAGCCCCAACCTTGGTGGTGTTCGGAGCTCAATCATTGTGGTGAAAAGCTCCGGGCAAGCGTCGGGGTCTCCAATTAGGTTGTGGAGATCGCCCCGAGCAATTTGTACGGGTTCGGTGACCGCCCTCATGGGTCCCTTAGTGGATTCACGTCATCTTGCATTGTGCGAGGGCGTGAGGAGATTACGGTGACCCTAGTGGCTTCTTAGGGAGCATTGTGCCTCCACACCGCTCCAAACGGAGATTAGCATCTGCAAGGGTGTGAACTTCGGGATACATCATCGTCTCCGCGTGCCTTGGTTATCTCTTACCCGAGCTCTTTACTTATGCACTTTACTTTGTGATAGCAATATTGTTTCTTGTCATATATCTTGCTATCTCCTAGTTGTTTATCTTGCTTAGCATAAGTTGTTGGTGCACATAGGTGAGCCTAGTTGTTGTAGGTTTTGTGCTTCACAAATTAACCGCTAGGTTTATTTCGCATTTGTTCACGCCTAAACCGTAATTATTTTAAAGCGCCTATTCACCCCCCCTAGGCGACATCCACGATCTTTCAATTGGTATCAGAGCCTCGTCTCTTTTTATAGGGCTTAACCGCCTAGAGAGTAAGGATGTCGACTAGTGGTTTAGGATTCTCTGACACTCTTAGTTTTGATGGCACACATTTTGATATTTGGGTAATTCGCATGCTTAATCTCTTTAGGGTCATGGACCCAAATTTAGAGCGAATTGTCGATATGGGTTTTTCTCCTCCAAAGTATCCCCAAAGATTATCTTTAGAGGATGAGAAAAACTCTTATTTCAATGCTCAAGCTTCTAATGTGCTTTTCGATGCTTTGAGCAATGTAGTTATATTTCAACTCATGCCGTTCTGGGATGCTCATGAGTTGTGGACAAAGCTTTAAGACAAATATGGCATGTCCAAGATTTGTGGAGATGATTGTCCTCGTTCCACCTCCGGTCGTATAGTATTCTCAACTTCTTTACTTCACCTACATGTGGTTTGCCATAAGGTAATGATATGGTGAGTAGCGGTGTTCATCGCAATTATTATAGTGAGCTTATTATTGATGATCCTTCATCACTTTATTATTGCAATGCTTCACCTTTGGACTTTAACACTTCGAGCACTCTAAATGTTTCACATGCTTGTGTTAAAAGTTCTTGCATATCATGTAGAAATTGCTTGACTAAATCTCATGATGATATGCTTGCTATGTCTCGTTGCCATGATAGAAATGCATATATTTCCTCGAATTGTGATGCTAACAATGTAGAGGAAATCCAACACCCCATGGAACAAGAAGTGGCCTTGAATGGTGCTTCGAGGGATCTAACATCATCATCTATTGCGTTTTGCCTTATGGCTAAGGCTTCAAAGGTATCTCCCACTTTGAATGCCAATATATCTTGTGATGATAGTGATGATGACAAGAATGATGATGATGCTGATAATGATGAGGAGAATGATAATGTTGCCTCCTTACAAATTAAGGGGGGAATGATCTTTAAAGCTCTTCTTAAGAATAAATTAGCTCGTTCCAACTCTATGGAAATCATGTCTATTGCCATTGAGGACAAGAAATAATATATTTATGAGTTGGAATCTCGTCTAGAGGAGCATGAGGTCACACGCTAATGAGATCGCGAACCACTCTCAACCTCTTGAACTTGAACAAACGACCAAGGAATCTCTTGAGGAGATTTTTGCTCTAGAATTGTCTAGAGTGAGGGAATCTCATGATAGAGCTCTTGAGGTGGCCAATGATTTTGAAACTAAAAATGAGAAGCTTGAAGTTGTGCATGCTAAACTTCATGAGGACTTTGACCACCTCAAAAATGGCTCAAGGGTCATTAAGAGTGAGCTCATCAAACTCACCGAGTCTCATGCTCAACTTAAAGCTTCATATTCAAAAGAGCTTGTCAAGTTGCCTTCTCCTCTTGCTACTTTTGATGATGCTTGTGCTACTAACTCTATTTCTAGTGAAGCATCAATTTTGAAGGAGAATGTTGAGCTAAGGGCTCAACTTGTGTTGCTATCTAGCAATTATGGGAAATTGGAAGAAAGTCATGTAAAGCTCACAAGCTCTCATGGTGATCTTCTAGTACCCCATAATGTGCTAAAGATAGCTCGTGAAGCTACGATTGCTAAGGTAACATCTAGTGAGCCTCATGTGGATATTAGCACTATTTCAAGTCTAAATGCTATATTGTCATGTGCTAGTCCTCGTAATTCATCCACTCATAATGTTGCTACTTCTTGTGATGAATTGCTTTCTTTGCCTTGTTGCTCTAACAATGAAGCTTATACTTCATCGTGTACTTGTGTTGATACTAACCCTGTAGAGGAAATCGAAGAGCTCAAGGCCCAAGTCACGTCCTTGAAGATTGACTTGCAAAAGTGTCATGAAGGGAAGTCCACACTCAACAATATCTTGCGTGTGCAAAAATCCCCCAATGACAAAGATGGACTTGGATTCAACTCCAATAAGAAGAAGAAGTCCAAGAACAACAAGAAGAAGGGCCAAGAACAACTCAAGAATTCGGCCAAGATTATTTGCTTCAAGTGCAAAATTGAAGGGCTTCATGTTAGATCTTGCCCATTGAAGACGAAAGCCATTAGTGACAAGTAATAAGGGAAGATGCCACAAGTTCAATCTCATGCTCAACCGCAAGTTGAAGAAAGGCCGCTTCCCAAGAAGACTCATGGTAATGTTGCTACTTGTGCCGTGAGAAGGGTCACTTTGCTTCTTCATGCACTAGTGGTAACTTATCCAACCCTTATTATTGATGATATCTATTCTCGTGGGAAGGATAAGGTTGGCAATGTATTTGCCAAGTTTCTTGGGACTCAAAGTGGTGTCAAGAAAAGGACCATTTGGGTAGCCAAGCCTATTGTGAACCTCTTAGGACCCAACTTGGTTGGGGACCAACTAGCTCAAACTTAATCAATAGGTGTTATGGAGGTCATTGGAGACTTGGCTACATTATTAAGATTTAAGGGGTCTTCATCATTCATATTGTCTCAAGCCAAGTCATTCGGATTATCTTTCTATCGTATATCCAATGTTCCTCCTTGCGGTAACTCGTGCTTAAATTGTTTACACTGAAAGTTACTTGCCCCTTAGCATGTTGTGGTTTTGTACCTTCCATGTGCTTGTATATGTTTTGCTTCCAATTTGCTTATCTTGAGAAAACAAGGTTGTGTATGTTGGTTTGCACATCATGTACCTTTGTGTCGTGTGTTGAGCCTTTTTGCATCTTATTTGTATCTTAGTTGGCTCTTGCGAGAGATTAACGGAACATCCCATTTTGGGGGAGTGTTGTGCTTTGTGCACCTCACAATCCTATAAATGTGTGTACATGAGGAATACCATGTAGTATTGATATCACAAGATTATCTAATCTCTATGTGGTATGTCTTCTCATGAGAAATTCAATTTCTATTTGGTCCATTAATTATCTCTTATTGGTTCTCTTTTGCATCTTGTTAAGTTTTTCATTGGTATCACATTATGGGGGAGTAATATGCTATGTGTATATTACAAGCCTAGAAAATGTGTACATTTGAGATATTATAACCTAGAGTTGATATTATAAATTATCTTGTTCCTAGGTGGCATGTTAGCACTACAAGTTGCAAATTTGCTTTTGTGTTCGGTGTGAAGATGGTGTTGGATATTTCAGCAATCTATCGCCGGAAATTATTTCCAAATACCTCTTGTCTTTGACAATTGGTAATCACTTATGTGGTGGAATTTATTGAGCATCTTTACTTTGTGTTTTTGTTTTATTTGTGTTATTTCTTGCCAAGATTGTTTCACTCCCATTGCCTTCCATGCCACTTGTGGATCTTGTTGTTTTATTGATTTTGTCAAGTGTTTTCTAGATATAGTGAAAGTGGTGATCCAACCTTGTGCATTTTGTATTCAAATACAAATTCTCTTTAGTGCACAATTCTTGGGGCAGCTATCCTATTTTCGATAGAACACTCATCTTGTGAACCATATCAAGTGTGTGTTGATGGAAGGCAATCCATTTCTTTTTGGTACTTTGTGCCATCATGAAACTTTGTAGATGGGTTGGTTTGTTTGGAACCATCCTCTCTTTTGGGAGTTTGAATTTTTTTTCCTTTTGTGTGTATCAATGGATATCTCATTCCTTGATGTATCTTTTAAATAGATATCTTCCTAGTGATGATTTCTCCTTTTGGTATCCTATTCTCACTTGGTATTTATTTTTCGTTTGGTATCGTTTCTTGAAAGTCTTGAGCATGCATATCTACCTCATGTATTTTCTTTGGCATGCTTTCTTTCTTTGACCCAGCATATAGGGGAAACTCCACCCAGTCTCAATTTGGATGAGATGTGCACGAAATTCCTTTTCATATATAAATGCACATATGTGTGTGGAGTTCGTCTATGTATTGGTGTTTCTAACTCGGTGGTCCCAATGAGTTTGGGTACCATTTTGTTTGTGTTGTTGTTCTAGGAACAATTGGAGATGCATTGGATGCTCGGCTCACTCACAAGGATGGTGTTGTCAGCATGTGCTTATTGGAGTCAAGCTAGGATGATCAATGAACTACTATCTACCTTCAATTGGTATCTTCTCCATCATTCCAATGCTATCTTGGTAACAAGTATCATCATCTACTTCATGCACACATTTCTTGCATCAACCTTGTGTAGGTTGTATCATGGCATGTTATTCATTCTTTCTTGTGATACTTGTTTCCTTTCTCAAAGCATCCCAACAATGATCTCTTGTTGCTAGTTGTGATGTCTTTGATGTTCGTTTGGTTGGAATTCATGTATATACAATAAGACCATATCTAGCCATGTGCTATGCTTTCAAGCAAATATCTTATTGGTATATTTATGACTTCCTTGTGGATATCTTTTTCTTTCCTCTTTGTAACTATTTCATGTGTACATCCTTCTTTGTGGATCGATATCATCATGATTTTCATCTACCTAGAATCTTATACACTTGAGAGAAATTACATATCCAGAAGATATCCATTCTTTCACGTCCACCTTTTTTCTTGTATTATTTCTTTGGTGGCTCCATGAAAGCTTGTTGTCTTGAGTGCGTGTCTTATCTTGATACATCTTAATGCATGATATGTCTCCAACGTATCTACTTTTCCAAACACTTTTGCCCTTGTTTTGGACTCTAACTTGCATGATTTGAATGGAACTAACCCGGACTGATGTTGTTTGGCAGAATTGCCATGGTGTTATTTTTGTGCAGAAATAAAAGTTCTCGGAATGACCTGAAATTCAACGAAGAATTATTTTGGAATATATACAAAATATATGCGGAAAGAACCAGACCAGGGGGCCCACACCCTGTCCACGAGGGTGGGGGGCATGCCCCCTTCCCCTGGGCGCGTCCCCTGCCTCGTGGGCCCCCTGTTGCTCCACCGACGTATCCCCCGACTCCATATATTCACTTTCGAGGAGAAAAAAATTAGAGAGAAAGAATTATCACATTCTACGATACGAAGCCGCCGCCAAGCCCTAATCTCTCTCGGGAGGGCTGATCTAGAGTCCGTTCAGGGCTCCGGAGAGTGGAGATCGTCGACATCGTCATCATCAACCTTCCTCCATCACCAATTCCATGATGCTCACCGCCGTGCGTGAGTAATCCCATCGTAGGCTTGCTGGACGGTGATGGGTTGGATGAGATTTACCATGTAATCGAGTTAGTTTTGTTAGGGTTTGATCCCTAGTATCCATTATGTTCTAAGATTGATGCTGCTATGACTTTGCCATGCTTAATGCTTGTCACTAGGGCCGGAGTGCCATGATTTTTGATCTGAACCTATTATGTTTTCATGAATATATGTGTGTTCTTGATCCTATCTTGCAAGTCAATAGTCACCTACTATGTGTTATGATCCGGCAACCCCGAAGTGACAACAATCGGGACCACTCCCGGTGATGACTGTAGTTTGAGGAGTTCATGTATTCGCTATGTGTTAATGCTTTGGTCCGGTACTCTATTAAAAGGAGGCCTTAATATCCCTTAGTTTCCAGTAGGACCCCACTGCCACGGGAGGGTAGGACAAAAGATGTCATGCAAGTTCTTTTCCATAAGCACGTATGACTATGTTCGGAATACATGCCTACATTTCAATGATGAACTGGAGCTAGTTTTGTGTCACCTTATGTTATAACTATTACATGAGGAATCACATCCGACATAATTCTCCATCACCAATCCAATGCCTACAAGCTTTTCACATATTGCTTCTTGCTTATTTACTTTTCCGCTGCTACTGTTACAATCACTACAAAAACACTATCGCTACTTTTGCTACTGTTACCGTTACTTCCATATTACCTTGGTACTAAATTACCTTGCTGCAGATACTAAGTTTTCCAGGTGTGGTTGAATTGACAACTCAACTGCTAATACTCGATAGTATTCTTTGGCTCCCCTTGTGTCGAATCAATAAATTTGGGTTGATTACTTTACCCTCGAAAACTGTTGCGATCCCCTACACTTGTGGGTTATCAAGACTATTGTCTGGTGCCGTTGCCAGGGAGCATAGCTATATTCTTTAAGTCACTTGGGATTTTATCTGCTGATCACTATGAAGAACTTGAAAGACTCAAAAACCAAGATTTATCCCTCAACTAAGAGGGGAGGTAAGGAACTGCCATCTAGCTCTGCACTTGATTGACCCTCTGTTATGAGTAAACTTGCGACACCTACTCCTGCTATTGAATCTGATATGTCGCATGTTCTTGATGATGCCACTTCTGCTATGTATGATGAAACTACTTCTATGTTTGATAACACTGTGCCACTAGGAGAATTTCTAGATGAACAAATTGCTAAGGTTAGGGATAATGCAAATATTGAAACTGATAATATTGATGGAAGTGATGATGAAGATTCTCCCCCTAGATATGAATTGCATGTTATTCCTGAGGGTTATGTTATTGATGAAGAAATTGCTAGAGACTTTCTTGCTTGCAATGATAGATATGATCTTAAGAAATTATTAGCTAAGCTGAAAGAAAAGTCTTTGAATGCTAGAATGAAATATGACCCTGCTTTTGCTACTTCACCTATCTTTGTTACTGATAAGGATTATGATTTCTCTATTGATCCTGAGTTAATTACTTTGGTTGAATCTGATCCTTTCCATGGCTATGAATATGAAACTGTTCTGGCACATCTTACTAAGTTGAATGATATAGGTACCATGTTCATCAACGAGGAAAAGATTTGTTATTACTATATCCTTAAGTTATTTCTATTCTCGTTAAAGGGTGATGCTAAAACATGGTTTAATTCTCTTGATCCTGGTTGTGTGCGTAGTCCCCAGGATATGATTTAATACTTCTCTCCTAAATATTTCCCCGCTCATAAGAAACAAGCTGCCTTGCGGGAAATATATAGTTTTGTGCAAATTGAAGAAGAGAGTCTCCCACAAGCTTGGGGATGCTTCTCCAATTACTTAATGCTTTGAGTGGTCATCCTCTTCAGAGGAATGAAATACTAGATGTCTTTTATAATGGACTAACCGATGCCTCCAGAGACCACCTGGATAGTTGTGCTGGTTGTGTTTTCAGGGAAAGAACAATTGATCAAGATGAATTATTATTGAATAATATGTTAACCAATGAAAATAATTGGACACTTCCTGAACCAGCCCCAAAGCCAACTTCGAAGAAAAGGGGTGTTCTATTTCTCCGTCCTGAAGATATGGAAGAGGCAAATAAATCTATGAAAGATAAAGGTATTAAAGCTAAAGATGTTAAGAATTTACCGCCTATTGAAGAAATACATGGTCTTGATAACCCGACACATGTAGTAAAGGTAAATTCTCCTTATAGATTTGATGAAGGTAATCTTCCTCGTTATAAGTCTGCTAGCCAATGCTTAGATGAGTTTGACAATTTTATTGTGAAGCAAGAAAACTTCAATGCTTATGTTGGTAGACAATTGCAACGTAATGCTTATATGATTGAACGCTTGAGTGATTATATGTCTAGAGTTAAAGGTGAATTGAAACTCATTAGTAAACATGCTTCTATGGTTACCACTCAAGTAGAACAAGTACTTAAAGCTCAGAATGATTTGCTCAATGAATTAAATAGTATGAATAATGACTATGCTGTTAGAGTTACAACTAGAGGGGGTAAAGTGACACAGGAAACTTCGTATCCTGAGGGCCACCCTAAGAGAATTGAGCAAGATTCCCAGAGAGCTAATTTAGATGCACCTAGTTCTTCAAGAAGAAGAAAAAGAAAAATGATAGGACTTTGCATGCTTCTAGTGAACCTGTAGCTGACACACCTGAGAATCCCAATGATATCTCTGTTTCTGATGCTGAGACACAATCTCGTAATGACCATGAACCTAGTGATAATGTTAATGATGATGTTCATGATGATGCTCAACCTAGCAATGATAGTGATGAAGAGATTGAACCTGCTGTTGATCTTGATAACCCACAATCAAGGAATCAACATTATGATAAGAGAGACTTTGTTGCTAGGAAGCACGGTAAGGAAAGAGAACCATGGGTTCACGAACCCATGCCTTTTCCTCCTAAACCATCCAAGAAAAAGGATGATGAGGATTTTGAGCACTTTGCTGAAATGATTAGACCTATCTTTTTGCGTATGCGTTTGACTGGTATGCTTAAAACAAATCCTTATGCTAAGTATATGAAAGACATTATTACCAATAAAAGAAAGATACCTGAAGTAGAAATTTCCACCATGCTTGCCAATTACACTTTTAAGGGTGGAATACCTAAGAAATTAGGAGATCCAGGAGTACCTACTATACCTTGCTCCATTAAGAGAAACTATGTTAAAAGTGCTTTATGTGATCTTGGGGCTGGTGTTAGTGTTATGCCTCACTCTTTATATCGTAGACTTGACTTGAGTAGTTGGCACCTACTGAAATATCTTTGCAAATGGACGATAAATCAACTGCTATACCTGTCGGTATTTGTGAGGATGTGCCTGTTGTGGTTGCAAATGTTACTATTCTAACGGACTTTGTTATCCTTGATATTCCCGAGGACGATAGTATGTCTATTATCCTTGGTAGACCCTTTTCAAATACTGCGGTGGCTGTTATTGATTGCAACAAAGGCAATGTCACTTTTCATGTCAATGGTAATGAGCATACGGTACACTTTCTGAGGAAACAACCTCAGGTCCATAGTATCAATTATATTGGAAAATTTTCAACTATTACTATCGGAAGTTTTGAATTTCCTCTTCCTACTGTCAAGAAGACATATGATATTCTTATTGTTTGGGACATGCATATCCCCATTAAGGTAACCTAGTGTTATTCGAAAATTCTCCGATTTCATGTTATTCAGAAATATTTTATTAACAAGACTTGATCAACCTTGTTAACGGCTTCCTTTTGATGAGCATGAGATGGGTGAATCTAGATAGGATAACCTTCTGTATCCTCCTTTTACTTTCTGTTAATTAGATTAAATAACAAAAATAGTATTTTTTGTGTGTTTCGAGACTTATCCGTGCAATAAAAAATACCCCAAAAATAAAAGTTCTCCAAATGCCCTGAAAATGAAATATGATTTTTCTAGAATATTTGAGAATATTTGGCAACGAGAACACATCAGGGGGAGGCAGCACCTGGCCACGAGGGTCCAGGGCGCGCCCACCCTCACTGGGCGCGCCCCTGCCTTGTGGGCCCCACGTGGCCGTCCTCCACTTATTCCTGCACCCACACACTCCTTCTTCCTCCCAAAAAAAATCACTATCCAGCTCACGCATGAGTTCTAGCTCATCTTGCTGCCATTTTCGATCTCCTTGCTCAAAGCTCCATTCACAAAACTGTTTGTGGAGATTGTTTCTTGGTATGTGACTCCTCCATTGGTCCAATTAGTTTTTGTTCTAGTGCTTTATTTATTGCAAAATTTTGTTGCTGTAGTGACCTTGTTCTTGAGCTTGCATGTTAAATTTCTTTGGTCCCAAGTAGTTCTAATGCATGATATAGTCTCTAGGCACTTGTAGGAGTTGTTGCCATCAATCTTGTTGAGTTTGGTTCACTTTTATCTTGAGTTACTAAAAAATTCAGAAATTTTCAGAGGGGGAAAATGATGAGGAGATTGTTGAGAAGCTCTTCTAGTAAAAGTTTAAGGGATAAGCAGAAGGAAGAAAATAAGAAGCCCAAATATAATCTTCCTCGCACTGCGGAAGTTCGGCCGTGTGAATGGCCTTGTAATGAGTTCTTGGAAGCCGCCAGGATTTATGAAGACTTTTATTATTTGGCGAACAATGCAGGCCTCACCGACTTCCTCCACGACCAGCGTGAACAGTATCTCTTACTCACTAATATTTTCACGCAAAACTTTCATTTTCAAGCTAAGAAATCGCCACCTTAAGTGGAGTTCCGTTTATATGATGATGTTAAGGAGACGTCGTTCTATGATTTTTGTCAAGTATGTAAGTACCCTTTGCTGGTAGTCTTGAGGAACCCCATCGCAAGGATGTTGAGGGGTTTATTGATATTATAGCTGTAGGGGAAACTAGGCAAGTTTCAGGGGCAAGAATTACTAGTATACATTTTCCTATTCTACGCTACTTTGCTATATTTGCTAGTAGATGCTAAATTGGTCGCGGGAACAGTGGGAACCATCGTGCCCCTGATATTGTCATTTTACGCCATGCTTTGTTCCAAGACACAACCTTTAGCTTGGGTGCCGTCGTTGCTAAACGATTAAGTTTGAACCGCACCAAAGGTCCCGTCTTTGGAGGCATCTTTGCTTCACGCCTTGCTGAACACTTTATAATACCTATTAGGCATCATGAGAAGGAAGAAAAATTGCTTGCCCCTGCTTATCTAGATTATAAGAGTATGATAGCACATGATTTTATTGTTAAAGACAGGGAGAAGTTGCTTAAGTATAAATTGAGGTTTGATGAAAAATATTGTGAGATTATTACCTTGCCTGCACCATCGCTGTTTGATCTACTTTCAGGCACGCACCTCGTTTTGCCAAATGCCGTCTATAAGTACCGGAGCCAGGCACAAGCTTCAGAGCCGGAGCTAGAGCCACCACTTGACCCTTACCGGCAGTCGGTTTATGGGTGGGATCTGGATTTGATTGCCAACCAGTGGCACCTAGAGGACACTCCTCCGTGCACCGGAGAGAGTAGCTTTGATCCATGGCAATAGACCAACTTAGGCCAAAAGCCTAAGCTTGGGGGGGGGGTACGTATTTCACACCGACATTACATTCATGTTCACACACTTATTCTAGTTGTCGGTGCTCACACCCTTTCATTGTACCATCCATGCTAGTTTCAATTCTTTTCTTAGTCTTTTTCTTGTGTGTTAGAAAAACCTTAAGAAAAACAAAAAAATTAGTTGTAGCTTTTAGCTAGTTTACTTTCCATGCGTGTAGTAGCAGTAATTAAAAGAAAACCCAAAAAGATTTCTCGTTCTTCTTTTGCTTGTTGGGAGCTTTCCCGTGTAAATAGTTTCTTTTCTTTCTTTGGGGGTCAAGAGAATACCATGATGAAAATGTTTAATGGCTCTCATATGCTTTATTGTTGATTTAACCTTGAGCCATATTACTTTGTCTTCTCTCTTGTATTAAGTGCTTGCAAGTTCCAGCTTAGTCCAATGCACGTGCACTATTATTATTATCCACACCGTTCGGTCGTGCGAGTGAAAGGCAATAATGACGATATATGATGAAATAATTGAGATAAGAAAAGCTGGTATGAACTCGACCTCTCTCGTTTTTGTAAATATGATAGTTCATCGTTCCAGGTTCAGCCTATTATGAATGAAACATGCTTGCAATGACAATTAGATATCATAGCTGCTCATGCCATCCTTAATTAGCTAAGAGTTTATAATGGTCTATCTTGCGTGCCAACATGATATTAAAATGGTTGTGATGTGGTATGATAGGGTGGTATCCTCCTTTGAACGATTCAAGTGGTCTGACTTGGCACATGTTCACCCATGTAGTTGAAACAAAATAAACATAGCCTCTATGATATTTATGTTCATGGTGATTTATATCCTACTCAGGCTTACATTCATTGTTGATTAATTTTAATGCATGTTCATGATTGTTGTTGCTCTCTAGCTGGTCGCTTCCCAGTCTCTTTCTAGCCTTCACCTGTACTAAGCGGGAATACTGCTTGTGCATCCACTTCCATAAACCCAAAAGTTATTCCATATGAGTCCACCATACCTTCCTATATGCAGTATCTACCTTCCGTTCCAAGTAAATTTGTATGTGCCAAACTCTAAACCTTCAAATAAAATTCTGTTTTGTATGCTCGAACAACTCATATATCAACTAGGGCTATCTATATATTCCATGCTAGATGGGTTATTCTCACGACGAGTGGACTCCGCTCATCATTTATGAGAAAATGGCTCGTAACCGGGATGCCCAGTCCCATGCTCAAATCATCATAATTAAACAAAACTCCCCGAGGGCCGTTGCTGGTTTGGACGGTACCCGTTGTTTCGGGCTAGCCGTGGAGTGTGCTTGTTGGAGGTTGGGGACGTGTAAACTTTACCATTCTGTTTGGGAACCGCCTATAATGTGTGTAGCATGGAAGATATCGAGATTCTTGGTTGTTATGTTGACAATGAGAGTATACCGCTCAAAATAGTATTCATCTCTATTTAAAAATCAAGCTCTGGCACCTCTACAAATCCCTGCTTCCCTCTACGAAGGGCCTATCTATTACTTCTATGTTGAGTCATCATCCTCTTATTAAAGAGCACCAGTTGGAGAGCACCGCTGTCATTTGCATGTATTGCTATTAATTTGCATTGAGTATGATAGTGACTGGATCTCTTTTACCATGAATTACAATGTCTAGTAAGTCCTTGATCTTTAAAGGTGCTCTGCATTTATGTTTTGCGGTCTCAGAAAGGGCTACCGAGATACCATCTTGTTATATCATATTATGATTGTTTTGAGAAAGTGTTGTCATTCGAGGTTTATTATTATTTGCTCGCTAGTTGATTATGCCATTGATATGAGTAGATATGAGACATGAAAGTTATTGTGAATGTTGTTAGTTCATGATCTTTGCTGAAAACTTGAATGCTGGCTTTACAAATTTTCAACAACAAGAGCAAACAGAGTTTGTCAAAGTTTTTCTTTATCACTTTCAGTTTATCAACTGAATTGCTTGAGGACAAGCAAAGGTTTAAGCTTGGGGGAGTTGATATGTCTCCAACGTATCTACTTTTCCAAACACTTTTGCCCTTGTTTTGGACTCTAACTTGCATGATTTGAATGGAACTAACCCAGACTAACGTTGTTTTCAGCAGAATTGCCGTGGTGTTATTTTTGTGCAGAAATAAAAGTTCTCGAAATGACCTGAAATTTCAACGGAGAATTATTTTGGAATATATAAAAAATATCTGCGGAAAGAACCAGACCAGGGGCTCACACCCTGTCCACGAGGGTGGGGGCGCGCCCCCTCCCCCTGGGCGCGCCCCCTGCCTCGTGGGTCCCCTATTGCTCCACCGACGTATCCCCCGACTCCATATATTCACTTTCGGGGAGAAAATAATCAGAGAGAAAGAATTATCGCGTTCTACAATACAGAGCCGCCGCCAAGCCCTAATCTCTCTCGGGAGGGCTGATTTGGAGTCCGTTTGGGGCTCCGGAGAGTGGAGATCATCGCCATCATCATCATCATCAACCTTCCTCCATCACCAATTCCATGATGCTCACCGCCGTGCGTGAATCCCATCGTAGGCTTGCTGGACAGTCATGGGTTGGATGAGATTTACCTTGTAATCGAGTTAGTTTTGTTAGGGTTTGATCCCTATTATCCATTATGTTCTAAGATTGATGTTGCTATGACTTTGCCATGCTTAATGCTTGTCACTAGGGCCCGAGTGCCATGATTTCAGACCTGAACCTATTATGTTTTCATGAATATATGTGTGTTCTTGATCCTATCTTGCAAGTCAATAGTCACCTACTATGTGTTATGATCCGGCAACCCCGAAGTGACAACAATCGGGACCACTCCCGGTGATGACCGTAGTTTGACGAGTTCATGATTCGCTATGTGTTAATGCTTTGGTCCGGTACTCTATTAAAAGGAGGCCTTAATATCCCTTAGTTTCCACTAGGACCCCAGTGCCACGGGAGGGTAGGACAAAAGATGTCATGCAAGTTCTTTTCCATAAGCACGTATGACTATATTCGTAATACATGCCTACATTACATTTATGAGCTGGAGCTAGTTCTGTGTCACCTTATGTTATAACTATTACATGAGGAATCGCATCCGACATAATTCTCCATCACCGGTCTAATGCCTACAAGGTTTTCACATATTGCTTGTTGCTTATTTACTTTTCCGCTGCTACTGTTACAATCAGTGCAAAAACACTATTGCTACTTTTGCTACTGTTACCGTTACTTCTATATTACCTTGCTACTAAATTACCTTGCTGCAGATACTAAGTTTTCTAGGTGTGGTTGAATTGACAACTCAACTACTAATACTTCAGAGTATTCTTTGGCTCCCCTTGTGTTGAATCAATAAATTTGGGTTGAATACTTTACCCTCGAAAACTGTTGCGATCCCCTACACTTGTGGGTTATCAATGCACTCTTGTGTGGTTAAGATTTATTATTATCTTGCTTGTCTTGATGAGGCTATTGTCATTTCGCTTGGTATCCCTCCTCATGACAAAGCTTTCACTTTCTTTCTTCACCATGGGTTGTCACAAGCGTTGGTTATTATTTTTGCATGTTGAGTGTGCTTGTGAACCGCTTTGCTTGGTGTATGTGGGAAGGACATGTCATGCACCTTGTATCTCCACTATTCAAGACTATGTTGATGCTTAATGCTCACCCTTACATTAGTCTTCTCAAGTGCTTTGCCATGACTCACACACATCATTTTGGTTGAGCCTAATCTAAAGTTGCCTCCTTTATATGTTGCTCTACCATTTGTTTGTTGCAAGCGACAGGCTTGCAAATATTCTAAGGAGTGCACACATCATGGGGAGCTTCACTAGTGTCTTTAGAACACTCCGTTGCCATATTTCACTTGTCGTGAGGTTCTATTGATTTTGGGGGAGTGACGATCCTATTTTGTGCTCATTGTATCCAAATACAAAATTAAATCATGCACAAATCATGGGGAACTTCTCTATGTTCTTTAGAACACTTCGATGCTCATATCATAATATATTTTATTCTTGTGACATGTAGGATCATTGGTCTAGTTAGTTCAATTGGTATCTTTTGATAGCTTGCTTCTATTGATATCTTGATTGCTCGTTTCTCTCTATGTTATGTCTTTGTGACATATCATTTGTTTTGCAATATTTGGGCCCCAATATAGTTTGTCTTCCTCCAAGTATTTACCGTTGGATATGTGTATTGCATTCCACTCTCTTGTTGAGAAATACACAATTTTTGGAGGAACACAATTTATATTGGCCTTCTAAGCTTTTCGCCCATTTTGGCAATCGATGCCAATGGGGGAGAAGTTTCAGAGAGTTTTGTGAGGAAGTTTAGAGAGTTGTTTCCTCTCTTCTTGCTTTGGTTTTGTTCCTAAGCTTTTGCATCTCATGCGCATACATTATTGTTGCATGGTATGGTGATGCATAATTCCTTATATAAACTCTCTTGAAAGTGATTGTCATCAATTACAAAATGGGGGAGATTGAAAGAACATGCGGTGCCCCCATGTTTGGTTTTGGTAATTGATGATAATATCTATGGACTAATGGTTGCCTTGAGTTATATTTGAAGGGTTTGTCCATAGGATTTTCTTGGAGTCCATTTGTTGGTTTCAAGGAGAGTTTGTGATGACCAAGGTGCTATTAAGGAATTATCCAAAGATTGGTCATATGAGTGTTGAGCTTATAGCAAGCATGTCTTAAAGAAGAAGAGTATGTGATCATTCATGTTTACCTTCAAGACATCATCCAAATGAAGAGAGTTGGAAAGGTTCAAGGTTGATCAAGACTAAGTCAAAGAGTGTGTCAGCGTTCTGGGAACGGGGGTACCCAGACTTGCATGCCTGCGGCCCAGGGCGTGGCTCATCAGGCGGCCTGGTACGGCCAAACCTCTTCAGCAACCACTAAGGACCCTCGCGTGGGGTCAAGCCTCGTGAGGCGGACGACACAAGAACTCCCCTGGGGCGGCCTCGCTAGGCTGGCTCCTGAGGAACAGAGATATCAAGGCAAGGGGCACCTCGCGAGGTCCTCGTGATGTGAGCAGTGACGACCAAGGCCAGGTGGGCGCCAGCGGGCGCAGTGTGCCAGTTTCCTCTTCGGTGCTAAAGGAGCAGGCGCAAGCGAGGAATCCCGAGGCGTCAGGCAAAGGTTTCCATATCGGTGCAACAAGACCAAGACCGGCAGGACGACAAAGCGGAGGTCATCACAGAGCCCACGGTGGCGTCACCACCAGAGCCTTTGGCAGGCGAAGACCACCTTTTGTCAGGATAGCATGTACTAGCTGCCCCCCTTCGAATTTGGCCGTCGTGGGATCCCTTCCCGCTCAATATTTGGGAAGAGGACCCGGGCCACTATAAATAGGACTATCCACCACCATTGGGATCATCTCGTCTTAAGTTGATCAGATAGAAGGCCACACACTCACAAGCTCACTCGACCACAAGAACACCTCTCCTCAGGAGGCGGTTCACTCCATGTACTAGTTCTTCCTCAGCCTACAAGGCAATCCACCACACCACATTGGATTAGGGTATTACACCACAATGGTGGCCTGAACCAGTATAAACCTTGTGTCCCTCGTTCTTTGGATTTGATGAGCTGGGCCTAGGGACCGGCGAGTAGACGAGCTAGGGTAGAAGGAGAGATATTCGTGCACACCCCAGAGTTTGAACCACAAGGGTTTTTCCGGAACCCAAGATCCAACATTTGGCGTGCCAGGTAGGGGGTGCGCCGGATCTTTTCTTCCGTTGTTCGGTTCATTACCGCTCGGCAACCCCGATGGACGATGATCAGGGGTCTCATGCCGACCGCTGGGCGGCCTGGTCCACGCAGGCGGCGCCGTCCACCCATGGAGGCCTCAGCCCCGCACTCCAGGCGGCCCCCGCACCGCCTGGCGCCGCCGGTCGCAGATGGCGCGGGCTCACATCCACCACCTCGGTGTCACAGCGCGCGTGCTCCGAGGCATGATCTGCAAACCATGCCGTGGCAACATCACCCTACACCCAACGGGAGTAGGAGAATACTAGGTATGCGCTCATCTTGGCACGAGAGCTGTTAGGATACAGGCTGGACGAGGGCGGCCACGATGTACTGCTGGAAGGCGTCACCGAACTACTGGGCTGCGCTTGCAGGGGCGCGTCGCCGTTATGTTCCTCACCCCCACCTCAGGTCGCGGGCGGGGCGCCGGTGAGGTCCCGGAAAGCATGCGCGCCCCTGGAGCGGTGGGGAGACCTAACGACACCAACAGGAATGCTGGCGCTATCCTCCCGACCGCATCGACTTCGTCACAGGCAGGAGCAAGCGCTGGCGGGCCCTTACGAGGGTACGCCGGGGTACAACTCAGTAGCCGCCAGGGCCAGGTGCTGCAGCTAGAGGTTCAAGGCGCGGGGCACTCAAGCGGTGCCCCCGGTGGGGCGGCCGATGAAGCCTACGTGCCCCGCATGGTGGACCTGACATACATGTTGGGGGAATGCCCCAATGCTTTCGCCGGGCCGAGATGGAACGGCGGGATGCTCGAGGAAGAAGATTACCACGAGTTGCCCAGGGGCTCCGTTGAGCCCTTCAGCGACGACGGAGCACAGCAGGTATCACAGCAGTAGGCATACGGTAACGATGGACTACAGGTTGTTGGGGAACGTTGCATGGGAAACAAAAATTTTTCCTACGCTCACCAAGATCAATCTAGGAGATGCATCTACGAGGGGAGAGTTGGATCCACATACCCTTGTAGATCGCTAAGCGGAAGCGTTCAAGAACGCGGTTGATGGAGTCGTACTCGCCGCGATTCAGATCGCCGAAGTTCCTAGCACCGAACGGACGGTGCCTCCGCGTTCTTCACACGTACAGCTCGGGGACGTCTCCTCCTTCTTGATCCAGCAAGGGGAAAGGAGAAGTTGACGGAGAAGCCCAGCAGCACGACGGCGTGGTGGAGATGGTGGTGGAGGAATTCCAGCAGGGCTTCGCCAAGCACTGCAAACTGGATGAAGATATTCGTGGGAGAGGGAGGGCAGCGCCGAGGCACGAACGTGTGTGTCTGCCCTCCCTCTGCCTCTCTTTATATAGGGGGGAGAGAGGGGAGGGGGCGCCCCTAGGGTTCCCCCTAGGGGGCGGCGGCCAGGGCAGATGGGGCCGGCCAAGGGGGGGGCGGCCAGGGCTAGGGTTTCCCCCCCAGGCGCCTTGCCCCCCAAGCCAAGGGGGGTGCGGCTGCCCTAGGGGGGCCCAGCCCCTTAGGCGCAGGTGGAGAGGGCCCAAGGGGGGGCGCACAGCCCCATGAGGGCTGTTGCGTCTCCCACTTATGGCCCATAGGGCCCGCAACACTTGCCGGGACCCCCGAAACCCCTTTCGGTCATCCGACGACTCCCCGGTGCTCCCCGGAACACTTCCGGACTCCGATCACTCTCATCCTATATATCAATCTTCGTCCCCGGACCATTCCGGAGACCCTCGTCATGTCCGGGATCTCATCCGGGACTCCGAACAACCTTCGGTTACCATACACTGTTCTCACTAACAACCCTAGCGTCACCGAACCTTAAGTGTGTAGACCCTGCGGGTTCGGAAACTATGCAGACATGACCGAGACACTCCCAGGTCAATAACCAATAGCGGGATCTGGATACCCATATTGGTTCCCACACGTTCCTCGATGATCTCATCGGATGAACCACGATGTCAAGGATTCAGGCAATCCCGTATACAGTTCCCTTTGTCTCGTCGGTATATTACTTGCCCGAGATTCGATCGTTGGTATCTCTATACCTAGTTCAATCTCGTTACCGGCAAGTCTCTTTACTCGTTCCGTAATACATAATCCCGTGACTAACTACTTAGTCACTTTGAGCTCATTGAGATGACGTATTACCGAGTGGGCCCGGAGATACCTCTCCGTCACACGGAGTGACAAATCCCAGTCTTGATCCATGTCAACTCAACAGACACCTTCGGAGATACCTGTAGAGTACCTTTATAGTCACCCAGTTACGTTGCGACGTTTGGCACACACAAGGCACTCCTACGGTGTCAGTGAGTTACATGATCTCATGGTCATAGGAACTTATACTTGACATGCAGAAAACTATAGCGATAACTGATACGATCAAAAGCTATGTTTAACGTTTGGGTCTCGTCCATCACATCATTCTCCTAATGGTGTGATCCCGTTATCAAATGACAACTCATGTCTATGACCTGGAAACCGCGGTCATCTTTGATCAACGAGCTAGTCCTGAAGAGGCTTACTAGGGACACAAAGTTTGTCTATTTATCCACACATGTATTTAAGTTTCCAATCAATACAATTATAGCATGGATAATAAACGATTATCATGAACAAGGAAATATAATAATAACTCTTTTATTATTGCCTCTAGGGCATATTTCCAACAGTCTCCCACTTGCACTAGAGTCAATAATCTAGCATTACAAGGTAATGAATCTAACACCCATAGAGTCTTGGTGTTGATCATGCTTAGCCCGTGGAAGAGGCTTAGTCAACGGATCTGCAACATTCAAATCCGTGTGTACTTTGCAAATGCTTATGTCCTCCTCCTTGACTGAACCGCGGATGGAATTGAAGCGCCGCTTTATGTGTCTGGTCCTCTTGTGAAACCTTGGTTCCTTGGCTAGAGCAATGGCACCAGTGTTGTCACAAAACAGAGTCATTGGGTTCAATGCACTAGGCACAACTCCAAGATCTGTCATGAACTCCTTCATCCAGACACCTTCCTTTGCCGCCTCCGAGGCAGCTATGTACTCCGCTTTGCATGTAGAATCGGCTACCACGCTTTGCTTGGAACTGCACCAGCTTACCGCTCCCCCGTTGAGAATATGTACGTATCCGGTTTGAGACTTAGAGTCATCCGGATCAGTGTTAAAGCTTGCATCGACGTAACCCTTTACGACAAGCTCTTGATCACCTCCATAAACGAGAAACATTTCCTTAGTCCTTTTCAGGTACTTTAGGATATTCTTGACCGCTGTCCAGTGATCCATACCAGGATTACTTTGAAACCTTCCAGCCATACTTATGGCAAGGCTGACATCTGGTCTTGTGCACAACATTGCATACATGATAGAGCCTATGGCTGAAGCATAGGGGATGACACTCATCTTTTCTCTATCTTCCGCAGTCACTGGGCATTGAGTCTTACTCAACTTTGTACCTTGCAATACCGGCAAGAACCCCTTCTTGGATTGATCCATTTTGAACTTCTTCAAAACTTTATCAAGGTATGTACTTTGTGAAAGTCCTATCAAGCGTCTCGATCTATCTCTATAGATCTTGATGCCCAATATGAAAGCAGCTTCACCGAGGTCCTTCATCGAAAAACTCTTGTTCAAATACCCCTTCACGCTATCCAAAAGTTCTATATTGTTTCCAATCAGCAATATGTCATCCACATATAATATTAGAAACGCTATAGAGCTCCCACTCACTTTCTTGTGAATACAAGCTTCTCCGTAAACTTGTACAAACCCAAACGCTTTGATCACCTCATCAAAGCGAAGATTCCAACTCCGAGATGCTTGCACCAGCCCATAAATGGAACGCTGGAGTTTGCAAACTTTGTCAGCATTCTCTGGATCGACAAAACCTTCCGGTTGTATCATATACAACTCTTCCTTAAGAAAACCGTTAAGGAACGCTGTTTTGACATCCATCTGCCAAATTTCATAATCGAAATATGCAGCTATTGCTAACATGATTCGGACGGATTTAAGCATCGCTACGGGTGAGAAAGTCTCATCGTAGTCAACTCCTTGAACTTGTGAAAAACCCTTTGCCACAAGTCGAGCTTTATACACGGTGACATTACCGTCAGCGTCCGTCTTCCTCTTAAAAATCCATTTATTCTGAATGGCCTTCCGCCCTTCAGGTAATACTTCCAAAGTCCATACTTTGTTTTCATACATGGATCCCATCTCGGATTTCATGGCCTCTAACCATTTGTCGGAATCCGGGCCCACCATCGCTTCTCCATAGCTCGTAGGTTCACTGTTGTCCAACAACATGACCTCCAAGACAGGGTTACCATAACACTCAGGTGCAGTGCGTACCCTTGTCGACCTACGAGGTTCGGTAGCAACTTGATCAGAAGCTTCTTGATCATCATCATTGGCTTCCTCTTCAACCGTTGCAGGCTCCACAAAAACATCTTTCTGTGCTGCGCTACTCTCTGGTTGAAGTAGAGGTTCAATAACCTCATCAAGTTCTACCTTCCTCCCACTCAATTCTTTCGAGAGAAACTCTTTCTCGAGAAAGGACCCGTTCTTAGCGACAAACACTTTGCCCTCGGATCTGAGATAGAAGGTGTACCCAACCGTCTCTTTTGGGTATCCTATGAAGACACATTTGTCCGCTTTGGGTTCGAGCTTTTCTGGCTGAAGCCTTTTGACATAAGCATCGCAACCCCAAACTTTGAGAAAAGACAACTTAGGTTTCTTACCAAACCATAGTTCATACGGTGTTGTCTCAACGGACTTAGATGGAGCCCTATTTAAAGTGAATGCAGCTGTCTCTAACGCATATCCCCAAAACGATAGTGGCAAATCGGCAAGAGACATCATAGAACGCACCATATCTAATAGGGTTCGATTACGACGTTCGGACACACCATTACGCTGTGGTGTCCAGGTGGCGTCAACTGTGAAACAATTCCACATTTTCTTAAGTGATTGCCAAACTCATAACTCAGATACTCTCCCCCTCGATCAGATCGTAGGAACTTGATCTTCTTGTTACGATGATTCTCAACTTCACTCTGAAATTGCTTGAACTTTTCAAACGTTTCAGACTTATGCTTCATTAAGTAAATATACCCATATCTACTTAAGTCGTCAGTGAAGGTGAGAAAATAACGATATCCACCGCGCGCCGTGACACTCATCGGGCCACACACATCAGTATGTATGATTTCCAATAAGTCACTTGCCCGTTCCATTGTTCCTGAAAACGGGGTCTTAGTCATCTTGCCCATGAGGCACGGCTCGCATGTGTCAAGTGATTCAAAATCAAGAGACTCCAAAAGTCCATCAGCATGGAGCTTCCTCATGCGTTTCACGCCGATATGACCCAGACGGCAGTGCCACAGGAAAGTGGTACTATTGTTATCAACTCTACATCTTTTGGCATCAATGTTATGAACATGTGTATCATCACTATCGAGATTCAATAAGAATAAACCCCCTACTTCGGGTGCATGACCATAAAAGATATTACCCATATAAATAGAACAACCTTTATTCTCTGATTTAAATGAGTAACCGTCTCGCATTAAACAAGATCCAGATATAATGTTCATGCTCAACGCAGGCACTAAATAACAATTATTCAGGTTCATAACTAATCCCGATGGTAATCGAAGAGCGAGCGTGCCGACGGCGATCACATCAACCTTGGAACCATTCCCCACGCGCATCGTCACTTCGTCCTTCGCCAGCCTCCGTTTATTCCATTGTTCCTGAAAACGGGGTCTTAGTCATCTTGCCCATGAGGCACGGCTCGCATGTGTCAAGTGATTCAAAATCAAGAGACTCCAAAAGTCCATCAGCATGGAGCTTCCTCATGCGTTTCACGCCGATATGACCCAGACGGCAGTGCCACAAGAAAGTGGTACTATTGTTATCAACTCTACATCTTTTGGCATCAATGTTATGAACATGTGTATCATCACTATCGAGATTCAATAAGAATAAACCCCCTACTTCGGGTGCATGACCATAAAAGATATTACCCATATAAATAGAACAACCTTTATTCTCTGATTTAAATGAGTAACCGTCTCGCATTAAACAAGATCCAGATATAATGTTCATGCTCAACGCATGCACTAAATAACAATTATTCAGGTTCATAACTAATCCCGATGGTAATCGAAGAGCGAGCGTGCCGACGGCGATCACATCAACCTTGGAACCATTTCCCACGCGCATCGTCACTTCGTCCTTCGCCAGCCTCCGTTTATTCCGTAGTTCCTGTTTAGAGTTGCAAATGTGAGCAACCGAACCGGTATCAAATACCCAGGCACTACAACGAGAGTTGGTAAGGTACACATCAATAACATGTATATCACATATACCTTGCTTGTTGTTGTTGTTTGCCCCCTTCTTGTCTGCCAGATACTTAGGGCAGTTCCGCTTCCAGTGGCCGTTCCCCTTACAATAGAAACACTCAGTCTCTGGCTTGGGCCCAGCCTTGGGTTTCTTCACTGGATGAGCAACTGCCTTGCCACCCTTCTTAGAGTTACCCTTCTTGCCCTTGCCATTTTTCTTGAAACTGGTAGTTTTATTGACCATCAACACTTGATACTCCTTCTGGATGTCTGCCTCAGCGACTTTCAGCATTGAAAACAGCTCGGCGATGGATTTGTTCATCCCTTGCATGTTATACTGCTGCACGAAGCTCTTGTAGCTAGGTGGGAGTGACTGGAGAATTCTGTCAATGATAGCCTCCTCCGGGAACACAAGTCCCAGATCAGCTATGCGGGTATAGTACCCAGACATCTTCAGTAAGTGCTCACTGACAGACGAATTCTCCTCCATCTTGCAAGCAAAGAATTTATCGGTGGTCTCATACCTCTCGATCTTGGCATTTTTTCAAAGATGAACTTCAACTCCTGGAACATCTCATATGCTCCATGACGTTCAAAACGCCTTTGAAGTCCTCCTTCCAAGCTATACAACATGGCACACTGCACTACTGAGTAGTCATCCGAACGCGACTGCCAGGCGTTCATAACGTCCACAGAGGCCGGAGCGGGGGGTTCACCTAGCGGTGCATTTAGGACATAAACCTTTTGGGCAGCTGTGAGGATGATCCTCAGATTGCGGAGCCAGTCCACAAAGTTGCTCCCATCATCTTTCAGCTTAGTTTTCTCTAGGAACACATTAAAATTCAGGGGAGCTACTGCGCGAGCCATCTACAACAAAAGATTTGCAAAGACATCTTAGACTATTGTTCATGATAAGTGAGTTTTTAACTAATCAAATTACTTGTAACTCCCACTCAAATTGACATCCCTCTGGTCATCCGAGCGTGACATGATCCAAATCCACCAACCCAAGTCCGATCATCACGTGAGATGAGGTGGTGTCAATGGTGAACATCTTCATGTTGATCATATCTACTATATGACTCATGCTCGACCTTTCGGTCTTCCGTGTTCCGAGGCCATGTCTGTACATGCTAGGCTCGTCAAGTCTAACCCGAGTGTTCTGCATGTGCAAAACTGGCTTGCACCCGTTGTATGCGAATGTAGAGTCTATCACACCCGATCATCACGTGGTGCTTCGAAACGACGAACCTTCGCAACGGCGCACACTCGGGGGGAACACAATTTTATCTTGAAATTTTAGTGAGGGATCATCTTATAATGCTACCGTCGTCCTAAGCAAAATAAGATGCATAAAAGGATTAACATCACATGCAAATCATAAGTGACATGATATGGCCATCAACTCGTGCTTTTGATCTCCATCTCCAAAGCACCGACATGATCTCCATCGTCACCGGCGTAACACCATGATCCCCATCATCATGATCTCCATCATCGTGTCGCCATCGGGGTTGTCGCGCGCCCACCATGCTCTTACTACTATTGCTACCGTTTAGCGATAAAGTAAAGCATTACATAGCACTTAATGATTGACACGCAGGTCATACAAAAATTAAAGACAACCCTATGGCTCCTGCCGGTTGCCGTATACATCGACATGCAAGTCGATATTAACTATTACAACATGATCATCTCATACATCAAATATATCTCATCATGTCATTGGCCATATCATATCACATACATACCCTGCAAAAACAAGTTAGACGTCCTCTAATTTGTTGTTGCATGTTTTACGTGGCTGCTATGGGTATCTAGCAAGAACGCTTCTTACCTACGCAAAGCCACAACGGTGATATTTAAGTTGCTATTTAACCTTCTACAAGGACCGCCTTTGTCTATTCCGATTCAACTAAGATAGGAGAGACAGACACCCGCCAGCCATCTTATGCAACAAAAGTCGCATGTCTGTCGATGGAACCGGTCTCATGTACGTGGACATGTAAAGTTGGTCCGGGCCGCTTCATCCCATAATACCGCTGAATCAAGAAATACCAAGGAGGGAAGCAATCTAAACATCAACGTCCACAAAACCCCTTTGTGTTCTACTCGTGAAAACATCTACGCAAGAACCTAGCTCATGATGCCACTGTTGGGGAACGTTGCATGGGAAACAAAAATTTTACCTACGCTCACCAAGATCAATCTAGGAGATGCATCTACGAGGGGAGAGTTGGATCCACATACCCTTGTAGATCGCTAAGCGGAAGCGTTCAAGAACGCGGTTGATGGAGTCGTACTCGCCGCGATTCAGATCGCCGAAGATCCTAGCACCGAACGGACGGTGCCTCCGCGTTCTTCACACGTACAGCTCGGGGACGTCTCCTCCTTCTTGATCCAGCAAGGGGAAAGGAGAAGTTGACGGAGAAGCCCAGCAGCACGACGGCGTGGTGGAGATGGTGGTGGAGGAATTCCAGCAGGGCTTCGCCAAGCACTGCAAACTGGATGAAGATATTCGTGGGAGAGGGAGGGCAGCACCGAGGCACGAACGTGTGTGTCTGCCCTCCCTCTGCCTCTCTTTATATAGGGGGCAGAGAGGGGAGGGGGCGCCCCTAGGGTTCCCCCTAGGGGGCGGCGGCCAGGGCAGATGGGGCCGGCCAAGGGGGGGGCGGCGGCCAGGGCTAGGGTTCCCCCCCCCAGGCGCCTTGCCCCCCAAGCCAAGGGGGGTGCGGCTGCCCTAGGGGGCCCAGCCCCTTAGGCGCAGGTGGAGAGGGCCCAAGGGGGGCGCACAGCCCCATGAGGGCTGTTGCGTCTCCCACTTATGGCCCATAGGGCCCGCAACACTTGCCGGGACCCCCGAAACCCCTTTCGGTCATCCGACGACTCCCCGGTGCTCCCCGGAACACTTCCGGACTCCGATCACTCTCATCCTATATATCAATCTTCGTCCCCGGACCATTCCGGAGACCCTCGTCATGTCCGGGATCTCATCCGGGACTCCGAACAACCTTCGGTTACCATACACTGTTCTCACTAACAACCCTAGCGTCACCGAACCTTAAGTGTGTAGACCCTGCGGGTTCGGAAACTATGCAGACATGACTGAGACACTCCCAGGTCAATAACCAATAGCGGGATCTGGATACCCATATTGGTTCCCACACGTTCCTCGATGATCTCATCGGATGAACCACGATGTCAAGGATTCAGGCAATCCCGTATACAGTTCCTTTTGTCTCGTCGGTATGTTACTTGCCCGAGATTCGATCGTCGGTATCTCTATACCTAGTTCAGTCTCGTTACCGGAAAGTCTCTTTACTCGTTCCGCAATACATAATCCCGTGACTAACTACTTAGTCACTTTGAGCTCATTGAGATGATGTATTACCGAGTGGGCCCGGAGATACCTCTCCGTCACACGGAGTGACAAATCCCAGTCTCGATCCATGTCAACTCAACAGACACCTTCGGAGATACCTGTAGAGTACCTTTATAGTCACCCAGTTACGTTGCGACGTTTGGCACACACAAGGCACTCCTACGGTGTCAGTGAGTTACATGATCTCATGGTCATAGGAACTTATACTTGACATGCAGAAAACTATAGCGATAACTGATACGATCAAAAGCTATGTTTAACGTTTGGGTCTCGTCCATCACATCATTCTCCTAATGATGTGATCCCGTTATCAAATGACAACTCATGTCTATGACCTGGAAACCGCGGTCATCTTTGATCAACGAGCTAGTCCTGAAGAGGCTTACTAGGGACACAAAGTTTGTCTATTTATCCACACATGTATTTAAGTTTCCAATCAATACAATTATAGCATGGATAATAAACGATTATCATGAACAAGGAAATATAATAATAACTCTTTTATTATTGCCTCTAGGGCATATTTCCAACACAGGTGAGTCAAACCATGGTGATTGTCGGGGACCTAAGAGCGACCGCTCCGCCCTCGACCGGACGAGAATGCCGGGGGCTGCACGTGGACGGCCTGGAGCCGCTACCTCCCTCGAGACGTGTGGAAGAGGGAAGCATGCGAAAGTAGGCCCTTTGTCGGGGCGAGCATCACCAAGCATCCCCGTCGGCAGAGGGCCTGTGGTCGCCGAGGGCGCCACTTGTGTCCCCCTTGCCTCCTTGGTCCTGTCCTGGTTTCCGGTCGCCCCAACGGAGGTCGGGGGTGGCGCAAGGCGGGGCCCTCGTCTGGCGATATGAAGTGAGGCTCACTCCTGTGAAGATCTCTTCCCGTGACACTCTCACGTAATAATGAGTGGGGGTTGTACAAGCCCGGGAGTCTCCGAAGAGCCGCCATCGGCCCTCGGGGGCTCCCTCCCACGTCCTAGTGGCAGCACTTAGCTCCGCGATGGTGAGAAGACTTGAAGACTAGATAGGTGCCGGACGCGGCTATTTGCTTTACTCGCCTTCCTTTTTGTAATTGGATTAGCCGTGTCTTTTGAATTGAATTTGAAGTCTTGCTCGTTGCCTAAATGGGGGGGGGGGGAGTTTTCATTGAATTTTGCTGGATTTTGCCGCCTCTAGCTATCTTGAAAATCTTACCCCGGGCCCTCCGGCTCGTGGACCAGAAGGCCGATCCCACTTGGCGGACCGCTGTAACCTCGGCAGGCCCCCCTCGGGGCAAGAGCCTACGCACCGCAAATTTGCCGCGTAGGCATCCTGCCGCGGCCAGCGGAACACCCCTGGCTCTGCTCCCCGGAGAAGGGCCACACATTTCTCAGGAGACTCAAGGCCGCGAACCCCTAGAGATCTATCCTAGGAGGGAGGAGAACGCACATCCTCGTTACCCACATGAGGCCAGGCAAGATCTAGGTGAGCTACGACGGCAACTCAGCTCGGAAAACTCGAGGACGCGCGTCCCAGGTTTGGATTCAAGCAGTAAAAGAAGGAAAGTAGAATACCAATTTACACACGTAGGGGGCTCCCCCCATCAAAACGCTCTCATGCCCCACGGGGCCTCGTTCAAGACTATGCATGCAGGGTCAAGGCGAAGGAGTACAAGCTCAATCAGATACATCACTCACCGCGCCATTCGAGTCGCTCTCATGAACATTGCCAGCCTGTCGCTGGCCACGTCTTCACCATCGCCAATTGCGCCGCCTTTATCTGCCGTGACCACAACCTCGTTATCATCGGTGGCAAAGGCCCTGACCAAAGCATCCACATGGTCGTCCACCCAGTGCCTAGGTTGTCTCGGACGGCCCCGGGCACTGGGGCGATGGCCGTGTCGAAGTCAAAGTCAGGGTCAATGCTCTCGAGGTAGCTGAAGACCCGGGAGAACACGCGCCCAAGGAGGCTCTGGCTCCATTCTTCAACAAGAGGGAGGGCCCTCGTGGCCCGGCTCTCCAGGTGCATCACAACCCCAGTAAAGAAGACAAGATGGCCAGCGTAATCCCCCGTGTGGGGGTAGGGGGCGTTCTCCTCGCAGATGGCCCCCAGTGCCCGGTTGGCCTTCGCCCGAAGAGTCCGCAACATGGGGACATTCTCATGCTGCAGTAGTAATCGACGACAAGCCTTGTCCTTGTTCTGCTGCGGAAGAACTGCTACATCATCAAATTGTCGCCAGAGCAAGGCCAAGTCGGCCTGCGTGGAGCCCAGCTCAGCCTGGGCGGATGACTGAGCCGCCGCAGAGCCGCCGCTGCGGCCCTCTCGTGCTGCTTTTCTTCTTCCAGCTTTGCCGTGAGGGTGGCAGTCCTCTCGTCAGCCTCCACTCACTAGAGCTCCAGCTTCAAGTCGTACCCCTTGGCAAGGTTGGCGCGGGCCTCCGCCACACTCCAGTCAATTTCCTCCTGGACTCTGGCCTCGCGAGTGGAGAGAACATTCTCAGCCAGGGTCACGTGTCACTCCCTCACCTCCAACCGCTCAAGATCAAGGCTGCGCTCTGTGGCTTCTAACATCAGCGCCTCCTCTTGCCGCAAGATCTCCGCCTCTTCGGAGGCTGTCCCCCTCATCGACGCCAGGGCGGCCCTGTGCGCCTCAGCTCGCTCTTCCAAGCTGGCGTTCAGGGTCTGAAGCTCCAACGTCCGCTTCTCTACAGTCTCGCGATGGTGGTCGGCCTCCTAGGCCCCCTCCAGGGCTCGGGTGTAGGCCTCTCGCGAGGCTGCGATGGATGCCTCAGCCTTCGCACTGGCGTGCTCGTGCAAGAGGCGCCCGAGGTTAATGGCCACCCCCAGTCGGCGCCACTCGTCCATCAGCTGTATGCCCTCAGCCTCAAGACAGGTGTCAACTCCTCCAAGCTCTTCCCCAAGTCGACACACCGCATTCATCGCCTCCTGGAGAAGCTCGCGGCGGGCGGCTTCCCGCCTGCGTGCTGACTCAAGCAGGAGGCCAGGAACCTCCTCGGCACCAAGAGTAGTTGGAGAAGCCTGAGGAGACTCGTCTCCCCCCGGAGGTGGGACCAGGGTCTCCTCCGCCCCAGTCGTCTCCCGGGCCTCGGCTGGGGCCCGGAGGGGCTGGTGCCCGCCACTCAAAGGAGATGCTAGGGCCAAGGTGGCCACACTACGTTCGATGACCATAGGGGGAGCCCTCGGCACGTCCCACGGTCCACAGGCAAAGCCGCGAAGAAGGAGTGGCAAGAACGCGGGGCAAGGCGCCAAGCCGGTGCATCCGACCTCGTGGGTGACCTTGCGCCAGAAGTAGCGCATCAGCTAAGGACGCCCTGGACTGGCGAGGAGCTTGGGGCCATAGGGGCCAGCTTCTCAGGAGATTCCAATGCCTTGGCAGGAGGGGCCCCGAGGAATCATGGTCAGGAAGGAAGGCAACGCTCAAGGAATTACGAAGATAAGCTACTCACTCGTCTATGGCGATGCACTTCCTCTGCTTCAATGGACGGAAGGCGTCATCACTATAGCACGGAGACCTCCTCCTCCAGCGGAGGGCTTCGAAATTCGGCCGGAGCTGGCCGAAGCCCTGGAAGCGGTCGGTAACATCAGGCGTGACCAGGGCGGCTCAGGAGGAGGCGCTCCTACTTCTCGGGCTTGCGTTATATTCCCTCGAAGAGGAAAGGGTGATGCATCACACTAGCGTAAGTATTTCCCTCAGTTATTGAGAACCAAGGTATCAATCCAGTAGGAGACCACGCGCGAGTCCCTCACACCTGCACAAACAAATAAGAACTTCGCAGCCAACGCGATAAGGGGTTGTCAATCCCTTTACAGTCACTTACTAAAGTGAGATCTGATTAGATAGGATAGTTTGATATTTTTGGATATAAGAACAGAAAGTAAAAGCGGAAAAGTAAAGTAGATTGTAGATTGATATGTGGAGAATAGACCCGGGGGCCATAGTTTTCTCTAGTGGCTTCTCCATTGATAGCGGTATTCTACGGCGGGTAAACAAATTACTATCGAGCAATTGATAGAAAATCAAATACTTATGAGACTATCTAGGCATGATAATTATATATAGGCATCACGTCTGAAACAAGTAGACTGAAATGATTCTGCATCTACTACTATTACTCCATCATCGACCGCTATCCAGGATGCGTCTAGAGTATTAAGTTCATAAGAATAGAGTAACGCCTTAAGAAGGATGACATGATGTAGAGGGATAAACTCAAATAACATGATATAAACCCCATCTTTTTATCCTTGATGGCAACAATACAATACGTGCCTTGCTGCCCCTACTGTCACTGGGAAAGGACACCGCAAGATTGAACCCAAAGCCAAGTACTTCTCCCATTGCAAGAACTATAGATCTAGTTGGCCAAACCAAACCAATAATTCGAAGAGACTTGCAAGGATATTATAATCACACATAAAGAGTTCAGAAAAGAAACAAATATTTCTCATAGATAATCTTGATCATAAATCCACAATTCATCGGATCTCGACAAACACACAACAAAAAGAGATTACATCGAATAGATCTCCTCAAAGACCGAGGAAACTTGGTATTGAGATCCAAAGAGAGAGAAGAAGCCATCTAGATACTAGATATGGACCCAAAGGTCTGTGGTAAACTACTCACAACTCATGGTGAGGCGATGATGATGATGTAGAACCACTCCATGGTAGATCCCCCCTCCGGCGGAACTCTGGAACAGGCCCCTAGATGGGATCTCATGGGAACAGAATGTTGCGGCGGTGGAACTAGGGTTTTCTCTGTTGTTCTGATGGTTTCGGGGTACGCAGGTATATATAGGAGGAAGGAGGGCACCGGGGCCAAACGTGGGGCCCACGAGGCAGGGGGGGCGCCCAATAGGGGGGCGCCCCCCACCCTCGTAGACGCCACGTGTTCCCTACTCCGTGGTTGTCAAGTCTCCCGTGCGTATTTTGCTCCAAAAATATCTCTCTTGAAGTTTCATTCTGTTTGGACTCTTATTAATATTCCTTTTCTGTAAAACCCTGAAATAGGCAAAAGCTAGCAATCTGGACTGGGCCTTTGGGTTAACAGGTTAGTCCCAATAATAATATAAAAGTGTATAATAAAGCCCATTAAACATCCAAAACAACATAAATAATAGCATGGAACAATAAAAAATTATAGATACGTTGGAGACGTATCAAGCATCCCCAAGCTTAATTCCTGCTCGTCCTCGAGGAGGTAAATGATAAAAACAGAATTTTTCATGTGAAATGCTAACCAACATAGTTTTCAATGTAATTCTTTTAATTGTGGCATGAAAGTTCAGATCTGAAAGATTCAAGACAAAAGTCTATATTGACATAAGAAATAATAATACTTCAAGCATACTAACAGAGCACTCGTGTCTTCTCAAAATACTATGGCAAAAGAAAGTTATCCCTACAAAACCATATAGTCTGGCTATGCTCCCTCTTCATCACACAAAATATTTACGTCATGCACAACCCCGGTTTCAGCCAAGCACTTGTTTTCATACTTTATTCTTTCAAACCTTTCAACTTTCACGCAATACATGAGCATGGGCCATGGACATAGCACTATGTGGAATAGAGTTGTGGTTGTGGAGAAGACAAAAAGGAGGGAGATAGTCTCAGATCGACTAGGCGTGCCAATGGGCTATGGAGATGCCCATCAATAGATATCAATGTGAGTGAGTAGGAATTGCCATGCAACGGATGCACTAGAGCTAAATATGTATGAAAGCTCAACAAAAGAAACTAAGTGGGTGTGCATCCAACTTGCTTGCTCACGAAGAGCTAGGGCATTTGAGGAAGCCCATCATTGGAATATACAAGCCAAGTTCTATAATGAAAATTCCCACTAGTATATAAAAGTGAGTAAACATGAGACTCTCTATCATGAAGAACATGGTGCTACTTTGAAGCACAAGTGTGGAAAAAGATAGTAGCAATTGACCCTTTTTTTGGAGGGGCCTTTTCTTTTGTTCGTCTTTTCCTCACTTGGGACAATGCTCTAATAATGATGATCATCACACTTATATTGAATTACAACTCGATATTACAACTCGATACTAGAACAAAGTATGACTCTTTATGAATGCCTCCGGCGGTGTACCGGGATGTGCAATGAATCAAGAGTGACATGTATGAAAAGTTATGCATGGTGGCTTTGCCACAAATACGATGTCAACTACATGATCACGCATGGGAATATGACAATATGAAGCGTGTCATATGAACGGAACGGTGGAAAGTTGCATTGCAATATATCTCGGAATGGCTATGGAAATGCCATGATAGGTAGGTATGTTGGCTGTTTTGAGGAAGGTATATGGTGGCAGTTTTGATGAAGGATATATAGTGGGTGTATGGTACCGGCGAAAGTTGCGCGGTACAAGAGAGGCTAGCAATGGTGGAAGGGTGAGAGTGCGTATAATCCATGGACTCAACATTAGTCATAAGAACTCATATACTTATTGCAAAAATTTACGAGTCATAAAAAAAAGCAATCAACGCATGCTCCTAGGGGGGAGGTTGGTAGGAGTTAACCATCGCGCGCCCCTGACCTCCACACAAAGGATGACACTCTATAAATACCTCATGCTCTAACTTCGTCACATAGCGGTTCACCATACGTGCATGCTACGGGAATCACTAACTTTAACACAAGTATTTCTCAATTTCATAATAACTCCACTAGCATGACTCTAATATCACTATCCTCATATCTCAAAACAATTATCAAGCATCCAACTTCTCTTCATATTCAATGCACTTAGTATGAAAGTTTTTACTACATTGATCTTGGATGCCTATCATGGGAAGGCTAGTTTTATAGCCAAAGCACATTACCATGCTGTTCTAATAGACTCTCAAAAGGATATAAGTGAAGCATGAGAGATCAACAATTTCTACAAAATACAACTACCACCGTGCTCTAAAAGATATAAGTGAAGCACTAGAGCAAAAACTATTCGACTTAAAAGATATAAGTGAAACACATAGAGTGTTCTAACAATTCCTAGGCCATATTTTTCTCTCTCATAAAGATGTGTCCATCAAGGTTAGTTGTGGCAAACTAACAAGCAAAGACTCAAATGATAAATGACGCTCCAAGTAAAACTCATATCATGTGGTGAATAAAAATATAGCTTCGAGTATAATTAACGATAGATGAAAATGAAAGAGGGGATGCCTTCCCGGGGCATCCCCAAGCTTAGGCTTTTGGTTGTCCTTAATTTTACCTTGGCTGACTTGGGTATCCCCAAGCTTGGGCTCTTGCCAATCTTTGTTCGATAGTCCATCAAAGCAATACTCAAAACTTGAAAACTTCAAAACATAAAATTTGTATATGACTTTTGCGTAAGCCTCCCCAGCAACGGCGCCAGAAATTCTTCTTGCTACTTCTCGAGCTTGCGGTGTACTCCCTCGAAGAGGAAAGGGTGATGCAGCACATTAACGTAAGTATTTCCCTCAGTTTTTGAGAAACAAGGTATCAATCCAGTAGGAGACCACGCGCGAGTCCCTCGCACCTGCACAAACAAATAAGAACTTCGTAGCCAACGCGATAAGGGGTTGTCAATCCCTTTACGGTCACTTACGAAAGTGAGATCTGATAGATAGGATAGTTTGATATTTCTGGTATTTTTTTGATATAAGAAAAAAAGTAAAAGCGGAAAAGTAAAGTAGATTGTAGATTGATATGTTGAGAATAGACCCGGGGGCCATAGTTTTCTCTAGTGGCTTCTCTCATGATAGCGGTATTCTACGGCGGGTAAACAAATTACTGTCGAGCAATTGATAGAAAAGCGAATACTTATGAGACTATCTAGGCATGATCATTATATATAGGCATCACGTCCGAAACAAGTAGACCGAAACGATTCTGCATCTACTACTATTACTCCACACATCGACCGCTATCCAGCATGCGTCTAGAGTATTAAGTTCATAAGAACAGAGTAACGCCTTAAGCAAGATGACATGATGTAGAGGGATAAACTCAAACAAGATGATATAAACCCCATCTTTTTATCCTCGATGGCAACAATACAATACGTGCCTTACTGCCCCTACTCTCACTTGGATTGGACACCGCAAGATTGAACCCAAATCCAAGCACTTCTCACATTGCAAGAACTATAGATCTAGTAGGCCAAACCAAACCAATAATTCGAAGAGACTTGCAAGGATATTATAATCACACATAAAGAGTTCAGAAAAGAACCAAATATTTCTCATAGATAATATTGAACATAAACCCACAATTCATCGGATCTCGACAAACACACCGTAAAAAGAGATTACATTGAATAGATCTCCTCGAAGACCGAGGAGAACTTGGTATTGAGATCGATAGAGAGAGAAGAAGCCATCTAGATACTAGCTATGGACCCGAAAGTCTGTGGTAAACTACTCACAACTCATGGTGAGGCGATGATGATGATGTAGAAGCACTCTGTGGTAGATCCCCCCTCCAGCGGAACTCCGAAACAAGCCCCAAGATAGGATCTCACGGGAACAGAAGGTTGCGGCGGTGGAACTAGGGTTTTCTCTATTGTTCTGATGGTTTCAGGTTACGTAGGTATATCAGAGGAAGGAGGGCACCGGGGGCCACAGGTGGGGCCCACGAGGCAGGGGGCGCGCCCTATAGGGGGGGGGG
>LR738715.1:655332444-655353852 GCA_902687465.1 Secale cereale | reverse complement strand
GGGGGGGGGGCGCCCCCACCCTTGTGGACGCCACGTGTGCCCTACTCCGTGGTTCTCAAGTCTCCCGTGCGTATTTTGCTCCAAAAATATCTCTCCCAAAGTTTCATTCTGTTTGGACTCCATTTGATATCCCTTTTCTCTAAAACCCTGAAATAGGCAAAAAAACAGCAATCTGGACTGGGCCTTTGGGTTAATAGGTTAGTCCCAAAAATAATATAGAAGTGTATAACAAAGCCCATTAAACATCCAAAATACATAAAGAATTGCATGGAACAATAAAAAATTATAGATACGTTGGAGACGTATCAGGCGCCCCCAGGAGCGCTAGGACGGGCGGGCCCCCCTTGCCCCCGACTCGGGGCGATGCGAAGAGGTCACAGGGGCTTCGGCCTAAGGAGCGCCTGGCGGCACCTGCACCTCAGCCGTCCTCTCTGGGCGATCTCCTGAGCCCCATGGGACGGCGCTTCAGGAGCCTGAGGAGACGAAAACATCGAAGTAGCAGCGCCACCAGCACTCAGCGGCAATCAACCCCCCGCACCCCCTTCTGGGATGATCACCTCGACAGCGGCAGACGAGGGAACCAGGCAAGGCGGGCGGGTGAAGCCCACATTCGTCAAAGGAGGGCATCTGCCTCATGAACTTCGCCTTGTTCGAGCAGCCGTACAGAAGACAACCTTCCTTTGGCAAACGGGCTGGCGTGGGGTCGCCTGTCAGGAGCTCAAGCACGGTGCACTGTACCTCGCGAGGAAGAGCAGGTGCTGGGAGCCTCATGCGGTCCCCGTAGCCGGAGAAGGCCCACATCGATGGCGTTGAAGCGGGGCGATGCGACGCTGGATGAACTCCTTCACCACCATGGGCGCCGTCACCCAAGGCCTCTACAGCCTGGCCAGATGGAGCCAGACAGAAGCTACCTCCCTGTCGATGAGCTTCACGTGGCTCCAGCCGGAGCTCGGAGCGGCCAGAGTCCATGGTGGAAGTAGCAGGGGGCAGCGCACCATGACATCGATGAGCACCCACCGCCTTCTGAAGCCGCCAACAACTGTTGAAAGGTCGAAGTCCATGCCTTAGCCGGCCGTTGCCGCAATGGCCTGGAAGGACATGCATCCGGAGCACTGGAGCCCACCCGTCAGATGCAATGAGAAGAAGTGGCAGAGCAAAGCCACGAAGGGGACAATGCCGACCATGGCTTCGCAGAAAAAGGCGAAAACAATAAGGAGGACGATGGATTTTGGATCGAGATGCAGCGCGCTAATCTGGTAGTGCGACAACACCGCGTTGAAGAAATCGAAAAATGGAGGGATGAGGCCTGCCTAGAGGGCGTGAAGATGGAGGGGAACCTCGATGGCCGACCTGTCAGTCCCGGCGCGGGAAGCAGGCCAAGCCACCATCGACCCCCACTTATTGGAATCGACGGCAAGTGCCGGGTGCACCTTATCCATCATCTCATCATTGACCACCACCGATCGCTCGGTGGCGGGCCCGAAGGCCAGCGGCGAGGAGGCCAAGGTGCGAGGCTCCGCACCCTCTTCCTTCTCTCGGCTGGAGGCCATAGTGGTGGAAGAAGCTGGTGTCAAATCAAGCCAGGGAAGGGATCTAGAAGACGAGGAAACCACCGGGCGCGCCACTAGCAAAGGAGGAGGAGTCAAGCAAGTAGCAGTGGCCGTCCGGCCGGGCGAGAATCGAGGCTGTATGGGGAAGTGGAAACGCCCACGTCCCATCAATCGCCACACGTCAGCAAGGCCGCAGGCTTTTGGGGCCCACGGCGATCCGCACTTGGCTCTTGGCTTCACTGTGAAGCCAAGCCCAAGCATGCCTTGGGCCCGGGGGCTACTGTCGGCGTTCTGGGAATGGGGGTACCCAGACATGCCTGCATGCGGCCTAGGGCGTGGCTCATCAGGCGGCCTGGTACGGCCCAACCTCTTCAGCAAACACTCAAGACCCTCGCGAGGTGATGAGCCTCGCGAGGAGGATGACGCAAGACCTTCCCATGGGCGGCCTCACTAGGCTAGCTCCTGAGGAGCGGAGATATCAAGGCAAGGGGCACCTCGCGAGGTCCTCGTGACGTGCGCAGTGACGACCAAGGCCAGGTGGGCGCCAGCGGGCGTAGGGTGCCACTTTCCTATTTGGTGCTAAAGGAGAAGGCGCAGGCGAGGATTGCCGAGGCGTCAGGCAAAGGTTTCCATATCGGTGCAACAAGACTAAGACCGACAGGACGGCAGAGCGAAGGTCATCACAGAGCCCACGGCGGCGTCACCACCAGAGCCTTTGGCAGGCGAAGACCACCTTTTTGTCAGGATAGCATGTACTAGCTGTCCCCTTCGAATTTGGCCATTGTGGGATCCCTTCCTGCTCAACATTTGGGAAGAGGACCCGAGCCACTATAAATAGGACTAGCTACCACCATTGGGATCATCTCGTCTTGAGTTGATCAGATAGAAGTCCACACACTCACAAGCTCACTCGAGCACAAGAACACCTCTCCTCAGGAGGCGGTTCACTCCATGTACTAGTTCTTCCTCAGCCTATAAAGCAATCCACCACACCACACTGTATTAGGGTATTACACCACAACGGTGGCCCAAACCAGTATAAACCTTGTGTCCCTTGTTCTTCGGATCTGACGAGCTGAGCCTAGGTAACGGTGAGTAGACAAGCTAGGGAGGAAGGAGAGATCTTAATGCGCACCCCAGAGTTCGAACCACAAGGGTTTTGCCGGAACCCAAGATCCGACAGAGTGAATCAAGTTTATCAACACACAAAGCATAGTAGATGTACCGAGAGGGATCAAGCGATCCCATGGTATGGTAAGCATTGTCCATTACGCTCTGTGTACTAACCCATGGTCTATGTGAGAGTTCTATGTGGGGTTAGGTATGTTTCCATGGGCTTGCATCAAGAGGAAGATATTATACACCCCATGGAGGATGATATCAAATGATGTTCGTCACCAAGTTTTCTTGTGCAAGATCAAGTGCAGCATGTCGGGGAAACTGATACACGAACACCTATGGGACCGGCGGACCGACCCCTTTCGGTTCGGCGGGGGCGGAGATCGCACGAAGAGCGGATCGAGGCGAAGCACACGAGCAGTTTACCCAGGTTCGGGCCGCACGGATGCGTAAAACCCTACTCCTGCTTTGTGGTTTGTATTGAGTTCTTGCTCGGGAGCGCTGAATGCTACAGTACACACCAGCAGCTAACGAGACCGAGCGTGAAATGAGTCTCCCCCTTCTCTACGTTGCGCATGGGCCTCCTTTTATATGCTCAAGGGGTCACCGACAGGTGGCAACGCAGATGAGGGTAAAAATGGAAAGGTGTTGTAGTTGGTACACCTACTTGTACAATGTATCGCACCTAACCCTGACGGCAGGGGACAAGGGCTTTAAATGCCCGTCTGCGTCGCCCAAACAGTGCAAAAAGGGACCGTCAGGGGCGCTACCGTTTGCCACGATGGCAAACTTGTCAGCGCCGCTTGCCACCGCGTACCGCTGGCTGCACAGCCTCCCGCCACGTACGCTTGGAAGGGTCCCAGAGCGACACGTTGGTGGATGCGCTGGAGCGTGGGTACAGAGTGGTAACTTGCCGCGGTAAGCGCCTTGCCGCGGTCGATGCCTTGTCGCGTCAGGGAGCTTGTCGCTCACCGGGCCTTGCCGGGACGCGTGGCGCATCGCGGCAAGTTCCTCGAGATGCCTTGGTTCGCCTTCCCGGCAAGCTCCTCTTGCCAAGGTCTTGTCTCCTTGGCTTGAATATTTTGTTCTTGAATGGCTCCAAAGGAACCACGAAGGACCTTGGCGGTCACCCGGCAAGCCTTGCCGCGGGACGCTGCGACTGCCCGTGCACAAGTTCGGGATACTAGGGTACCCCTACTCTAGTACACCGACAGGAGCCCATGGGCCTGGGCCATACACGGTGCCGAGCGCTTTTGGGCCAGGCCCAAAACAGGGCACGGGCACGCGCGGCCTGGGTTAAGATGCCGTATCTTTCTCCGTATCCACCGCGCCCTCCCTTAACGACACACATTTAATGCGACGTCGTGGGAGAGATCGTGGGTGGTTTCTTTAATCGGAAAGGCGGAACGTCCGCCCCCTCCCTCTTTATAAGCAGAGGAAACAGGGGCAGTTCGCCCATCCGCCCGTTGCTATTCCAACCTCGAAAATCTCCTCCGCTCCCCTTCTTCCCAAAGCTGAAAGAGAGCAGCGCTCCGCCCCCCATCGCCACCAGCACCACCCACGCAGTCGACCTCCCCCACCACCTTCGCCATGGCTCCGAAAGCCGACAAGGTGAAGGCTACAAAGTCGGCCGAGGCGCAGTGGCTCGCGGCGCTGCGAAAGGAGCGGGCTGTCTTCCCCCCAGGCTTGCTGCGAGGGAGCTAAGGGAGAACTACTACCTCTTCTGGTCGGGGGAGACGCGGGCGCACCCGTGCACGAAGGTACTTCCAGCCGTTGCTTGGAAAACAGCTCCAACTGGATACCCTTCCTTCGCCTTGTTATTCTATTGCGGGCTCTGCCCGCCTTTCTCTGAATTTTTCTGCGATATCATGAACACCTACGGGCTCCGCCTCCTTGACTTCATCCCCAACGCCGTTCTGACCATGGCAGTTTTCGCACATCTCTGCGAAAACTTTGTTGGAGTCCACCCAAACGTAGCCCTTTTCCGCCACTTCTTTATGCCCCGAGCTGAGAGAGGAGAGCCTTTATCCGGCGGAGTCTCCTGGATCTCGAGGGCCCACAAGAAGGAAGCTTATCTGGAGGGAGAGCTCCGCAACAAGTGGGAGGAGTGGAGAGCAAACTGATGCTGGATTGTGGAGGAGAACCCGCAGCCATTTACCGCCTGGCGCCAGTAGTGCGTGGCAACGACTGGAGCAACTTGGTTCCGGAAGACGATAGGCTAAATATTGCCATCACTCGGATCCAACGCCTCAGGCTTGCGGGGCTCACTGTAGGCGCCGTTAGCGCAGATTTTCTTCGCCGCCGCATCGCCCCCCCTGCAGGAGAGGAAGAGACCCGCCTGGGAGTTCGAGAATGCGGCAGACATCATGAGGCTGCGCCCGGGCCTCAACTTCAACTTCACTATCCTGGAGCTCAACGCGATGCTCCAGGAGCTGTTCAAGTATGACCCCGATCATCCCGAAGTGTTCAGGTTGCCGCAGGGAGTCGTTCGGCTGTGCAACAACTCCGCGCTCAGCCGCATCCGCGCAATGATGCCGCTGTGCGACTCTCATGGGATCGACCCAACTTGGCAAGAGCCTGCAGATGACGCCGTGCAGGCGTTCTTCGGCAGCTTGGAAGAAGTGCCGATTCGCTCCGACGAGAAGAAAGGCCTCACCCGCGACACCACCGATACGGAGCTGGCGCGCATCGCCACTAGGCTGGAAGAGGCGGCGACAGCCGCAGCCGCGGGCGAGTTCGGATTCACCGTGGAGGAGGCAGAGGCAGCAAAGGCGGCAAGCCTTGCCAAGCGAGAAGACTTTGCCGGCGAGGGAGAGCTTGTCGGGCAAGACGTCCAGTCGAGCGAGCCCGTCGAGGATACGAGCGGCTCGTTGGAGATCGACTCCTCCTCCTCCTCTTCGGACATCTCGCTGCAAGCTGAGCCCCCGGCTCCACCAAGAAGGCGTCTCCGCAAGGCCGGGGACGTAGCGGGGCGGCAGACGGGTCAACAGCAGCCGCGCCGCGCGACACGCTCCACTGCGGCAAGCACGGTTGCCGCGGGAGCACCTCGCGCTTCTGCAGCAACTAGAGCGGGGTCTTCCCGGACCGCGGCTTCTGCTCCTGCCGCTCCTCACGCCGCGGCGACAGCTGGAGCGGGGTCGTCTCAGACCATCGCCAGTGCTCCCGCCAAGCGGCCAAGAGAGCCTACTCCTCCGTCTCCTCGCGCTGGACGTGAGCCGGACTTTGACTTCTCCGCGCTCAGCTCCGACGAGGAAGAAGAAGAGTAAGATTCTTGTTATACTTGTATTTCTTCAATTCTTGCTTTTTTTTGTCTTGTATCTCATTTGCTTTGCTCTGAACTTTATTCCTTTTCAGGACTCTGGCCTAGAGAGCGGCAAAGAGAGCCAAGGTCCCGGTGATTGTCATCGAGGACGAACCCACCGCGACAGCAGGGGGTGCGCCCAAAACAACCTTGCCGGACCCAGCAATCGTTCCCCAAAGCAGCCCCCAGCGCAGCCCCCAGCGTGAGTATATAGTTTACTTTCCGCTGTTAGGCGCGCATGGGTGCTCTTTCCTCGCTGATATCTTGTTTGTTGATTTGTGTAGGAGTTGAGCAACCACACCAGGAGCGCCCGGAGACCGCCCCCGACATGCCATCTGCTTCGACCATGCCGCCAAGGGAAAGTTCTCCGATGAGGGTCTCTCCGGCAAGGGAGAGTTCTCCGGCAAGGGACGGCACCAGCGGCCCTCCGCCGGCGGAGACCACGACTACGCCGCCAAGGGAGAGTTCTCCGGCAAGGGACTCTGCTGAGGAGCCGGCTCGCGCAGGTAATCCTCTCGCTTCAAACTTCCCTTGGGCTTTTCTTCTTTTGATTCTTCTTTTTTGGATATTTGCTTGACTGTTTTTCTCCCCTTTCCTGCTGTCAGACCCATCTGCTGCGGAGCCGATGGAGACGGAGGCTGCTGGCGAGGAGAATATGCGCGGCAAAACCGGCGACGCCGCTGCCACCGAAGAAGCGGCCGGTGCTGACGATCCCGCCGGCGATGAGGCTGCCAAGGCTGCCGCCGCAGCAGCTGGCGAGGGGTCCGGCGAACGCACTGACGGCCCTGAGGCCGCAGGAGCGCCAGGCGCTACGCCGACCGCCGATCCCTCCGCCGCTGCCGCAGCGCCAGGCTCCGAAGAGCCCCAGCCAGGCATCTACCTGAAGGCCGGCAACGGCGTCTTCATCAATCTCCCCTGGGCGTCGCTCTCCAGGGCGCCGGTCGAAGGGGAGAGCTTTGACAGAGAAGTGCTCGCCTCCACGGGGCTGACGCTTGTTGACGCGCCGAGCAGCAGCAGCGGCAAGCCCGAGGAGGAGCGGTTGCTGCGGAAGCTGTTGTCGCTCTACCGCGCTCGGCAAGCCAAGCTGGAGTCCCGCGAGGCTCTTGCCGCGATGGCGGGAGCTGATATGGAGAAGCGCGCGGAGGAGCTCCGGGGTCTTCACGAAGCAGCTCTCCGGTCCTTGGCAGAGGAGCGGGAGCAACTTGCCGAGGAGCAGACGGCCTTCTTCCTCGAGAAGGCCGAAGTCGAAGAGCAACAGCGGCTTGCCACTGAGAAGCTGTCCGCGCAAGAGGGCGAGCTGGCGCAGCGGAAGATTAACCTCGACAGCCACGAGGAGGATCTTGCCGCGCGCGAGCAATCACTTGGCGGAGCCCTCAAGCAAGCAGAGGATGCTGCTGCAGCTGCTGAGGTCGCCAAGAAGGAGCTGGAGGCGAAGGTGGTGCAGCTGGAGGCCGATCTCAAGGCGAGAGGTGAAGAGATCGCCACGCTCAAGCTTGAGCGGGAGAAGGACGCCCACAGCCACTCAGAGCTGCAGGTTCGTCTCGCCGAGAAGGGCAAGGAGCTTGCCGCCGCCAAGGACTCCAACGCTGATCTTGAGTTGAAGCTGACCACTTTGACCAAGACGCTGGACGACGCCAAGGAGCGGGAGGCGGCCTTAAAGGAGGAGGTCAAGGCCGAGAAGGCGCTGCTGGCGAGTGCTGTTGTCGCCCAAAACACCTTTAGGGAGACTGTGGAGCACTGGACGGAGGGTTTCTTCAATGCTGCCGCAGATATCGACAGGGAGCTGGCGCAGCTGGGGACGGAGTATCTCGGGTATTCGTCTGATGAGAATCTCCACCCCAGCGCCAAGCTCACCCTGTTTTTCAAAGGCATGACGACGGCCCTGCAACGACTCCGGGAGACGACTCCAAAGCGGCTGGCCGACGAGTCGCGCAAGATCTGCGCGGGAGCTCTCCAAAAGGTGTTGGTGAAGGTGGCCTTCCGCAACCCGGGCCTCAACCTCACCAACGTCCTCAAGTCCTTGCCGCCGGAAGCTGACCTGGAAGCTCTCAAGGCCCTTGTCGCACCCATTGTGGACAAGGTGAGCGGGATCAAGAGGGTCGAGGGCGACCGCTTAGGCTAGGCCGCCCGTTTTCTTCTTTTCTTGTCGCTGCTGGTCATGTCATGAAAACAATCTATTAGAGCCGCGACAAGTTATCTTGTAATATAACTCTATTTTGGGTAGTGATTGCAACGTTATTTCCTTTACTTGATTCCTTCCTTTGTATGTTTTTGCCCCACGCTTTTAGGGAACTTGCCGGCGCAGACACCTTATCCGCGAGCGCTGAGTGCGGGACGTCAGCAGCCTGCTGGCGGTGCCGCTTCCGACAAGAAACCTTGTCGCAACTAGTTGCAGCACACTTAAGTTGTTGAGCGGACTCGAAACAAAGTAAGGGCGCGACACTAGTCGCAGCACACTTAAGCTGTTGAGCGGACTCGAAACAAAGTAAGGGCGCAACTAGCTACGAGTTGGTTCCTCTGCGCACAGGTTTTCCATACAAAGCACGGTCGTTCAAGGAAGATAACTTAAAATTTAAAAAATCTGATTGCTCAAACTTTGGCCACTTAGCTTTTCTATTGTTTGCTTCCCGGCAAGGCGAATCTTTCTTGAACGGCGCCTGGTCCATACCGTTATCTTCTCCTTCCCCCCGACAAACTTGTGGCCGAGGGAACCTTCCTTTCCTTGAGAAAAAGAAAGAAAGAAGAGAAAACAGAGATATGGAGCCTTACGGCTCGTTATTGCTTACCGGGGTAGGTGCTGCACAAAGTGTCAGATAGCGCATGCAAAGAATAAAAAGCATGAAATTGACAAGATGTGCGGAGCACATGAGCTTTACTTATGCACGGGGTCTGCGCCCGGCTTTGTACAAAGGATTACATGCGACAGCGGCAAGACTTGTACAAAAGGTGGTTGCCGGAGCGGGTCTCGGCAACCGCGCCTTACGGGTAAAACTTACGAAGATGCTCAATGTTCCAGGAGTTGCTCACCGGACTGCCATCTTTGGTCTCAAGGTGGACAGCGCTAGGCCTAGTGACTCGTTTCACCCAGTAAGGGCCTTCCCACTTCGGCGTCAACTTGTTGGAATTCTTGGCGGACTGAACGCGCCGAAGAACAAGGTCGCCTTCCTCGAGACTTCTGGCGTTAACTTTGCGGCTATGGTAGTGGCGCAAAGCTTGCTGGTAGCGAGCAGCTCGTATAGCAGCCTGAAGACGGTCTTCTTCAAGGAGCAGCGCGTCATCTTGTCGCAGCTGCTCTTGCTCGAGCTCATCATAAGCGAGCACTCGAGGTGACCCGTATATGAGTTCCTTGGGGAGAACTGCCTCTGCTCAATAGACTAGAGCGAAAGGTGTCTGTCCAGTGGCTCGATTTGGCGTCATCCTGATCAACCAAAGAACCACCGGCAGCTCCTCAATCCAGTTTCTTCCGCACTTGTGCAGCCTGTCAAAAGTTCTGGTCTTGAGGCCACGCAGAACTTCAGCATTTGCCCTCTCCGCTTGACCGTTGCTTCTCGGGTGAGCAACAGAAGCAAAGCAGACCTTGGCGCCAAGATCTTGGACGTACTGCATGAAGGTGCGGCTCGTGAATTGCGTACCGTTGTCGGTGATGATCCTGTTAGGGATCCCGAAATGGCAAACAATCGACCTGAAGAACTTGACTGCTGACTGTGCTGTCACCTTCCTCACTGCTTCCACTTCCGGCCACTTTGTGAACTTGTCGATTGCAACGTACAAGTACTCAAAGCCACTGACTGCGCGGGGAAAGGGGCCGAGGATGTCGAGCCCCCAGACCGAAAATGGCCAGGATAAAGGGATCGTCTGGAGAGCTTGAGTTGGCTGGTGTATCTGCTTGGAATGGAACTGGCACGCTTCACACTTGGTTACTTGTGCAGTTGCATCCTGGAGGGCTGTCGGCCAGAAAAAACCTTGCCGGAATGCTTTGCCGGCAAGTGCTCTTGCGCCAATGCGGTGACCACATATGCCTCCATGTATCTCTACCAACAGCTTTTGTCCATCTTCCCGTTGAATACACTTCAATTTCATACCGTTGAGTCTTCTTCGGTACAGTGTGTTGCCGACAAACTGGTACATACTTGACTGCCAGTCTACTCTTTCCGCTTCTTCTTGCTCTTCGGGAAGTTCTCCTGTCTGAAGGAAACAGACAATCTGCTGTGCCCATGTTGGAGCTTGTGGCTCGACAACAAGGACTAAAGGCACATCTGCTGCTGCGGGAACATCCGCTTCTACGGCGAGAACCTGTGGCTCAGCCGGAGCTTGACGTTCCCCGGCAAGCTTGCCGGAGCAAAACTTGTCGGGAGCTTCTGCTTCAACGGAACAAACCCTGGGGCTCGCCGGAGCAGATTGCTCCTCAGCACTCTTGGTGTTGATCTTGGGGACCTTCTTGGCGGCGGCTTCGGGAAGCTCTGCCGGAAAATAGTCACCAGAAATCAACTTCCTCTTCTTGCTCTGTCCAGTTGATTGCGTTACGGACGGTTGAGTCAGCTTGAGCACAAAAATCCCTGGTTCCACACGTAACTTAAGTGCGACACACTTTGACAGGCCATCGGCGATGTCGTTCTGAGCTCTTCGAACATGCTCCATCTGTAGGCCGTCAAAGTGCTCTTCAAGCTTTCTCACTTCATCAACGTAAGCTTCCATCAACGGACTCTGATAATTCTTGTTCACTTGGCGGACGACAAGCTGCGAGTCACCCCTGACAATGAGCTTCTTAATCCCATGGTCTACCGCGATCCTGAGACCGGCAAGCAAACCCTCATACTCTGCAGTATTGTTTGTTGCTTGTTCCTTGGGAAAGTGCATCTGGACTACGTACTTGAGGTGCTCTCCGGTGGGTGCGACAAGCAGCATGCCAGCACCGGCGCCTTGCAGCGAGAAGGCACCATCAAAGTACATCAGCCACTCTTTGCTTGCTTCCTTGACGGGGATGCTCGTTTCTGGAATTTCTTCATCTAGTGTTGGCGTCCACTCTGCTATGAATTCTGCCAATGCTCTGCTTTGGATAGTTGAAGTGCTCTCAAACTTGAGGCCAAAGCTTGAAAGTTCCAGTGCCCACTCAACTATCCTGCCTGTTGCTTCTGGATTCTGCAGTATCCTCTTCAGCGGAAAGCGAGTGACAACTGTGATCTCATGTGCTTGGAAGTAATGGCGCAGCTTTCTCGAGGCCATGAGGAGGCCGAAAAGCAATTTCTGCACACCAGAGTACCTTGACCTAGCCCCCTGGAGAAGGGAACTTACAAAGTAAACTGGGCGCTGCACCATTCTCTTCTGTATCTCCTCTTGCGCCTGCGCAGATCCATCTTTGTCGGGACCAGAGCTTGTCGGGGAAGCCCCCTGCTTGTCGCTGGATGCACTTGCCGCGGTTGCTGGCTCATCATCTGCCTCCCTCTGCGCTACTAACGCAGCACTAACCACTTGATTGGTTGCCGCTATATACAGCAGCAACTTCTCTTGTGGCTTAGGTGTGACAAGTATTGGAGTGGAGGACAGGTATCTCTTCAAGTCTTGCAGCGTAGCCTCCGCTTCGGGAGTCCATTTCATTGGACCTGCCTTTTTCAATATTTTGAAAAACGACAGGGCGCGCTCAGCAGACTTAGAGATAAACCTGCTGAGAGCATCCACGCAACCGGCAAGCCTTCGTACATCCTTGACGCGCTTTGGTGCTTCAATATGCTCAATGGCCTTGATCTTGTCGGGATTGGCTTCAATCCCCCTCTGAGACACGAAGAACCCGAGAAGCTTGCCGGAAGGGACTCCAAACACACACTTCTCTGGGTTGAGCTTGAGCTGGATCTTGCACAGATTTGCAAAAGTCTCGTCTAAATCCTAAATCAGAGTCGCCCTGTCCTTGCTCTTGACCACTATGTCATCCATGTAGGCTTCCACATTTCTATGAATTTGTGGCTCAAAAGCTGTATGGACTACCCTTGCAAATGTTGAACCAGCATTCTTCAAATCGAAAGGCATCCGTATGAAACAGTACGTGCCACATGGAGTGATGAATGCGGTCTTCTCCTCATCTTCTTCTGACATGAAGATTTGGTGGTACCCTGAGTATGCGTCAAGAAATGAAAGCAAGTCACATCCGGCTGTGGAGTCAACAATCTGGTCAATGCACGACAAGGGAAATGGGTCTTTGGGACAAGCTTTATTAACATCGGTAAAGTCGATACAAAGCCTCCATTTCCCGTTTGCCTTGCGCACGACTGCAGGATTGTCCAACCACGTAGGATGGAGCACTCCTCTGACAAGGCCTGCTGCTTCCAACTTCTTGATCTCTTCTGCGATGAATTCTTGGCGCTCCACTACTTGTTTCCTGACTTTCTGCTTGACGGGCCGCGCGTGAGGACAGACGGCAAGATGGTGCTCAATTACTTTCCTGGGAACACCGGGGATGTCAGACGGTTGCCACGCAAACTCGTCGATGTTCGCCCGCAGGAAAGCAACGAGCGCGCTTTCCTATTTAGGGTCAAGGGTGGCACTCATGGTGAAGGTACCACCAGTGCCGTCCTCCTTGGCGGACACCTTCTTGGTCTCTGGCGGAGCTACCATCGTCTTCTTACACTTGCCGGTGGAGCTCGATGGTGCGTCCTCGACGGTAGCGCAGCACTCCGAAGAGGTGCCCTTGCCGGAGTGGGCATCAGAACTCTTGCCGGACTTGGTCTTCTTCTCCCCCCCGGGAGCTTCAGCGGCAAGTGATTTGCTATCTGTTGCGGCTGCTGCTTCCCGGTAGATCTTGTCGGCGCAGATAAGAGCATCCTTCTTGTCGCCAGGGACAGAGATGACACTTATCGGGCCTGGCATCTTCAGCATGTTGTATGCGTAATGAGAGGCTGCCATGAACTTGGCGAGTGCTGGACGGCCGAGTATCCCATTGTAAGGCAATGGAAAATCGGCAACGTCAAAAGTGACCCTCTCAGTCCTGAAGTTCAACTCGCCGCCAAATGTCACTGGCAGCGTGATCTTCCCCTTCGGCTTGCTCCTTCCCGGGTTGATTCCTTGGAACGTGCCGGTCTCTTCGAGCTCGCTGTCAGGGATCTGGAGTTTCTGGAGTACAGCGGAGGAGATCAGGTTCAAGCCGGCCCCGCCGTCAACTAGCATCTTTGTGACCTTGAGGTTGTGGATAGTTGGTGAAACCAACATCGGCAAGCACCCGACTGTAGTTGTGCGATCTGGGTGGTCCTCAATATCAAAGATGATAGGCGTGCTGGACAATTTCGGAAGCTTGCGTGACTCGACGGGTGGTTCTGCCGCATTAACTTCCCGCACCCACTGCTTGAGTTGGTGGTGTGAAGTATGCAGAGAGGCGCCGCCGTCAACGCACAAGACCTCAGTGGCTTTCTGGAACTCCTGCTCACTGGTCTCTGCATCATCCATGTCTTCGTCGTCGTCGTCTTCTTCATCCTTGTCGCGGTCGCGGGGAGGTTTGTCTCCTTGCCGCTGCTTGGCCTTGCCACGGCGTCCTCCCCGGCCGTTGAATGCCCGCTTCTTGCCGGATCCTTCAGCACCTCCTTGGGCCTTCTCCTTGTCGTGTCGCTCGTATTCAGCCTTTTGCTGCTCAACAAGCTGCTCGACTCTCTTGCAGTTCTGGAGATCGTGGCCCTTGGTGCGGTGGATCTTGCAGTACTGCTTGTCGGTGCCGTCCTGCTTGTCGGCGGCCGCCACAGCCTGGCAGTTGGTGCATGCGGCAGTCTCCTTGCCGGAGCTACAAACTTTGGCTTTCTTGGCGCCACCTTCGTTGCCGGACTGCTCAACGACTAGCACCTCTTTGTTTTTCTTTTTCCTGTTGTTCCGCCGCCGGTTTTTCTTTGCCGAGGCGGCATCCTTGCTGTCAGATCCTCCTGCTCCTGTATCCTCTCCGGGGAGTTTCCTCCCTTCCTCAGCACGTGCACACTTGTCGGCCAATGCATACAGCTCACTGACGTCTCTGATCTTGCACATCGCCATCTCCTGCCTCATCCTGCGGTTGCACACGTTCTGATGGAACGCGCTGATAACCGCGGCAGGGTGGACATCTAGGATGTTGTGTTGCACACGGCTGAATCTCTGAATATATTTGCGCAGGGGCTCTCCTTCCTTCTGGGCGTGCAGGTGAAGGTCACTCTCTTGGCCATGAGGTTTGTGGCCGCCTGTAAAGGCGCCGACAAACTGATGGCATAGGTCTGCCCAAGAAGATATGGAGTTGTCCAGCAAGTGCATGAGCCAAGACCTGACGTTGGGTTTGAGCAACAGCGGGAAGTAGTTGGCAAGGATCTTATCGTCTCGCCCCCCGGCAGCTTGCACCGCGATGGTGTAGATGCCGAGGAACTCCGACGGATGCGTCTTGCCGTCGTACTTCTCTGGTATGCCTGGCTTGAAATTCTTCATGCTGGGCCACTGGACTTGCCGCAGCTCACGAGTAAACGCAGGACAACCTACCGCGTACGGCAAGTAGCCTGGTCCCCCAGGCGCATGCATGTCGACAGTGGGCCCAGCGCGCTTGTCTGATTGACGCCGCGCTTCTCTTCGGCGCTCGATGCGAGTACGAGCGTCCTCTTGCTGTCGTTCGTGAAGAACTTGGCGCTGATCGCGACGAGCTCGTGGATCCGATGACGCGGTGGAGTCGCTGTCGAGGTGGATCCGATGAGTTGGCAATTTTGGCCTTCGGGGCGGAGAGTGCATGGTGGTTGCACCCCCACCGGTCTTGTCTCCATCGGCTCGTGCCTGGCTAGCTTGCCGCGGCTGCGACGTATTCGGTTGCCGCGGAGTGTCGCCGTTGACGAAGCAGATGAGACTCTGAATGGTGGCCCTCCAGTCGTTGATCTTGTCTGCCGTTGGAGGGAAGTCTAGGAGCAGTTGAGCTCGTGCCAAAGCTTCTGCTGGAGTGGCGGGTAGCGGTGGCGAACGGTGCGAGGAGCGGGATATGCTCGGACTTCTAACTATGTTAGAAGGAGCAGTATCCTGTCCAGGCGACCGTGCCTTGCTCGTGCCGGAAGGTTGGCGTGCATGCTGGTCTTGAGCATCCCGAGATCCACCAGCTCGATCTTGGCCCAGCAAACGTATGGTACCGTGAGTACCATGACGCTGCCGGTCCCGCGCCTCCTGAGATGGGCGCGGTGCATGTACGGACGCCGAGGTCTTGGAGTGCGCCCGGTCGTTGTGGGAGTCGACTACGCCGCCGACGGGTAGCGCAGCTTTGTCCTTGGACTTGGCGGCACCGTGAGCTCCCTCGTCGACGTCCATTCTCCCGCCGGCATCTACCCCACTAGCCGTTGGCTCCGGCGGTGGTGGGATCGACGCGGACGGAACAGCCGCCTCCGAAGCCTTCTTCTTCGGCGGCATGTCGATGAAGATGATGAAGATCTAGCTCGTGTGGACGCCGGATCAGGTTCATACAATCTCGACGCCCCCTACCTGGCGCGCCAAAGATGTCGGGAAAACTGATCCACGAACACCTATGGGACCGGCGGACCGACCCCTTTCGGTTCGGCGGGGGCGGAGATCGCACGAAGAGCAGATCGAGGCGAAGCACACGAGCAGTTTACCTAGGTTCGGGCCGCACGGATGCGTAAAACCCTACTCCTGCTTTGTGTTTTGTATTGAGTTCTTGCTCGGGAGCACTGAATGCTACAGTACACACCAGCAGCTAACGAGACCGAGCATGAAATGAGTCTCCCCCTTCTCTACGTTGCGCATGGGCCTCCTTTTATATGCTCAAGGGGTCACCGACAGGTGGCAACGTAGATGAGGGTAAAAATGGAAAGGTGTTGTAGTTGGTACACCTACTTGTATAGTGTATCGCACCTAACCCTGACAGCAGGGGACAAGGGCATTAAATGCCCGTCTGCGTCGCCCAAACAGTGCAAAAAGGGACCGTCAGGGGCGCCACCGTTCGCCACGATGGCAAACTTGTCAGCGCCGCTTGCCACCGCGTACCGCTGGCTGCACAGCCTCCCGCCATGTACACCTGGAAGGGTCCCAGAGCGACACGTTGGTGGATGCGTTGGAGCGTGGGTACAGAGTGGTAACTTGCCGCGGCAAGCGCCTTACCACGGTTGATGCCTTGTCGCGTCCGAGAGCTTGTCGCTCACCGGGCCTTGCCGGGACGCGTGGCGCGTCGCGGCAAGTTCCTCGAGATGCCTTGGTTGGCCTTCCCGGCAAGCTCCTCTTGCCAGGGTCTTGTCTCCTTGGCTTGAATACTTTGTTCTTGAATGGCTCCAAAGGAACCACGAAGGACCTTGGCGGTCACCCGGCAAGCCTTGCCGCGGGACGCTGCGACTGCCCGTGCACAAGTTCGGGATACTAGGGTACCACTACTCTAGTACACCGACACAGCATCACGAAGAGATCAAGTGGTTGAAGCTTGCCGTCCATTGTGATGACAATGGACTTGTGAAGATGTGCCGAAGAGTGGCTCACCCATAGTGGTGTATGGGGGAGCAATATACTAGTCTTCACTGAGCCAACGCAATCAAGAAAGGTAGTCCATCTTGAGGGAGTCAAGATCGTCATCGTCCAGCTCAAGTGGACTATGTGCAAGGCAAAGGTTTGCCCTTAATAGGTTTTCTATTTTACCGGTCTCATGGTAATTGTGGGAGACCGGGTTATAGGATCGATTGTCGTACTATCAAGGGGGGCTCTCGATGAGTAGCTTGATCGTATCGTTCGTAGAGAGCTCAAACCATTGCATTCTTGCATCATCTTTATTGGTTCTTGTTTGGTTCTTCTCCTTGTGAGATTTGGAGCTTATGGTCATTTTCATGACAAGCTCGAGTTCATCGAAAACAGAGTTCACATGCATCTTCTATGATGTTTTCGATGTTGGGGTTTTTGCCGGTTCTCTTTGTGAGTCTTGGAGCTTATGGTCATCTTGATGACAAGCTCGAGTTCATCGAAAACGGAGTTCACATGCATCATCGATGATGTTTTTGATGTTGGAGGTTATGCCGGTTCTTCTCTGATGGAGTGGTCACTTCTCTATGATGACAATCGGTCGCTGTTTTGATGCTACTCGTCTTCCTCTATCCAACAAGCTTGAGTTTGCTCAATTCGGAGCTCATATGAAGAAGTTATGGCAGTTCTGGTTTTCTCCCTGCGGTAGTACCGCGGCGGTAGCGGTAGTACCACTTGTAGCGTCAAGCGGTAGTATCTCTATAGTTCCGCTCTACTACCACCTCGATTTTGGGTCTTGCACTTGTCGTGTCAGGTTTAGCAATAGTTACACGGCAATAAGGCACGGCAGGTCCGCCTATAAGTTGTAGTACCGCCCCGGTCGGATGGTAGTACCGCTACAACCTTACTGCCGCCGTGCTCCGCTCTTTTCTGCCTCCTTTGGTCCCGTGTTCTGCTTCACCAGCGGTAGTACCGCTGGGGTGAGCCGTAGTATCGCTTATAAGCGGCACTACCGCCCCAAGGTTCATGTTGTTGCTCCATCTTCCTGCTTCTACCGCCCGAGCGGTAGTACCGCTCGTGTGCAGGCTGAGCACATAACGGTTGGACTCGGGAGGCCCTATAAAAGGGGGTCTTCTTCCCCAATGAACCTGATCTCTTGAGCTCGTGTTCTTCCCCCATTGTTGACCTTCTTCGAGCTTGCTATCTCTCAATCCCTCCATTGATTCTTGCTAGTTTTTTGGGGGAAAAGAGAGAGGTGATCTAGATCCATCTTTCCACCATCACTTTCTCCTCTATGTGAGGGAAACCCCGTGGATCTAGATCTTGAAGTTCTTGGTGTTCTCCTTCTTGTTCTTCCTCTCTGTTCCCTCCCTAGCATTAGTTGCTTTGGTGGGATTTGAGAGAGAAGGACTTGGGCACTCCGTGTGCCCTTGCCATTGCATTTGGTGCATCGGTTTGAGTTCTCCACGGTGATACGCGGAAGTGAAGTTGAGAAGCTTATTACTCTTGGGTGCTTGGTACCCTTGAGCTTGTTCCTCTTAGGTGCTTGGGTGCCCCAGACGGTTGTGGTCACCTCAAAGCCATATTCCATTCTGGTGCAGCTTCGTGGTGTCGTTGGGGAGATAGCCGCAACCTTGGTGGTGTTCGGAGCTCAATCATTGTGGTGAAAAGCTCCGGGCAAGCGTCGGGGACTCCAATTAGGTTGTGGAGATCGCCCAGAGCAATTTTTACGGGTTCGGTGACCGCCACCAAGGGTTGCCATTTGTACGGGTTCGGTGACCGCCCTCGGGTCCCTTAGTGGATTCACGGCATCTTGCATTGTGCGAGGGCGTGAGGAGTTTACGGTGGCCCTAGTGGCTTCTTGGGGAGCATTATGCCTCCACACCGCTCCAAATGGAGATTAGCATCCGCAAGGGTTTGAACTTCGGGATACATCGTCGTCTCCGCGTGCCTCGGTTATCTCTTACCCGAGCCCTTTACTTATGCACTTTACTTTGTGATAGCCATATTGTTTCTTGTCATATATCTTGCTATCACCTAGTTTTTTATCTTGCTTAGCATAAGTTGTTGGTGCACATAGCTGAGCCTAGTTGTTTTAGGTTTTGTGCTTGACAAATTAACCGTTAGGTTTATTCCACATTTGTTCAAGCCTAAACCGTAATTATTTTAAAGCGCCTATTCACCCCCCCTCTAGGCGACATCCACGTTCTTTCACTAATCTTAGCAACCGAACAAGTATCAAATACCCAGGGGCTACTATGAACACTAGTGGGGTAAACATTATCAATATGTATATCAAGTATACCTTTGTTCACTTCGCCATCCTTCTTATCCGCCAAATGTTTGGGGAACTTATGCTTCCAGTGACTATTTCCATTGCAGTTAGAAGCACTCAGTTTTAGGCTTAGGTCCAGCTTTGAGCTTCTTCACGAGAGTGACAACTTGCTTGCCATTCTTCTTGAAGTTCCCTTTCTCCCCCTTGCCGTTTTCTTCAAACTAGTGGTCTTGTTAACCATGAACAATTGATGCTCTTTCTTGATTTCTACCTTCGTTGATTTCGGCATCACGATGACCTCGGGAATCATTTTTGTCATCCCTTGCATATTATAGTTCATCACAAAGTTCTAGTAACTGGGTGATAGTGATTAGGGAACTCTATCAATCACTATCTTATCTGGAAGATTAACTCCCACTTGATTCAAGCGATTGTAGTACTCAGACATTCTGAGCACATGCTCATTGGTTGAGCTATTCTCCTCCATCTTGTAGGCAAAGTACTTGTCACGGGTCTCAAACCTCTCGACACGGGCATGAGTCTGAAATACTATTTTCAACTTTTGGAACATCTCATATGCTCCGTGGCGTTCAACATTTTTGAAGTCCCGGTTATAAGCCGTAAAGCATGGCGCACTAAACTATCAAGTAGTCATCATATCGAGCTTGTCAAACGTTCATAACGTCTGCATCTGCTCCTGGAATAGGTTTGTCAACTAGCGGTGCATCAAGGACATAATACTTCTGTGCAGTAGTGAGGATAATCCTGAGATCACGGACCTAGTCCGCATCATTGCTACTAACATCTTTCAACTTAGTTTTCTCTAGAAACATATCAAAAACATAGGGGAGCTACAACGCGAGCTTATTAATATACAATATAATTTTCAAATACTATCAGGACTAAGTTCATGATAAATTAAAGTCCAATTAATCATATTACTAAAAAACTCCCACTTAGATAGACATCCCTCAAGTCATCTAAATGATCACGTGATCCAAATCAACTAAACTATGTTTGATCATCACGTGAGATGGATTAGTTTTCAATGGTGAACATCTTATGTTGATCATATCTACTATATGATTCACGCTCGACCTTTCGGTCTCCAGTGTTTCGAGGCCATGTTTGTACATGCTAGGCTCGTCAAGTTTAACCCGAGTATTCTGCATGTGCAAAATTGTCTTACACCCGTTTTATTTGAATGTAGAGCTTATCACACCCGATCATCACGTGGTGTCCCAACGGTGCATACTCAGGCAGAACACTTGTACCTTGAAATTTTGTAAGGGATCATCTTATAATGCTACCGCCGAACTAAGCAAAATAAGAAGCATAATAAGATAAACATCACATGCAGTCAAAATATGTGACATGATATGGCCATCATCATCTTGTGCTTTTGATCTCCATCTCCAAAGCATCATCATGATCTCCATCGTCACCAGCTTGACACCATGATCTTCATCATAGTGTCGTGGACGTCTCACCAACTATTGCTACTACTATTATCGCTAACTCATAGTGATAAAGTACAGCAATTACATGGCTTTCACAATTCATACAACAAAGAGACAACCATTAGGCTCCTGCCGGTTGCCAATAATTTACAAATAATGACCATCTCATACAATAATGTATAGCTCATCACGTCTTGACCATATCACATCACAACATGCCCTGCAAAAACAAGTTAGTCATCCTCTACTTTGTTTTTGCAAGTTTTTCGTGGCTGCTACGGGCTTAGCAAGAACCATTCTTACCTACGCATCAAAACCACAACGATTTTTCGTCAAGTGTGATGTTTTAACATTCACAAGGACCGGGCGTAGTCACACTCGATTCAACTGAAGTTGGAGAAATTGACACCCGTCAGCCACCTATGTGCGAAGCACGTCAGTAAAACTAGTCTTGCGCAAGTGTACGCGTAATGTCGGTCTGGGCCGCTTCATCCAACAATACCACTGAATCAAAGTATGACATGCTGGTAAGTAGTATGACTATTATCGCCCACAACTCATTGTGTTCTACTCGTGCATATCATCTACGCATAGACCTGGCTTTGATGCCATTGCTGGGGAACGTAGTATTTCAAAAAAATCCTATGATCACGCAAGATCTATCTAGGAAAAGCATAGCAACGAGCGCGGAGAGTGTGTCCACGTACCCTCGTAGGCCAAAAGAGGAAACGTTTAGTAACACGGTTGATGTAGTCTGACGTCTTCTCCATCCAACCAATCAAGCATCGAACGCACGACACCTCCGCGATCTGCACACGTTCAGCTCGGTGATGTCCCTCGTACTCTTGATCCAATTGAGGTCAAAGGAGAGTTTTGTCAGAACGATGGCGTGGTGACGGTGTTGATGAAGTTAGTGACGCAGGGCTTCGGCTAAGCACTGCGATAATATGATCGAGGTGTGTAACACCGCACACATCTAAAACAATTGTCAACTTGTGTGTCTTTGGGTGCCCCTTCCCCCGTATATTAAGGAGCAAGGGGAGAGGCCGGCTAGGCCCTATAGGCGCGCCCCATGTAGGATTCCTACCAGGAATAGAAATCTTATTCCTAGTAGGTTTCCAACAAGGGAAGAGAGGGGAAGGAAGGAGGAGGGGGAGAGAAGGAAGGAGGGGGGCGCCGCCCCCACTCCTTGTCCAATTCGAACTAGGGGGCACGCGCCACCTCCTTGGCCGGCTCTCTTTCTCCTCTAGGGCCCATGGTGGCCGATCAACCTCCGGG
>LR738715.1:655310910-655332309 GCA_902687465.1 Secale cereale | reverse complement strand
GGGGGGGGGTTCCGGTAACTCTTCGGCACTCCGGTTTTATCTGAAACTCTCCGGAACACTACTGGTGACAGAACAACATGGTCCAATATATCAATCTTTATGTCTCGACCATTTCGAGACTCCTCGTCATGTCCGTGATCTCATCCGGGACTCCGAACAACCTTCGGTACATCAAAACACATAAACTCATAATACCGATCATCACCGAATGTTAAGCGTCCGGACCCTATGGGTTCGAGAACTATGTAGACATGACTGAGACTCATCTCCGTTCAATAACCAGTAGCGGAACCTGGATGCTCATATTCGTTCCTACATATTCTACAAAGATCTTTATCGGTCAAACCGCATAACAACATAAGTTGTTCCCTTTGTCATCGGTATGTTACTTGCCCGAGATTCGATTGTCGGTATCATCATACCTAGTTCAATCTCGTTACCGGCAAGTCTCTTTACTCGTTCCGTAATACATTATCTCATGACTAACTCATTAGTCATTTGCTTTCAAGGCTTATTATGATGTGTATTACCGAGAGGGCCTAGAGATACCTCTCCGACACTCGGAGTGACAAATCCTAATCTTGATCTATGCCAACACCACAAAAACTTTCGGAAACAACTGTAGAGCATCTTTATAATCACCCAGTTACGTTGTGACGTTTGATATCACACAAGGTGTTCCTCCGGTACTCGGGAGTTGCATAATCTCATAGTCTGAGGAACATGTATAAGTCATGAAGAAAGCAATAGCAAGAAAACTAAATGATCATTGTGCTAAGCTAACTGATGTGTCTTGTCCATCACATCATTCTCCTAATGATGTGATACCGTTGATCAAATGACAACTCATGTCTATGGTCAGGAAACTCAACCATCTTTGATTAACGAGCTAGTCTAGTGGAGGCATACTAGGGACACTTTGCTTTGTCTTTGTATTCACACATGTATAAAGTTTCCGGTTAATACAATTCTAGCATGAATAAAAGGGATTTATCATGATATATAAGGAAATATAAATAACAACTATGTTATTGCCTCTAGGGCATATTTCCTTCATATGTCGGGTGCCATTCCATGATAGCATGCACGATTTCATGAATTTCAGAAGAGTTTTGGATTTGCTAGAATTTAAAAACAAAGTATCTCACCATTTTCCTGGCAATCAACGGTGCCCTGGTGTTTGAAATTCATTCCCATTTCTTGCATGGGACCTAAGCATGCACCCGAGGACAAATATTTAATTTTTCAACCAATTTATAAGCACAAAAGCATGTGCATGTAGTTCATGTCGGATTTCTGGTTCCGCAAACCCTTGAGAGGTTTGAACTCTGGGGTGCGCACGAAGAACACTCCCTCCCCAGCGCGGTCACCCTACGATTCCGCGGCCTAGCTCGTCGTGTTCAAAGAACGTGGGACACGGAGAATTATACTGGTTTGGGCCACCGTGTGGTGTAATACCCTACTCCAGTGTGTGTGGTGGATTGCCTTTGTATGGCTGAGGATGAACTAGTACATGGGATGAACAGCCTCTGGAGTAGAGGTGTTCTTGGGCTCGGATGATCTTGTGGTGTGAGTAGGGTGGAATGGATCCGATCTCTCTGGTTAGATCAGCTCCAGATCAGATGTCCCCCTCTATGGTGGTGGCTAGGTCCTATTTATAGTAGCCTTGGACCTCTTCCCAAATATCGGTGGGAAGGGATCCCACAACGGCCGTATTTGAAGGGGAACAACTAGTACAAGTTATGCTGACAAAAGTAGTCTTCGCCTGCATAAGGATCTGGTGGGGACGCCACGCCGGGCTCCACAATGACCTCCGTTCTGCAGCCTTGACGGTGTTTGTCTTGTTGCACCGATAGGGAAACCTTTGCCTGATCCCTCGGGACTCCGCGCCTGCGCTTGCCCTCTTAGCACCAAAGAGGAACCTGGCGCACTACGCCCGCTGGCGCCCGCCTGGCCTTGGTCTACATGGCTCACGTCACATGAACCTCGCGAGGTGCTCCTTGCATAGATATCTCCTCTCCTCGGGAACCAGCCTAGAGAGACTGCCCCAAGGGAGGTCTTGCCGTCACCCGCCTTGCGAGGCTCGGCCCCTCGCGAGGGTCTTGAGTTGTAGTTGCTGAAGTTAGGCCGCACTAGGCCGCTGATGGAGCCACGTCACGGCCCGTAGGTAGGCAAGTCTGCGTACCCCCGTTCCCAAGACGCCGACAGTAGCCCCCGGGCCCAAGGCGCGCGAGGACTTGGCTTCGAGGCGAAGCCAAAGGGCAAGGGGGAAGCGCCGCGGGACCCAAACACCTACGGCCTTGGTCGACACATGGCGACTGTATTGGACGTGGGCGTCTCCGCTTCCCCACGCTGCCTCGGCAACTGCCCAACTTGACGAGACCTTGCTGCATGCACATAAGAGACATCATTGCGTGAGATCGTGGGGGCCGATGGTTGGCCTCCTCCTAGCTATAAATGGGAAGGGGTGAAGCCCCCACTGCCCATCTCCTTCTCCTCATCGCCCGCTCCTTCTTCTTCCTCCTCCTTCCGCCCTCCTGTTGCAACTCACATGGCTCCACCCAAGAGGTCCTCTGCCACGGAGAAGGTAAAAGCCCGCCAGGAAGAGTCCGATTTACCGCCACTCAAGAGGGGGCGGGGTCGCCCCCGTAAGCATGTCGCTACCCCTGCAACAGCGCTCCAGGGTCACAAACGTACTCCTTCCAGGGTTGATGCTGCCCTGGGCGGTCATGACGGCCCCTCTCTCCGTGGCAGGGGCTGCCCTCGTCACGGCAGCCCCTTTGCCGTGGGAAGGCACACTGGTGTCGCCCGGCCTCCTCGGTCGGCGCCCGTTTGTCGGAGGCGCTCCTGGAGTTTGTCGTGTGGCCGGAGAATCCAGCCCGCGCCTAGCTCCAGCTGCCGTGCTTCGTCGCCCATCAGCTGTCGGCCGAGGGTCTTAACGGCCTCTGGCTGCAGGCCGATGGCTGCTGCAGGAAGGCATCTTGGGTTGCGGTGGAGATCTCTACCGCGGGCAACGTGGCCCTGGCCCATGTTTGGCAGACGTTTGCCTGCGCACGCGGTTTGGGCAGGCGTTGCACCCTCCACTTCAAGTATGATGGTGCTGCGACCCTCTTCGTGAGGGTGTTTGCGGCGCACGACCGCCGCATTGGGTGTTGTCCTGAAGGCGGCAGCGGCGATGACGGGTTCGGCTCTGGAGATGTCCGCGACGAGGCCCCAGGCAGGCTCGCCCTTAGTGATGGTCGCGACTCCTCCAGCGGCTGCGGCTCTTCCGCCAGCAAGAGATCGAGCAGTGGTGGCTACGACCAGCCACCGCGCCGTCGGGCTCGCTTCGAGGTTGGTGACAGGTCGTCCCATTACCATGCGGCGGTGAAGCACGAGAAGGGCTCAGACTGAGCTGAGCCCCGGAGGCCCCTGGGGGCGGCCGTGCGACCCACTTTTGTTTAGCTTTTCCTCTTTCATGTGTTTCAAAAAAGGGCAAGTAGCTCGGCTGGGGCGTGTAATGAACTACGACGCCTATGTTCCCGTGTTATGTTATGATATTCAAGTGCCTTACTGGGGTAGAGGGGTAACTTAGCTGGGTACGCTCGAGGGTGCGTCTTCCGACGTCCGGGGGGCTTCCTCGCTGCTGGCACGGGCGCTGCTGGCCTCTGAGGGGTGCAAAGTTTGTTATGGAATCCGCCAGATGCCTTGTTCGTTCTTGCGCGAGCACTCAGGCGCGGGTTGATCATGGCTCGACGCACCGCGTCACGGTACCCGGGGGCACGAACTTGAGGGGTGTGCGCCACTCATGAGCTCAAACAAGAGCGCCTCGCGAAGATTGAGGAGGCCGAAGTCCTGGGGCGAGAGGGTTCTGGCGAGGAGTGCCCGTGACGGGAGCTGGCTAGTGATACGTCTCCAACGTATCTATAAATTTTTATTGTTCCATGCTATTATTTATGATGTTTTGGATGTTTAATGGTCTTTGTTATACACTTTTATATTATTTTTGGGACTAACCTATTTACCCAAAGGCCCAGTCCAGATTGTTGTTTTTTTGCCTATTTCAGGGTTTACAGAAAAGGAATATCAAACGGAGTCCAAACGGAATGATACTTCGGGAGAGATATTTTTGGAGCAAAATATGCACGGGAGACTTGAGAACCACGGAGTAGGGCACACGTGGCGTCTACGAGGGTGGGGGGCGCCCCCCTACAGGGCACGCCCCCTGCCTCGTGGGCCCGACGTCTGGCCCCCGGTGCCCTCCTTCCTCCTATATATACCTACGTACCCCGAAACCATCAGAGGAGGAGAAAAAACCCTAGTTCCACCGCCGCAACCTTCTGTACCTGTGAGATCCCATCTTGGGGCCTGTTCCGGATCTCCGCCGGAGGGGGGATCTACCACGGAGTGCTTCTACATCATCATCATCGCCTCACCATGAGTTGTGAGTAGTTTAGCACAGACCTTCGGGTCCATAGTTAGTATCTATATGGCTTCTTCTCTCTCATTGGATCTCAATACCAAGTTCTCCTCGGTCTTCGAGGAGATCTATTCGATGTAATCTCTTTTTGCGGTGTGTTTGTCGAGATCCGATGAATTGTGGGTTTATGATCAAGATTATCTATGAGAAATATTTGGTTCTTTTCTGAACTCTTTTATGTATGATTATAATATCCTTGCAAGTCTCTTCAAATTATTGGTTTGGTTTGGCCTACTAGATCTATAGTTCTTGCAATGGGAGAAGTGCTTGGCTTTGGGTTCAATATTGCGGTGTCCTTTCCCAGTGACAGTAGGGGCAGCACGGCACGTATTGTATTGTTGCCATCGAGGATAAAAAGATGGGGTTTATATCATGCTATTTGATTTTATCGCTCTACATCATGTCATCTTGCTTAAGGCGTTACCCTGTTCTTATGAACTTAATACTCTAGATGCATGCTGGATAGCGGTCGATGTGTGGAGTAATACTAGTAGATGCAGAATCATTTTGGTCTACTTGTCTCGGACGTGATGCCTATATATAATGATCATGCCTAGATTGCCTCATAATTATTCGCTTTTCTATAAATTGCTCGATAGTAATTCGTTCACCCACCGTAGAATTATGCTCTCATGTGAGAAGCCACTAGGTAAACCTATGGCCCCTGGGTCTATTCTCAACATATCAATCTACAATCTACTTTACTTTTCCGTTTTTACTTTCTGTTCTTATATCCAAAAATACCAAAAATATCAAACTATCATCTCTATCAGATCTCACTTTCGTAAGTGACCATAAAGGGATTGACAACCCCTTATCGCATTGGCTGCGAAGTTCTTATTTGTTTGTGCAGGTGCAAGGGACTCGCACGTGGTCTCCTACTGGATTGATACCTTGGTTCTCAAAAACTGAGGGAAATACTTATGCTACTGTGCTGCATCACCCTTTCCTCTTCGAGGGAATACAACGCAATCTAGAGAAGTAGCAAGAAGAATTTCTGGCGCCGTTGCCGGGGAGGTTTACGCAAAAGTCATATACCAAGTACCTATCACAAACCCTTATCCTTTGTATTACATTTATTTGCCTCTCGTTTTCCTCTCCCCCACTTCACCCTTGCCATTTTATTTGCCCTTCTTTTTGCCATGTGTTTACCATTCGCTTACTTCTTGTTTGCTTGTGTGTTGGATTGCTTGCTTGTCACTATGGCTCAGAACAATACTAAATTATGTGACTTCTCCAATACCAACAATAATGCTTTTATTAGCACTGCGATTGCTCCTATTACCGATGCTGAATCTTGTGAGATCAATGCTGCTCTGTTGAATCTTGTCATGAAAGATCAATTTTCCGGCCTTCCTAGTGAAGATGCCGCTACCCATCTAAACAACTTTGTTGATTTGTGTGATATGCAAAAGAAGAGGGATACGGATAATGATATTGTTAAATTGAAGTTATTTCCGTTTTCACTTAGAGATCGTGCTAGAACTTGATTTTCCTCTTTGCCTAGAAATAGTAATTGATTAGTGGAATAAGTGCAAAGATGATTTTCTCTCTAAGTATTTCCCTCCTGCTAAGATCATCTCTCTTAGAAATATTATTATGAATTTTAAGCAAATAGATCATGAGCATGTTGCACAAGCTTGGGAGAGAATGAAATTAATGATACATAATTGCCCTACACATGGTTTGAACTTATGGATGATTATTCAAAACTTTTATGCTGGCTTGAATTTTTCTTCTAGAAATCTTTTAGATTCGGCCGTAGGAGGCACTTTCATGGAAACTACCTTAGGAGAAGCTACCAAAATCCTAGATAAAATTATAGTTAATTATTCTCAATGGCACACCGAAAGATCTACTAGTAAAAAAAGTGAATTATATTAAAGAGATTAGTGTTTTGAGTGGAAAGATGGATAAACTTATGAAATTATTTGCTGCTAAGAGTGCATCTTCTGATCCTAATGATATGCCTTTATCCACGTTGATTTAAAATAATAATGAATCTTTGGATGTGAATTTTGTTGGTATGAATAATTCTGGTAACAATGCTTATAGAGGAAACTTTAATCCTATGCCTTTTCCTAGTAATTCCTCTAATAATTATGGTAATTCCTACAATAACTCTTATGGAAAGATGCCTTCTGAATTTGAAACTAGTGTTAAAGAGTTTATGAATTCGCAAAAGAATTTCAATGCTTTGCTTGAAGAAAAAATGCTTAAGATTGATGAATTGGCTAGAAGTGTGGATAGAATTACTCTTGATGTTGATTCTTTGAAACTTAGATCTATTCCACCTAAGCATGATATCAATGAGTCTCTCAAAGCCATGAGAATTTCCATTGATGAATGCAAAGAAATAACCGCTAGGATGCGCGCTAAAAAGAGAGTTATATAAAAGCGTGTTCTTCTAGTTATCATGAAAATAAAGATGAAGATCTGAAAGTTATTGATGTGTCTCCTATTAGATCCTTGTTTTCTAGTATGAATCTTGATAAAGATGGGATTGGAGACGAGTCTACTTTAATTATAATGTGTCCCAATGACTCGGTGTTTCTAGATCTTGATGCTAAAATTGTTAAAAGTGGGAGTGAAGAGATTAAAACTTTGCATAGTGATGAACCCACTACTTTGGATTTCAAGGGATTCAATTATGATAATTGCTCTTTGATTGATTGTATTTCCTTGTTGCAATCCGTACTAAACTCTCTGCATGCTTATAGTCAAAATAAAGCTTTTACCAAACACATAGTTGATGCTTTGATGCAACCCTATGAAGAAAAACTTGAATTGGAAGTTTCTATCCCTAGAAAGCTTTATGATGAGTGGGAACCTACTATTAAAATTAAAATTAAAGATCATGAATTCTTTGCTTTGGGTGCAAGTGTTTCCACTATCCCAAAAACTTTGTGTGATTTGCTAGGTTTCCATGAGCTTGATGATTGTTCTTTAAATTTGCATCTTGCGGATTCTAGCATTAAGAAACCTATGGGAAGGATTAATGATGTTCTTATTGTTGCCAATACGAATTATGTGCCCGTAGATTTCATTGTTCTTGATATAGATTGCAATCCTTCATGTCCTATTATTCTTGGTAGACCTTTCCTTAGAACGACTGGTGCAATTATTGATATGAAGGAAGGAAATATTAGATTCCAATTTCCGTTAAGGAAAGGCATGGAACACTTTCCTAGAAAGAAAATTAAATTACCATATGAATCTATCATGAGAGCCACTTATGGATTGCCTTACAAAGATGGCAATACGTAGATCTATCCTTGTATCGTGCCTGGCTAGGGGCATTAAACGGTAGTGCTTATTGGGAGGCAACCCAATTTTATATTATTTTTTGTTTTTGCTTCTGTTTAGGAATAAATATTGCATCTAGCTTCTGTTTAGATGTGGTTTTGTGTTGTAATTAGTGTGTGAGCCAAGTAGAACCTTTGGGAAGACTTGTGTGAAGTTTATATGATCTTGCTGTGAACAAACAGAATCATTAGCGCTCGCTAGAATAGTCACCAGATTTTACTGGAGCGTGCTATTTAGTTGATTCTTTTTGCAGATGATTAATAGACAAATTCCTCACGTTTACCAATTTATTTCAATTTTTTTTGGAGTTACAGAAGTATGAGAAAGTTACAAATTACTACATACTGTTCTGTTTTTGACAGATTCTGTTTTTCGTGTGTTGTTTGCTTATTTTGATGAATCTATGAGTAGTATTGGGGAGTATGAATCATAGAGAAGTTGGAATACAGAAGGTTTCACACCAATATAAACAAAGAATGAGTTCATTACAGTACCTTTGAGTGGTGGTTTGTTTTCTTATACTAACGGAGCTCACGAGATTTTTGTCTAAGCTTCGTGTTATGAAGTTTTCAAGTTTTCAGTACTGCTTTGATGGACTATGGAACAAAGAGTGGCAAGAGCCTAAGCTTGGGGATGCCCAAGGCACCCAAAGGTAAAATTCAAGGACAACCAAAAGCCTAAGCTTGCGGATGCCCCGGGAAGGCATCCCCTGTTTCGTCTTCATCTATCGGTAACTATACTCGGGACTATATTTTTATTCACCACATGATATGTGTTTTACTTGGAGCGTCATGTATCATTTTGAGTCTTTGCTTGTTAGTTTTCCACAATCATCCTTGCTGGACACACCTTTTTGAGAGAGATAAATATGGCCTAGGACTTGTTAGAACACTCTATGTGCTTCACTTATATCTTTTGAGTTGAATAGTTTTTGCTCTAGTGCTTTACTTATATCTTTTAGAGCACGGTGGTAATTTTATTTTGAAGAAATTGTTGATCTCTCATGCTTCACTTATATCCTTTTGAGAGTCTATTAGAAACGCATGGTAATGTACTTTGGCTATAAAACTAGCCTTCACATGATAGGCATCCAAGATGAATGTAGTAAAAACTTTCATACTAAGTGCATTGAATATGATGAGAAGTTGGATGCTTGATAATTGTTTTGAGATATGAGGATAGTGATATTAGAGTCATGCTAGTGGAGTTATTATGAAATTGAGAAATACTTGTGTTAAAGTTAGTGATTCCCGTAGCATGCACGTATGGTGAACCACTATGTGACGAAGTTAGAGCATGAGGTATTTGTAGAGTGTCATCCTTTGTGTGGAGGTCAGGGGCGCGCGATGGTTAACTCCTACCAATCTCCCCCCTAGGAGCATGCATTGATTACTTTGTTTTGATGACTCGTAAATTTTTGCAATAAGTATATGAGTTCTTATGACTAATGTTGAGTCCATGGATTATACACACTCTCACCCTTCCACCATTGCTAGCCTCTCTTGTACCGCGCAACTTTCACCGGTACCATACACCCAATATATACCTTGCCCAAAACAGCCACCATATATCTTCCTCAAAACAGCCACCATACCTACCTATCATGGCATTTCCATAGCCATTCCGAGATATATTGCCATGCAACTTTCCACCATTCCGTTCATATGGCACGCTTCATATTGTCATATTTCCATGCATGATCATGTAGTTGACATCGTATTTGTGGCAAAGCAACCATGCATAACTTTTCATACATGTCACTCTTGATTCATTGCATATCCCGGTACACGGCCAGAGGCATTCATACAGAATCATACTTTGTTCTAGTATCGAGTTGTAATATCGAGTGTTAAATCAATAAAAGTGTGATGATCATCATTATTAGAGCATTGTCACATGTGAGGAAAGGCCAAATAAAAAAAGGAGATGGCCCAATAAAGTATAGAGAGGGGCTAAAAATAAGAAAGACCCTCCAAAAAAAATGAGAGAAAAGAGAGAAGGGATAATGCTACTATACTTTTCCACACTTGTGCTTCAAAGTAGCACCATGTTCTTCATGATAGAGAGTCTCATGTTTAGTCACCTTCATATACTAGTGGGAATTTTCATTATAGAACTTGGCTTATATATTCCAACGATGGGCTTCCTCAAATGCCCTAGGTCTTCGTGAGCAAGCAAGTTGGATGCACACCCACTTAGTTTCTTTTGTTGAGCTATCATTCATATTTAGCTCTAGTGCATCTGTTGCATGGAAATCCCTACTCACTCACATTGATATCTATTGATGGGCATCTCCATAGCCCATTGATACTCCTAGTCGATGTGAGACTATCTCCCTCCTTTTTGTCTTCTCCACAACCACCATTCTATTCCACCCATAGTGCTATATCCATGGCTCACACTCATGTATTGCGTGAAAGTTGAAAGGTTTGAAAGAATTGAGTATGAAAACAAGTGCTTCGCTGAAACCGGGGTTGTTCATGATATGAATATTTTGTGTGATGAAGAGGGAGCATACCCAGACTATATGATTTTGTAGGGATAACTTTCTTTAGCCATAGTATTTTGAGAAGACATGATTGCATTGTTAGTATGCTTGAAGTATTATTATTTATTATGTCAATATGGAATTTTGATTTGAATCTTTCACATCTGAACATTCATGCCACAATTAAGAGAACTACATTGAAAATTATGTTGGTTAGCATTCCACATCAAAAATTCTGTTTTTATCATTTACCTACTCGAGGACGAGCAGGAATTAAGCTTGGGGATGGTTGATACGTCTCCAACTTATCTATAATTTTTTATTGTTCCATGCTATTATTTATGATGTTTTGGATGTTTAATGGGCTTTGTTATACACTTTTATATTAATTTTGGGACAAACCTATTAACCCAAAGGCCCAGTCCAGATTGCTGTCTTATGCCTATTTAAGGGTTTTATGAAAAGGAATATCAAACGGAGTCCAAACGGAATGAAACTTCGGGAGAGATATTTTTGGAGCAAAATACGCACGGGAGACTTGAGAACCACGGAGTAGGGCACACTTGGCGTCCACGAGGGTGGGGGGCCCGCCCCCTACAGGGCGCGCCCCCTGCCTCGTGGGCCCCACGTCTGGCCCCCGGTGCCCTCCTTCCTCCTATATATACCTACGTACCCCAAAACCATCACAGGAGGAGAAAAACCCTAGTTCCACCGCCGCAACATTCTGTACCTGTGAGATCCCGTCTTGGGTCCTGTTCCAGAGCTCCGCCGGAGGGGGATCTACCACGGAGTGCTTCTACATCATCATCATCGCCTCACCATGAGTTGTGAGTAGTTTACCACAGACCTTCAGGTCCATAGTTAGTATCTAGATGGCTTCTTCTCTCTCTTTGGATCTCAATACCAAGTTCTTCTCGGTCTTCGAGGAGATCTATTTGATGTAATCTATTTTTGCTGTGTGTTTGTCGAGATCCGATGAATTATGGGTTTATGATCAAGATTATCTATGAGAAATATTTGGTTCTTTTCTGAACTCTTTTATGTATGATTATAATATCCTTGCAAGTCTCTTCGCATTATTGGTTTGGTTTGGCCTACTAGATCTATAGTTCTTGCAATGGGAGAAGTGCTTGGCTTTGGGTTCAATCTTGCGGTGTCCTTTCCCAGTGACAGTAGGGGCAACAAGGCACGTATTGTATTGTTGCCATCGAGGATAAAAAGATGGGGTTTATATCATGCTATTTGAGTTTATCCCTCTACATCATGTCATCTTGCTTACGACGTTACTCTGTTCTTATGAACTTAATACTCTAGATGCATGTTGGATAGCGGTCGATGTGTGGAGTAATAGTAGTAGATGCAGAATCATTTCGGTCTACTTGTCTCAGAAGTGATGCCTATATATAATGATCGTGCCTAGATAGTATCATAATTATTCGCTTTTCTATCAATTGCTCGACAGTAATTTGTTCACCCATCGTAGAATTATGCTATCATGAGAGAAGCCACTAGAGAAACCTATGGCCCCCAAGTCTATTCTCAACATATCAATCTACAATCTACTTTACTTTTCCGTTTTTACTTTCTGTTCTTATATCCAAAAATACCAAAAATATCAAACTATCATCTCTATCAGATCTCACTTTCGTAAGTGATCGTAAAGGGATTGACAACCCCTTATCACATTGGCTGCGAAGTTCTTATTTGTTTGTGCAGGTGCGAGGGACTCGCGCGTGGTCTCCTACTGGATTGATACCTTGGTTCTCAGAAACTGAGGGAAATACTCAAGCTACTGTGCTGCATCACCCTTTCCTCTTCGAGGGAATACAACGCAAGCTCGAGAAGTAGCAGCCAGCGTGTGGACATGGACACCCTTGCCTAGCCCCCAAGGGGGTGCTCGATGGAGATCGTCGAACATCCGCTGTCCTCCTCGAGGCGAGAAAAAGAGCGAACAAAGCGAGAGAATAGGAAAACTCTACCAAGCATTTCAAGGGCGGAGAACTCCAAATTCATTAAAAGACCGCAACCAGCTACAGAAAGCAAATGAACAGCCGTGTCCGGTACCTAGTCTAGTCTTCTGACCAGCGCGGAGCTAAGTGCTGCCACTAGGACGTGGGAGGGAGCCCCGAGGCCCGAGGGCGGTACTTCGGAGACTCCGGGGCGTGTACAGCCCCACTCATTATTACGTGAGAATGTCACGGGCGGAGACCTTCAAAAGCCCGAGCCTTGCTTCATAGCCACTGGGCCTTGGCTTCACAGGCACTAGGCCTTGCTTCATGAGTAGAACTTCCGGAGGTGCTGGATGTTCCAGACATTTAGGATGGGGACGCCGTCCCTCGTCTCCAGGCGCACGGTGCCAGGCCTGGAGACGTGGGCAATCCTGACCGGGCCCTCCCACATGGGCGAGAGCTTGTGCAGTCCTTCCCTAGAGAGCACCCGTCTCAAGACCAGATCACCTACCTCTAGCGTCTTGGAACGGATGTTGTGGTAGTGGTACCGCTGCAACGCCTGCTGGTACCTTGCCACCTGGAGCGAGGCTTGTCAGCGGCGCTCTTCTCCCAGCACGAGATCCATCCCCCGCGCAGCGTCCTGGCGTGCCTCATCAAATGCCAGGAACCACGCGGAGCGATGTTTGACCCCGAGAGGGAGAACCGCTTCGGCTCTGTAGACGAGTAAGAACGGGGTCTCGCAAGTTGGCTTGGTGGCGGTGGTGCGAATGGACCACATCACGGACTGGAGCTCGTCGTACCAGCCCCTGCCATAGGCCTCGAGCTTCTTCTTGAAGGTCCTCGCCTTGAGGCCCCTCAGGACCTCTGCGTTGGCGCGCTCAGCTTGCCCGTTGCTCCTGGGGTGTGCCACTGAGGTGTAGCATATTCGCGTTCCAAAGTTACTGCAATATGTCTTGATGAGTTTGCTAGTGAATTGTGAGCCGTTGTCGGTGATGATGCGATTAGGGACCCCGAACCGGCTCACGATGCCCTTGATGAACTTGACCGCCGAGCCGACAGGGATGGTGCGTACTAGCTCCACCTCAGCCCACTTGGTGAACTTGTCGATGGCGACGTAGAGGTAGCGGTAGCCCCCGGGCGCTCGAGGAAAGGGCCCCAAGATTTCTAGCCCCCAGACCGCGAACAACCAGGAGAGTGGGATAGTGTGAAGGCCCTGAGCTGGCTGTTGGATCTGCCTTGTGTGGAACTGACAGGCTTCGCAGGATTTCACCAGCTCAACAGCGTTTCTGAGTGCTGTAGGCCAATAAAATCCACTACAGAATGCCTTGCCTGCCAGGGTGCACGAGGATGAGTGGTGCCCGTAGTCCCTGCTATGTATGTCAATTAGCAGCTCGCGCGCCTGCTCCCTGGAGATGCACCTCAAAGAAACATCATTGGGTCGCTTTCGGTATAACCCACCATCCTGGAGGCAATAAGCCGTGGCATGTCGGACCACGCGCTCCGCGTCCTCCTCCTTCTTTGGCAGGGTTCCATGCAGCAGGTAGGCCTTAAACTCCTGAGTCAAGCACCCCTCTTGGGGCTCGAGTGCGAGGAGCAAGCGCGCTCCCGAGGTCGGGCCATAGGCTGGAGCTCCCGAGGTCGGTGGAGGGGGGAGCTCCTCCTGAGGTAGTGTCAACTCCGCAGCTGGTTGAGCGGCCAAGGGATTGAAGAGCCGTTCCTCGAAAACGTTGGGCTCCTGCGGCTGCCGCCTGGATGCCCTCTTGGCGATGTCGCCCGCCTCCTTGTTCGTGCCGCGTAGCACGTGCTGCAGCTCCAAGCCCAGGAACTGTTTCTCCATTTGCGTACCTCCGCTAGGTACGCCTCCATGTGCTCATTCCTGGACTCATAGACCTTGTTAGAGAAGTTGAGAGTCGCCCCTGATAGTGAGGCGCTTCACACCAAGGGCGGCTGCAGCTCTTAGGCCGGCGATCAGGCCTTCGTACTCCGTGATATTGTTCGAGACCTTCTCACCGTGTTGGAAGCAGAGCTTCACGGCATAGTAGAGCTTGTCCTTGATGGGCGAGACCAGCATGGCGCCAGTCCCTGCGCCCTGGCGTGCAAAGGCGCGGTCAAAGTACATGACCCAACCATCTGGTGCTTCACTCCGTGGTAAGAGGGACGGTTCCTCACCCGCTCCGGGCTCTAGGGTGTCGGTCCATTCCACCACGAAGCCGGCAAGCGAGGCGCCCTTGATGACCCTGGTGGTGCTGAACTCCAGCTGAAACGCTTGCAGCTCGATGTTCCATTCGGCGACCCTTCCCGCGGCATTGGTGATCCTCAACACTCTATCCAACGGGTAAGCGGACACAACCTTGATGGGATGGCCTTGGAAGTAGTGCGCAGCTTGCGCGAAGCGACGAGGAGCGCGAGCAGAAGCTTCTACGGCATGGGGTAGCATGCCCGAGCGTCGCGGAGCACCGTGCTGACGAAGTACATTGGGTGCTCGACGAGGGCGGGGGCTAGGCTCCCCTGAGGCTGTGGCACCTCCCAAAGCGTAAGGGCCTCAGGAGCTTTGTCTCCGGAAGTAGCGGTCGGGGCTTGAGGAACGTCTTCTCGTTGATCTTGGTCGTCGGCCGACATAGGTGGAGACTCGTGAGCGTCGCCCCGGGGCTGCGCGGCTTTGTCCTGGCGCTCCTCCTGGACTGCCACTAGCGTTGCGCTAGCGGAGTATGGTGCGCAGCTAAGTAAAGCACCAAGGGTTCTCAGGGCTTTGGTGCCACCATTACCGGCGGGCTAGTGAGGTACTTCTTGAAGTCTTCGAATGCTGCATCGGCCTTTGGGGTCCACTCAAACTGGCCTTTCCTTTTCATCAGTTTGAAGAAGGGAAGGGCACACTCCCCGAGCTTGGAGATAAAATGCCCGAGCGACGTTACGCAGCAGGCCACCTTCTGCATCTCCTTGAGGGACTTCGGTGGACTCATCTTCTCTATGGCCCTGACCTTCTCGGGGTTAGCCTCGATTCCCCTGCGCGACACAAGGAAACCCAACAGCATGTCTGAGGGACGCTGAACACACACTTCTCTGGGTTGATCTGCAGATCTACCTTGCGTAGGCTGGCGAAGGTATCCTCCAGATCTTCAAGGAGGGTCTTGGCCTCCCGAGATTTTACCACGATGTCATCAACGTAGGCTTCAACATTTCTCTCGAGTTGCTCTCCTAGGGCGATATGCATCAGCCGTTGGAAAGTTTCTCCTGTATTCCATAACCCGGATGGCATACAAGTGTAGCAGTATACCCCGCACGGGGTGAGGAAGGCGTTCTTCTCGACGTCTTGCACCGCCATCTTGATCTGATCGTAGCCCGAAAAGGCATCCAGGAAGCATAGCAGGTCGCACTCGGCGGTGGAGTCGACAATCTGGTCGATGCACGGCAGTGACAACGGGTCTTGCGGGCAGGCCTTGTTGAGGTTGGTGAAGTCGACACACATGCGCTCCTTCCCACCTTTCTTGGGAACGACCACCGGATTTTCCAACCACTCTGGATATCGCACCTCGCGGATCACGCCGGTTTCTTGCAATTTGCGAGTCTCTTGTATGATGAAAGATTGCTTCTTAGCGGACTGGCACCTGGTCTTCTGCTTCACGGGGCGCACATTGGGGCATACGTTTAGGTGATGCTCAATCACCCCCCTTGGGACTCCTGTCAGGTCCTTGGGTTCCCATGCGAACACCTCCTTGTTAGCACGCAGGAATCCGACCAACGCCTTTTCTTGAGCTGGGGGAAGGCCAACGCCTATGGTGAAGGTGGCTCCAGACACCTCTTCTTCATCCACCAGCACCTGCTTCGTCTCGGCCCGGTCTTGAGAGAAAAGCTGCTTCTTTTTGGACGGCGCAGCCCCCACTGCTCTCAAAGCTGCTTCTCTGGCTGGTCGTGCCACCGCTGCGGCCCTGAAGGCGAGCTTGAGAGCCCCCAGGGCCTCCTTTGTATCTCCGGCAACAGCAAGGACGCCGTTGCTTCCCGACATCTTCATGAGGTTGTAGGCTGGGTGCGTTGCCGCCATGAACTTGGTTAAGGCTGGGTACCCGAGGATGGCGTTGTAGGGGAGACCGATGTGCATGATGTCGAAGTCGATAAGCTCGGTGTGGTAGTAGTTGCAGGTGGCGAATGTAATGAGGAGTCGGATCTGCTCCAGGGGGCTGGTGATGCCGCTGACGACCTCGGAGAATGGCCTGGAGGGGCGGAGCCGCTCGGGCGACACATGGAGCATGTCGAATGCTTCTGGGGAGAGCACGTTGAGTCCGACCCCGCCGTCGATGAGGGTCTTGGTTACCACCACATGGCAGATAGTGGGGTGCAGAGCATCAGGAGAGTGCACGCGCTGGCGGTGACCACTGCATGGTCTCTAGAGTCGAAGGTGAGGTCGGCCTGAGGCGCAGCCCATCCTGGAGGGGCTCCTTGTGAGGCCCGGGTGGAGCCCACTTGACGAAGAAACTGCTTGACGTGGCGATCCGAGGGCGGCGCCTGAGAGCCGCCGAGGAGGGCCGTGACAGCGTGCGGTGCCGGCATCGCGAAGCGTGCGGGAAGAGGCCGCCGAGCTCCTCCCAGGATGCCACAGATGACTCTGGCAAGCTGAGAAACTAGGCGCGCGGTACGCTGGTGAGTGCCATGGGGAGCCAGCTGGCCATGACATTGTTGTCGCCACCGGCCGCCGAAACGGCTCCTCGTAGGCCTGAAGGAAGACGGCCGGATCTACCGCTCCGTCATAACGGGCTGGCAGCTCCAGCCTAAACCTGAGTGGCCACTACACTTGTCACAAGGCAAGGGTGAAGGCTCGGTGGCCTGCTACGCCGCCGCATGCGCCCACCAAGCCGGTCGGAGAAGAGGTGCCCGCCATAAGAGCCTGGCGGATGGAGAGCAGGGTGGAAGGAGAGGTGGAACTTCAGCGCACCCCTACCTGGCGCGCCAAATGTCGGATTTCGGGTTCCGCAAACCCTTGAGAGGTTCGAACTCTGGGGTGCACACGAAGAACACTCCCTCCCCAGCGCATTCACCCTACGATTCCGCGGCCTAGCTTGTCATGCTCACAGAACAGGGGACACAGAGAATTATACTGGTTCGGGCCACCGTGTGGTGTAATACCCGACTCAAGTGTGTGTGGTGGATTGCCTTTGTATGGCTGAGGATGAACTAGTACAAGGGATGAACAGCCTCCGGAGGAGAGGTGTTCTTGGGCTCGGATGAGCTTGTGGTGTGAGTAGGGTGGAATGGATCCAATCTCTCTGGTTGGATCAGCTCCTGATCAGATGTACCCCTCTATGGTGGTGGCTAGGTCCTATTTAGAGTGGCCTTGGTCCTTTTCTGAAATATCAGTTGGAAGGGATCCCACAAAGGCCAAATTTGAAGGGGAACAGCTAGTACAAGTTATCCTGACAAAAGTAGTCTTCGCCTGCCAAAGGCTCTGGTGGTGACGCCGCGCCGGGCTCCATGATGACCTCCGTTCTGCTGCCTTGACGTTCTTTGGTCTTGTTGCACCGATATGGAAACCTGTGCCTGATCCCTCGAGACTCCGCGTCTGCGCTTGCCCTCCTAGCACCAAAGAGGAAACTGGCGCACTGCGCCCGCTGGCGCCCGCCTGGCCTTGGTCGTCATGGCTCACGTCACGTGAACCTCACGAGGTGCTCCTTGCATAGATATCTCCGTTCCTCGGGAACCAGCCTAGAGAGACTGCCCCCAGGGAGGTCTTGATGTCGCCCGCCTCGTGAGGGTCTTAAGTTGCAGTTGCTGAAGTTGGGCGACACCAGGCCGCTGATGGAGCCACATCATGGGCCGCGGGCAGGCAAGTCTGGGTACCCCCGTTCCTAGGACGCCGACGGTTCAAATTTGAATTATGCACATTAATGCATTGAAAACTCTATTAATGCATAAAATTGTCCAAACGAACCCCAAAAAATCCCGAAAATTGACATAACACTCCTGTTGTTCTATGTTGACAAGAGAAAAATTTTGAAAGCAATAAGAGGCAATGAATATCGTTTCATCCCCAAAGGTGGGACGTTCCTTACCAAAACCATCATGCTTGTTGTGAGAAGCTCTGGTTTGGGAGAAGCATATACCCAAACCTGCCCCAAATGGGACAAAAATTTCATCGTGGCATTTTTATGCCGCTCCATGATAGCATGCCAAGTTTCATGAATTTCAGACGAGGTTTGGATTTACTAGAATTTAAAAACCATGTATCTCAATGTTTGTGGACGAGTGACGGTGGCATGGTGTTTGACATTCATTCCCATTTCTTGCTTGGGACCTAAGCATGCAACCAAGGACACATATTTGAATTTTCAACCAATTTATATGCATTAGAGCATGTGCATGTAGTTCAAATCTGAATTATGCACATAAATGCATTGAAAACTCAATTAATGCAGAAAAATGTCCAAACGAACCCCGAACAATCTCAGAACTTGACACAACACTCCTGTTGTTCTATGTTGACACAAGAAATTTTTTGAAAGCAATAAGAGGCAATGGATATCGTTTTGTACCCTAAGGTGGGATGTTCCCAACCAAAATCATGAGGCTTGTTGTGACAAGCTCTGGTTTGTGAGAAGCATATCACCAAAGCTGGCCCAAATGGGACAAAAAATTTACCACGGCATGTTCATGCCGCTCCATGATAGCATGCCAAGTTTCATGAATTTCAGACGAGCTTTGGATTTACTAGAATTTTCAAACCAGGTATCTCAATGTTTGTGGCTGAGTAACAGTGGCACGATGTTTGACATTCATTCCCATTTCATGGGACCTAAGCATGCACCCAAGGACAAAGATTTGATTTTCAACCAATTTATGCACTAGACCATGTGCATGTAGTTAAAATTTGAATTATGCACATAAATGCATTAAAAACTCAATTAATGCATAAAAATGTCCAAACGGACCCCAAAAAATCAAAGAAATTGACACAACACTCCTGTTGTTCTATGTTGACACTAGGAAAAAAATGTAATCTAGAAGAGGCAATGGATATCGTTTCGTCCCCAAAGGTGGGACGTTCCCTACCAAAACCATCATGCTTTTTGTGAGAAGCTCTGGTTTGTGAGAAGCATGTCCCCAAACCTGCCCCAATTGGGACAAAAAATTACCACGACATGTTGATGCCGCTCCATGATATCATGGCAAGTTCCATGAATTTCAGACGAGCTTTGGATTTATTAGAATTTAAAAACCAAGTATCTCAATGTTTGCGGCTGAGTGACGGTGGCAGGGTGTGTGACATTCATTCCCATTTCTTGCATGGGATCTAAGCATGCAACCAAGGACACGGATTTGAATTTTCAACCAATTTATATGCATTAGAGCATGTGCATGTATTTCAAATTTGAATTATGCACATGAATGCATAGAAAACTCAGTTAATGGATTAATATGTCCAAACGAACCCCGAAAAATCCCAGAAATTGACACAACACTCCTGTTGTTCTATGTTGACACTAGGGAAAAATTGAAATCAAGAAGAGGCAATGGATATTGTTTCGTCCTGAAAAGTGAAACGTTCCCTACCAAAACCATCAGGCTTGCTGTGAGAAGCTCTGGTTTGTGAGAAGCATATCCCTAAACCTGCCCCAAATGGGACAAAATTTGTACTACAGCATGTTGATGCCGCTCCATGATAGCATGCCATGTTTCATGAATTTTAGACGAGCTCTGGATTTACTAGAATTTAAAAACCAGGTATCTCAATGTTTGCGACTGAGTGACGGTGGCAGGGTGTTTGACATTCATTCCCATTTCTTGCATGGGACCTAAGCATGCAACCACGGACACATATTTGAATTTTCAACCAAATTATATGGATTAGAGCATGTGCCTGTAGTTCAAATTTGAATTATGCACATGAATGCATAGAAAACTTAGTTAATGTATTAAAATGTCCAAGCGAACGCCGAGACATCCCAAAAAATGACACAACACTCCTGTTGTTCTATGTTGACAATAGGAAAAAATTGAAATCGAGAAGAGGCAACGGATATCGTTTCGTCGAGAAAGGTGAAACTTTCCCTACAGAAACCATCACACTTGTTGTGAGAAGCTCTGGTTTGTGAGAAGCTTATACCCAAACCTGCTCCAAATGGGACAAAAAATTTACCACAGCATGTTGATGCCGCTCCATGAGAGCATGCCAAGTTTCATGAATTTCGGAGGACTTTTGGATTTACTAGAATTAAAAAAGCAAGTGCGTCGACGTTTGCCGGAGAGCCACGGTGCTGTGGTGTTCGAAATTCTTCCCATTTCTTGCATGGGACATAAGCATAAACACATGGACACATATATGGTTTTACAACCCATGTTGGTGCACCAGAGCATGTGCACATAGTTTAATTTTGAATTGTGCACCTAAAATGGCTAGAAAACCAATTTAATGTATAAAATGTCCAAACGAACCCTGAATAATTCCATTTCTTTTACGACACACATATAGTTGCGTGTTCACTTCAGATAAAAGATCTAGCAATTCAAACATCGTCCATTGCCCTTGTGACCCCATTATGTAATTCAGATCAAGATGAAAATTCAAGTAGATCCCACACAGTTTATTATCACCAACCGTGTGAGATGCAGTACAAAATATCCTAGAACACCGTCGGTGTACCGTACGCCTATGGCTTACACGAGCAGGTGCGTCGGCTATAGTCCACAGCCGGCGTGTTGGTACGTCCATTTTGCATGATATTTTTTTATTTATGATGTTTTTATGCATAATAATGCTTTTTGGAGTAATTATAATGCCTTTTCTCTCATAATTTGCAAGGAATGCACCAAGGGGGGGAATTCCGACAGCTGGAAATCTGGAACTGAAAAAGCTACGTCAGGTTACCTATTCTGCACAACTCCAAACAAGCTGAAACTTCACACGGATTTTTTATGGAATATATGAATAATACTGGAGCTGATAACCACAAGAGGGGGATCACCGGGTGGGCACAACCCACTTGGGCGCGCCAGGCCCCCCAGGCGCGCCCAGGTGGGTTGTGCTCACCCAGGCCCACCTCTGATGCCCATCTTCTGGTATATAAGCCATCCTGACCTAGAAAAAATAAGGGGGAGATTTTCGAGATGGAGCGCCGCCGTCTCGAGGTGGAACTTGGGCAGGAGCACTTTTGCCCTCCGGCGGAGCGATTCCGTCGGCGGAACTCCCCCCCCCCCCCCCCCCCCGGGGG
>LR738715.1:655241853-655310086 GCA_902687465.1 Secale cereale | reverse complement strand
CATAAGTAGGAGGTTTGTTCAAGTAAGAACAGAACCTAAGCACCGATCCACCCACATATCAAATTATCAAAGTAGCGAACACGAATCGAACAAACATGATGAAAGCGACTAGATGAAACTCATGTGTACCCTCAATAACGCTTTCCTTATTATAAGAGACCGTTTTGGCCTGTCCTTTGCCTCAAAAGTATTGGGCTATCTTGCTGCACTTTTTCTATTACTATCGTTAGTTGCTCGTTACAAAAATATCTTGCTATCAAACAACTCTGTTACTTACAATTTCAGCACCTGCAGATACTACCTTGCTGATAACCACTTGTCATTTTGTTCTGCTCCTCGTTGGGTTCGACACTCTTACTTATCGGAAAGAGCTACAATTGATCCCCTATACTTGTGGGTCATCAAGGCTAATTTTCTAGCGCCGTTTCCGGGGAGTGAAGCGCTCCTGGTAAGTGGAAATTGGTAAGGAAACATTCATATAGTGTGCTGAAATTTATTGTCACTTGTTACTATGGAGAACAATCCTTTGAGGGGTTTGTTCGGGGTATCTTCACCTAGACCGGAACCACAATTATCTACCCCTCAACCCGCTGCACCTATTGAAAATGTTGAATATTAAATCCCATCGGGTATGATAGAACAACTGCTAGCTAATCCTTATGCAGGAGATGGAACCCAACATCCTGATATGCACTTGATATATGTGGAATAATTTTGTGGATTGTTTAAGCTTGCAGGTTTACCCGGAGATCAAGTTATGAAGAAGGTTTTTCCTTTATCTTTGAAGGGAAAAGCATGAGCATGGTATAGTATATGCAATGATATTGGAGCTTGGGACTGGAATAGATTGAAATTGGAATTTCACCAAAGAATTTATCCTATGCATCTAGTTCGTCGTCATCGGAATTACATATATAATTTTTGGCCTCGTGAAGGAGAAAGTATCGCTCAAGCTTGGGGGAGGCTTAAGTCAATGTTATATTCATGCCCCAATCATGAGTTCTCAAGAGAAATTATTATTAAGAATTTTTATGCTCGGCTTTCTCACATTGATCGATCCTTGCTTGATACTTCTTGTGCTGGTTCCTTTATGAAGAAAACTATTGAGTTCCAGTGGGATCTTTTGGAAATAATTAAACGCCACTCTAATGATTGGGAACTCGACGAAGGTAAATATTCAGGTATTAAGCTTAAGTATGATTGTGTTAAATCTTTTATAAATACCGATGCTTTTTCAAAGTTTAGCACTAAATGGGGACTTGACTCTGAGATTGTAGCTTCCTTTTGTGAATCTTTTGCTACTCATGTTGATATCCCTAAAGGGAAGTGGTTTATATATCACCTACCCATTTAAAAAGAAATTACAGAACCGGTACCCGTTAAAGAAGAAACTACACTTTATAATGTTGATCCAGTTGTTTCTACTGCTTATGTTGAAAAATCACCTTCCCTCGTTAGGATAAAGGAACATGCTAAAGTTTCAACTATGGTTATCAAAAGTTATATCAGAACACCTAAACCAGAGGAACAAACTAAAGTAGAACCTAATATTGCAATGGTCAAAGATGTCTCGGAAGAAAATGTAGACGGGCATGTTATTTGCTTCAATGAAGAAGCTACTAGAATTACCAAGCCTGATAAAAAGGATAAAAACGGACCCGTGGTTGGCATGCCCGTTGTCTCAGTCAAAATAGGAGATCACTGATATCTTGGTTTATGTGACATAGGTGCTAGCATGAGTGCTATTCCCTACTCTTTATACCAAGAAATTATGAATGACATAGCACTGGCAGAGATAGAAGACATTGATGTCACTATTAAACTTGCTAATAGATATACTATATCACCAATTGGGATTGTTAGCGATGTTGAAGTCTTCTGTGGGAAAATAAAATACCCTACTGATTTTCTTGTTCTTGGTTCCCCACAAGATGACTTTTGTCCCATTATTTTTGGTAGACCTTTCTAGAACACCATTAATGCTAAAATAGATTATGAGAAACAAACTGTCAGTGTTAGTTTTGGTGATGAGTCTCATGAATTTAATTTCTCCAAGTTTAGTAGAAAGCATCATGATAACCCACAAGTATAGGGGATCGCAACAGCTTTCGATGGTAGAGTATTCAACCCAAATTTATAGATTCGACACAAGGGGAGCCAAAGAATATTTGAAGGTATTTGCAGTTGAGTTGTCAATTCAACCACACCTGGAGATTAATTATCTGCAGCAAATTGATCAGTAGCAAAGTAGTTTGATAGTTTTGATAGTAGTGACAATAGCAATAGTAACAGTAACAGTGATAGCAGTAACATTGTAGCAAGTGTTACAGTAGCAGCAGCAGTAGTAACTTAGCAAGATCAATATGGGACAAATTCATAGGCATTGGATCGGTGATTTGTTGGATGATATTCATCATGTGACAGTTATAACCTAGGGTGATACGGCACTAGCTTTAGTTCATCGATATAATATAGGCATGTATTCCGTAAATAGTCATACGTGCTTTATTAAAAGAACTTGCATGACATCTTTTGTCCTACCCTCCCGTGGCAGCGAGGTCGATATTGGAAACTAAGGGATATTAAGGCCTCCTTTTAATATAGAACCGGAACAAAGCATTAACACATAGTGAATACATGAACTCCTCAAACTACGGTCATCAACAGGAGTGGTTCCGGTTATTGTCACTCCAGGGTTGCCGGATCATAACACGTAGTAGGTGACTATAAATCTCAAGATCGGATCTAAAACAAGGATATAAGGATGAATTCATAAACGGTTTAGATCTGAGTTCATGGCACCCGGGCCCAAAGTGACAAGCATTAAGCATAGCAAAGTCATAGCAACATCAATCTATGAACATAGTGGATACTAGGGATCGGCCCCTAACAAAACTAACTTGATTACATGATGAATCTCATCAAACTCCTCACCGACCAGCGGGCCTACGAATGAATTACTCACCCCCGGTGGGGAGCATCATGGAATTGGCGATGGAGAAGGGTTGGTGATGACGAAGAACGAAGATCCCCCTCTCCGGAGCCCCAAACAGACTCCACATCTGGCCTTCCGAGGAAGAACAGGAGGTGACAGCGGCTCCGTCTCGTGGACCGCGATAATTCTTTCTCGCTGATTTTTCTCTCCAAAAATAGGAATTTATAGGGTCAGGGTCGTCGTTTGCGAGGCCACCAGGTGGGTACTAACCACCTGGGCATGCCAGGAGAGGGGGGCGCGCCCTGGTGGGTTGTGCCCACCCAGGGGCCCCTCTCTGGTGGGTCTTGACTCCAGTATTTTTCTTTTATTCCATAAAAAATCCTCGCAAAGTTTTGATTCATTCCAAGAACTTCTATTTCTGTAGAAAAACAACACCATGGTAGTTCTGCTGAAAACAGCGTCAGTCCGGGGTAAGTTTCATTCAAATCATGCAAATTAGAGTCCAAAACAAGAGGAAAAGCGTGAGAAAAAGTAGATACGTTGGAGACGTATCAACTCCCCCAAGCTTAAAACGTTACTTGTCCTCAAGCAATTCAGTTGATAAACTAAAAGTGAGAAAGAAAAACTTTTATGAACTCTTTTGCTCTTGGTTGCATAAATAAACTTAAACAGCACCCAGGTTTTCAACCATCATTATAACTAACTATGCCTACAATAACACTTAAAGATTATATTAACTCATATCAATGACATAATCAGCTAGCAAGCAATAATAAGACATCTCAAACAGCAACATGTTGTCAAAACAACCATGATATAATATGACAATAGTGGTATCTCGCTACGCAATTGCATAGGAGCACTCGGCGATGCTGCCCACTGTAATCTCCCCTACTCATTTGCATCGGGATCCCAACCACTATATTACTCAGGCTATATTCCATGATTCAACAATCGTGTATATCCATCTCTATATTCTGTATAAATCTCAACAACTGTACTGACTTGACCAGTGGCAGAGGAGCAGAGCCCATTGTCTCCAACGGCCACCCCCGCAACAACCCATCTTTATTGCAGCCTGTTGTTCCTATGGCTTCATGAAATCTTGCTAGTACGGCCATCTAGTATTTTTGTTGGACAAAACTGGAGGTTGAGAATATTGATGGTGTCATTAACTGTTTCCTTGAATGTTGTGTTTTTGTCCTGTAATTTAGTGCGACTAGAAAAATAGTTCTTAATGGTGAAGATATGGTAATTCCTATTATCAACCATTCAACCCTAATCATGTAATAGAATTATTATATGTACGCTTAATGAGATGTTTATTGTACTAAGGCCTAGTTTTACAACATAGTTTTCTCAAAGCCGTAGTAATCTAAAACCTCAGTATTCAGTTGCCTAGGCAATGAATACTTTAGTTTCTAAAAACCATAATTTTTATTCTTCAGTTTAGAAAAAGGTGCTCAAGACATTTTTCTTAAATACTACTCTCTCCATTTCTTAATGTAGTGCGTCCACGCTTTTCGAGATTTAACTTTGATCATAAATTTAACCAACATGAGTGACTTCGATGGGAGTATGACAAATACTTTTTAATTCGTATTCGAAAGAAGTTTTCAAAGGTAAAAAAATTCAGTAAAATAATTTATATATTATTAGTCTAATTTATGGTCACAGTTGAATAAAAAAATGTGGGAATACTACATTATGAAATGGAGGGAGTAGAAAATAACCATGGTATTAGAGATACCACGGTTTATTAAACTGTGGTGGAAGCCAAACGTCTCAAAGTTTTGATGCAAAAAAAAAACACCTCAAAATTTTGAAAATTGTGGTTTCAGAAAACCATAGTATTCTCCAAATACTTAAAAAAAACAGCCCAAGTCTTTGTAGCTGTGTCTTTTCTTTTTCTTTTTACCATTTTACCTTTCCACTTGAAGTTTCCTCGCAAGTTCACATTCCTTTTTTTCAATCAATTCTCCATTGAAAACTTGCACCACTATGTCAGTCAACGCCTCAGTTAAATGCACCGCATCCAGTTCATTAAATGTGTATGGACAGATGTTTACTATTGACATATACGGAAACGCGTTGTATTGTGAAGTCGCTGTGAATTTAATGAAAAACTGCACCAATCCCAAAACGAATGACGAGTGGCTTCGATTCTTGTGGGTGTGGTCGCCGTGTGCTACTCGTCCGCGTCCTATCTCGCTAGCCCTTTCTGAGACCGCAAAACATAAATGCAGAGCACCTCCAAAGTTCAAGCAGCGACTAAACATTGTAATTCATGGTAGAAAAGATCCAATCATGATATCACCCAACATTCACTACACACAATGCATAGGCATGACAACAATGCTCTCAGATCTGGCTGTTATTAGAGAAGGTGAGGACACAACATAAAAGTAAACAGAAAGTCCCTTCGCAGAGGGAAGTAGTGATTTGCATAGGTGCCAGAGCTCATGTTTTTAAAACAGAGGTAAATGAAATTTTGAGAGGTGCACCCTTCTCATTCACTTCACGACAATCAGCTATCGATATCTCCCATGCTAAACAAGCTAGTGGCAGTTCCCAAGCAGAAAAGTAAATGTTGGAACTCCATTAGGAGTTTTTGTTTGTTTATTTGTAAGCTTTTTGTTTTTGCAATTTGGGTCTGGGAATCCCTATTACCGCCCTTTTCTCGTGCAATGGTGAGCGAATAAACACTCATCCTGAGAATAACCAGCTTAGCATGGAAAATACCGACCACCTCCGTCGTTCCATGAACGATCCAAGCACACAAAAGGGATATTTATTTGAAGTTATTAGAGGTGGCACATGCAAATTTACTTGGAACGACAGTGTAATACTGCATATAGGTAGGTATGGTGGACTCATCTGGAATAACTTTGAATTTTTGAATTGGATGCACAAGCAGTATTCCCGCTTAGTACAGGTAAAGGCTAGTAAAATAGGTTGGGCAGCGGCCAGCTAGAGAGAAACAATGGTCATCAACATGCATCATGCATAATATATATTGGACACCCGCATGAGTAGGATATAGACACCATGAACAAAAATATCATAAAGGCTATGTTGGTTTTGATTCAACTACATGAATAAACATGTGCCAAGTCAAACCACTTGTACATTTAGAGGAGGATACCATATCATCATAGTACATAGCAATCATTTTAACGTTATGTTGATATCCAAGATAAATAATTATTAACTCCTAGCTACTTATGCATGGCATGAGAAACTATAATCTTTAATTGTCATGGCAAACATGTTTAATCATAAAGGGCTGAATCATGGGTACTAGGTTAAACATATTTACACAAACAGAACAAGTTGAGTTCATACCAGTTTCTCCTTGCTACGACAGGTTCATCATATATCATCATTATTGCCTTTCACTTGCACGACCGAATGATATGAAAATAATAATAGTGCAAGAGTGCCGTGGACTAAGCTAGGATCTGCAAAACATTTTATTCAACACGAGAAGACAAGGTAAAATGTGCCCTTCATTAGTTCAACAATTATTCATATGAGATCCACTCAACAATTTTATCGTGGTCTTCTCCTCAGTACAACTCGAATAAAAGGAAAAGAAATTCATAGAAACACAGTGAAATATTTTTGGAGTTTTTGGTTTTCTTGAACACGCAAATACAAGGAAAAAGCGAAAACTAGAAAAACTATTTACACGGGAAAGCTCCCAACAAGCAAATGAAGAACAAGGAAATCTTTTTGGATTTTCTTTTTAGTGTTACTACTAAGCATGCATAGAAAGTAAATTACTACAACCAATTTTTTTTGTTTTTTTCTGAAGTTTTTCAAACACACAAGAAGAAAGCAAGAAAATAAATTTAAGCATGGATGATACAATGGAAAAGTGTGAGCACCGACAAATAGAATGATATGTAAACATAAATGTAATGTCGGTGAGAAACACGTACTCCCCCAAGCTTAGGATTTCGGCCTAGCTTGGTACTCAATCGGTAGCTTGGAGGGTAGTAGGGATCCTGAGGAGCAGGCATCCACTCATCCCACTGCCGACGCTCCTCCGCAGCTTCTGCAGCAGCGTGGGCATTCCAACAGGCGATTATGTCTACAGGCATAATCCGGTATCCGCCCTAGCAACTGAATCAAACAAAGCAGGCATAGGTAATGGAATAACATCACGAGTGTTAATGCTATAGACCAGGTTGTAAGGAATGGCAATATCAGGACGATCATGTGCAAGAAAGTGATGATGATCCATGGCTGCACGGTCTAGGTAAACCTTAGTCAGAGGGTAATCATGAGGGCGTCTCACAACCCCGAAATGGTCTGCCAAACGAGTGGCAAAAATCCCACCATGTATTTTACCCTGGGATTTATTAAGATGCAGGCGACGAGCCACGATAGCTCCCAAATTATGCGTGTTGTCGCCCTCCAGTGCACGAGGCAAAACAGCAAGGTCTGGTGAACTAAGTTCACCCACCTTCTCCATAGCAAGCAAACATTTGGTAATAAAAAAGGAAAAATGACGAACAGCAGGAAAGTGTAAGCCAGCGGCAGTGATGGCTCACACTCCTCTCTCATCACCCACTGTTAAAGTGCGACAAAAGGCCTCAAACTTGGCCGGCCTAGGCTCAGCCAAGCCCCCAGCAGATGGGATCATGCATATGTTACCAAACTCAGTAAGTGGTATCTGATGGTTTTCAGCATATAAATCAAAGCTCACTTCAGGAGGATTATTTCTAGGCAGGAAAGTAAAACTTTGAACAAAGACGTTTGTGAGGATTTGGTGTTGGTCACACTCATTTGCGATGAAGTCATTGAGGCTGGCATTACAATATATTGAATGAACTCCTCAAGAATTCTGGCCTCTTGCAGGAACGGGATGTGCGGCCATTCACACGGTCATACTTCCGTCAACCTCCGAGGGTGGAGATCATTGTCAGAAAATTCCCCAATAACACCCTTGGAGTTCTTCTTTGAGCCAAACTTCTTGAAGATATTCATGTTCGCGTATAATTTTTCCTATGAACAAAAATCTGAAATTTTAGTCCAGAAATTTTTCTCAACAAAACTTCACAAAATTGGTAGCAACTACTCATAGGGATATATATAGAAGCAATAGCAAGCATTCAAACTACTTAGAATATTAAGAATTCAACATGCAAGCCCATCTACAGAAGCACGAAGAGTAGCTAATTATTCAATGTATAAAAAACTAAAACAAAAACTAATTGGAAAAACGGTGGAGTCACATACCAAGCAACAATCCCTCGAAACAATTTCAGAAATGGAGCTTTGAGCAAAGAGATTGAAATCCGTGGGTTTGAGCTCAAGAACATGGGAGAGAGAGCAATGGAGATTTGTTTTCTAGAGGTAAGTGATGATGTGGGCTAAAGAGATAAGTGAGAGGGCCCACATGGGGACCACAACCCAGGAGGGTGCGCCTGGGGGTCTTAGCGCGCGTAGGTGGGTCGGGCCCACCTGGTGCACCTCCCTCTCGTATTATTTGCACCAGAAATTCAGAAATATTTATAAAAAATCGTATAAAATTTCCAGGGCATTCTGAGAACTTTTATTTTTGGGTCCTTTTTTATTGCATGGGAAATTCAGAAAACAGACTAAACATGGCATTTTATTTTATTTAACTAGTAAAAACAAAAAAATAAAAGTAGGGACAGAAGGTAGTGCTTACTAAATTCATCGACTTCATACCTCTCAAAAATGATTCATTAATAAGGTTGATCAAGTCTTATTAACAACCACTTTCGGTTGGCATGAAACCGAAGAACTTCCGTAAATCACTAAGTTACCTCAACGGGGATATGAAAATCCCCAACAATAAGCATTTCATATTTCTTTTTGACAGTGGGTGGAGGTATTTGAAAACTCCGATAGTGATTGTTGGAGAGTTTTCAATAACGTTAATACCATTCACTTGGAATTGTTTCTTCGGAAAGTGCACCATATGCTCATTACCATTAATATGAAAAGTGACCTTGCTTTATTGCAATCAATAACAGCCCCTATAGTGTCCAAGAAGGGTCTACCAAGGATAATCGACATATTGTCGTCCTCGGACATCTCAAGTATAACAAAGTCAGTCAAGATAGTAACATTAGCAACAACAACGGGCACATCCTCACAGATACCGATAGGAATGGTAGTTGACTTATCAACCATTTGCAAAGATATTTCAGTAAGTGTGAGTTTATTTAAGTCAAGTCTTTTATATAAAGAGAAAGGCATAACACTAACACCAGCTCCTAAATCACACAAAGCATTTTTCACATAATTCTTTTTTATAGAGAAAGGTATAGTTGGTATACCCGGATCTCCATGTTTTTTAGGTACTCCATCTTTGAAAGTATAATTAGCAAGCATAGTGGAGATTTCAGATTCTGGTATTTTTCTCTTGTTAGTGATGATGTCTTTCATATACTTTATAAGGATGCATTTTTAAGATGTCATTCAAGCAAGCACGCAAAAAGACTGGCCTCAACATTTCAGCAAAGCGTTCAAATTCTTCATCATCTTTCTTTTTAGTTGACTAGGGTGGAAAAGGCATAGGTTTTTGAACCCACGGTTTTGTTTCTTTACCGTGTTTTCTAACAATGAAGTCCATTTTATCATATCTTTTATTCGTAGATTGTGGGTTATCAAGATCAACAGGGGGTTCTATCTCAACATCATTATCTGGTTCTTTTTCAATGTTTGGTTGACCCTCTTCGTGAAACTCATCATTATATTTTGCATTATCACTAGGTGAGTGTTCATTACCAGATTGAGTTTCAGCATCAGAGATAGAAATATCATTATCATCGTCAGGAGGTTTTTCTACTTCAGGTTCACTAGTGGCATGCATAGTTCTATCATTTTTCTTTTTCTTTTTTCTTTTTAGAAGGACTAGGTGCAGTAGTGTTATTTCTGTGTGAATCATGTTCAATTCTTTTTGGGTGTCCCTCAGGATAAAGTGGTTCCTGAGTCATTTTAACTCATCTAGTTGCAACTCTAACAGCAAAGTCATGCATATTATGATTCATTTCATCAAGTAATTCTCTTTGAGATTTAGCAACTTGTTCTAATTGAGTTTGAACCATAGAAGCATGTTTTCCAACACCTCTAACATCATTTGAAATTCTAAATAACAAGTCACTCAGGCAAGCAATCATATCAGAATTATGTTTCCATTGTCTCATAACATTTGCATTGAAGTGATCTTGTTTTCTGATATAGTTTTCAAACTCATAAAGGCATTGACTAGGATGCATATTGTGAGGATTATCATTGTCATTGAACTTCATAATAGAGTTTACCTCTACCACCTCAGGCAGTGGTGGTGCATTAAGCCCATGTATTTCTTCAATATGAGGTAAATTTTTAACATCCTCAGCTCTAATACCTTTTTCCTTCATAGATTTTTTGCCTCTTGCATGTCTTCAGGACTGAGATATAATATACCCCTCTTCTTCAGAGTGGGTTTAGGCAGTGGTTTAGGAAGAGTCCATTCATCATAATTTTTCAATATGTTATTCAACAATTCTTCAGCTTGAGCAATAGTTCGTTCCCTGAAAACAGAACCAACACAACTATCTAGGAAGTCCCTAGAAGCATCGGTTAGTCCATTATATAAGATATCAAGTATTTCATTTTTATTAAGAGGACGATTAGGCAAAGCATTAAGTAACTCGCAAAGCCTCCCCCAAGCTTGTGGGAGACTCTCTTCTTTAGTTTGCACAAAGTTAAATATTTCCTGTAAGGCAGCTTGTTTCATATGAGCAGGAAAATAATTTTTAGAGAGGTAATAAATCATATCCTGGGGACTACGCACATAGCCAGGATTAAGAGTATGGTACCAAGCTTTAGCATCACCCTTTAATGAGAACAGAAATAATTTGAGAATAAAGTAGTAGCGAGTTTTCTCATCATGAGTAAAAAGGGTGGCTATTTCATTTAACTTAGTAAGATGCCACAACAGTTTCAGTTTCATAACCATGGAAAGGATCAGATTCAACCAAAGTGATTAACTCTGGTTCGATAGAGAATTCATAATCCTTATCATCAATAAAGATAGGTGAAGTAGCAAACTTAGGATCACATTTCATTCTAGCATTCAGAGATTTTTCTTTATACTTGTGTAGTAATTTCTCAAGATCATCTCTATCATTACAAGCAAGAATATCTCTAGTTGCTTCTTCACTCATAACATAACCCTCCGGTACCTTCGGAAATTCATATCTAGGAAGGCTAGTTCTAGCAGGTGTTTCAGGAGTTTCAGTTTCAAGCTCATCATCAGATTCAACAACTTCATGTTGCATTACTCTACCAATTTGATCATCAAGAAATTCACCAAGTGGCACTTTATCATTATCAAGCAAGGTACTAGCATCATCATAAGCACCATTCATAGTGGAAGTAGCATCATCAATAACTTGCAACATATTAGAATTGGTAGCATGTGGTGGTGTTGCAAGTTTACTCATAACAGAATGTGAATCTAAAGCAGAACTGGATGGCAGTTCCTTACCTCTCCTCGTTTTTGAGGGAAATATCTTAGTCTTTGGATCATTCAGATTGTTCATAGAGATAATATGATAATAATTCCAAGTGACTTGGCAAATATAGCTATGCTCCCCGTCAACGGCGCTAGAAAAAGGTCTTGATAACCCACTGTTGGGGAACTTAGCATAATTCAAAATTTTCTACGCTTTCACCAAGATCCAACTATGGAGACATCTAGCAACGAGCAAGTAAGAGTGCATCTACATACCGTTATGGAGATTGCGAGCGGAAGCTTTCGAAGAAGCGTGGATGAAGGAGTCGTACTCTTCACGTTCTTCGTCACCGATGATCTAGCGCCGAACGGACGGCACCTCCGCGTTCAACACACGTACGGTGCAGCAACGTCACCTCCTTCTTGATCCAGCAAGGGGGGAGGAGAAATCGTCAGAGATCCGGCAGCACGACGGCGTGATGACGGATGCAGTGGAGATCGCAGCACGGCTTCGCCGGGCGCCCTGCGTGGGAGTATGGAGGTGTGACGGGAGGGGGAGAGGCGTCAGGGCAAGGGTGCGGCTGCCCTCTCCCTCCCCACATATATATAGGGGCCAGGGGGGTGCGCCAGGGCCCCTGCAGATCCAATCTGCAGGGGGGGGGGGGGCGGCGCCCAGGGGGGGAGTCCTTGCCCCCCAAGGCAAGTGGTGGCCCCCCTCCCCTTAGGGTTTTAACCCTAGGCGCATGGGGAGGTGGGCCCCTAGTGGTGCGCCAGCCCAGAAGGGCTGGACAATTCCCCTCGCGGCCTAGGGGCCCCACCGGGATGGGTGGCCCCACCCGATGGACCCCCGGGGCCCCTCCGGTGGTCCCGGGACACTCCCGGTGACCCCCGGAGATCACCCGTTGGCCGAAACTGGACTTCCTATATATCAATCTTTACCTCCGGACCATTCCGGAACTCCTCGTGACGTCCGGGATCTCATCCGGGACCCCGAACAACTTTTGAGTTTCCACGTGCATTTATCTCTACGACCCTAGCGTTACCGAACCTTAAGTGTGTAGACCCTACGGGTTCGGGAGACACGTAGACATGACCGAGACCACTCTCCGGTCAATAACCAACAGCGGGATCTGGATACCCATGTTGGTTCCCACGTGTTCCTCGATGATCTTCATCGGATGAACCACCGTGTCAAGGATTCATTCAATCCCGTATGTTATTCCCTTTGTCCATCGGTACGGTACTTGCCCGAGATTCGATCGTCGGTATTCCCGATACCTTGTTCAATCTCGTCATGGCAAGTCTCTTTACTCGATCCGTAATCCATCATCCCGTGACTAACTACTTAGTCACATTGAGCTCATTATGATTATGTCTTACCGAGTGGGCCCAGAGGTACCTCTCCGTCATACGGAGTGACAACATCCCAGTCTCGGTTCGTACCAACTCAACAGACACTTTCGGAGATACCCGATGCGTACCTTTATAGCCACCCAGTTACGTTGTGACGGTTGGCACACCCAAAGTACTCCTACGGTATCCGGGAGTTGTACAACCTCATGGTCTAAGGAATAAATACTTGACACCGAAAAGCTTATGCATTACGAACTATACGATCTCGTGTTATGCTCAAGTTTGGGTCTTGTCCATCACATCATTCTCCTAATGATGTGATCCCGTTATCACTGACATCTCATGTCCATGATCAGGAAACCGTGACCATCTGTTGATCAACGAGCTGGTAACTAGAGGCCTACCAGGGAATCATTGTGGTCTATGTATTCACACATGTATCGATGTTTCCGTACAATACAATTCAAGCATGAATAACAGACAATTATCATGAACAAGGAGATATAATAATAATGCTTTTATTATTGCCTCTAGGGCATATCTCCAACAGTCTCCCACTTGCACTAGAGTCAATAATCTAGTTACATTGTGATGAATCAAACACCCATAGAGTTCTGGTGTTGATCATGTTTTGCTCGTGAAAGAGGTTTAGTCAACGGGTCTGCGACATTCAGATCCGTATGCACTTTACAAATATCTATGTCCCCATCCTGAACATAATTCTGGATGGAGTTGAAACGGCGCTTGATGTGCTTGGTCTTCTTGTGAAACCTGGGCTCCTTGGTAATAGCAATAGCACCAGTGTTGTCACAGAAGAGAGTCGTCGGGCTTGACGCGCTTGGAATGACTCCTAGGTCGGTGATGAACTCCTTCATCCAGACTCCTTCCTGCGCTGCTTCAGAAGCAGCTATGTACTCCGCTTCACATGTAGACGCTGCCACCACGCTCTGTTTGCAACTGCACCAGCTGACTGCCCCTCCATTCAAAATATACATGTATCCGGTTTGTGACTTAGAGTCATCCAGATCTTTGTCGAAGCTAGCATCGACGTAACCCTTTACGACGAGCTCTTCGTCACCTCCATAAACGAGAAACATATCCTTAGTCCTTTTTAGGTACTTCAGGATGTTCTTGACCGCTGTCCAGTGTTTCGTACCGGGATCACTTTGGTACCTCCCTACCAAACTTATGGCAAGGTTCACATCAGGTCTGGTACACAGCATGGCATACATGATATTACCTATGGCCGAGGCATAGGGAATGACACTCATCTTTTCTCTATCTTCTGTCGTGGTCGGCGACTGAGCCTTGCTCAATCTCATACCATGCAAAACAGGAAAGAATCCTTTCTTTGACTGGTCCATATTGAACTTCTTCAATATTTTGTCAAGGTATGTACTTTGTGAAAGACCAATGAGGCGTCTCGATCTATCTCTATAGATTTTGATGCCTAATATGTAAGCAGCTTCTCCAAGGTCCTTCATTGAAAAACTTTTATTCAAGTAGGCCTTTACATTTTCCAAGAATTCTATATCATTTCCCATCAGCAATATGTCATCCACATATAATATGAGAAATGCCACGGAGCTCCTACTCACTTTCTTGTAAATACAGGCTTCTCCATAAGTCTGTATAAAGCCAAACGCTTTGATCACCTCATCAAAGCGAATATTCCAACTCCGAGATGCTTGCACCAGCCCGTAAATCGAGCGCTGGAGCTTGCGTACCTTGTTAGTGTTCTCTGGATCGACAAAACCTTCCGGTTGCATCATATACAACTCTTCCTTGAGGAAGCCATTAAGGAATGTTGTTTTGACGTCCATTTGCCATATCTCATAATCATAGAATGCGGCAATAGCTAACATGATTCTGACTGACTTCAGCATCGCTACGGGAGAGAAAGTCTTGTCGTAGTCAATCCCTTGAACTTGTCGATAACCCTTAGCGACAAGCCGAGCCTTATAGATGGTCACGTTACCATCTGCGTCTGTCTTCTTCTTAAATATCCATTTGTTTTCTATGGCCTGCCTATCATCAGGCAAGTCCACCAAAGTCCATACTTTGTTTTCATACATGGATTCTATCTCGGATTTCATGGCTCCAAGCCATTTATTGGAACCCGGGCCCGCCATTGCTTCTTCAGAGTTCGAAGGTTCACCGTTGTCTAACAACATGATTTCCAGGACAGGGTTGCCGTACCACTCTGGTGCCGAACGTGCCCTTGTGGACCTTCGAAGTTCAGTATTAACTTGATCTGCTTCTTCATGATCATTATCATTAACTTCCTCCCTTATCGGTGCAGGCACCTCAGGAACAGTTTCCTGCGCTACGCTACTTTCCGGTACAGGAGGGATGACTGTCACCTCATCAAGTTCTACTTTCCTCCCACTCACTTCTTTCGAGAGAAACTCTTTCTCCAGAAAGCATCCATTCTTGGCAACAAAGACTTTTCCTTCGGATCTGTGGTAGAAGGTGTACCCAATTGTTTCCTTTGGGTATCCTATGAAGACGCATTTTTCCGATTTGGGTCCGAGCTTTTCAGGTTGAAGTTTCTTGACATAAGCATCGCAACCCCAAACTTTTTGAAACGACAGCTTCGGTTTCTTGCCAAACCAAAGTTCATACGGAGTCGTCTCAACGGATTTTAACGGAGCCCTATTTAAAGTGAATGCGGCAGTCTCTAAAGCATAACCCCAAAAAGATAGCGGTAAATCGGTGAGGGACATCATAGATCGCACCTTGTCCAATAGAGTACGATTTTGACGTTCGGACACACCGTTATGTTGAGGTGTTCCGTGCAGTTTCAATTGTGAAACAATTCCACAGCTCCTAAGGTGTGTGCCAAATTCATGACTTCAATATTCACCCCCACGATCTGATCGCAAGAACTTTATTTTTTTTGTCACGTTGATTCTCAACCTCATTCTGAAATTCCTTGAACTTTTCAAAGGTCTCAGACTTGTGTTTCATCAAATAGATATACCCGTATCTACTCAAGTCATCTGTGAGGGTGAGAACATAACGATAGCCTCCACGAGCCTCAACACTCATTGGACCGCACACATTGGTATGTATGATTTCCTACAAGTTGGTTGCTCGCTCCATTGTTCCGGAGAACGGAGTCTTGGTCATCTTGCCCAAGAGGCATGGTTCGCACGTGTCAAATGATTCATAATCAAGAGACTCTAGAAGTCCATCTGAATGGAGCTTCTTCATACGTTTGACACCAATATGACCAAGGCGGCAATGCCACAAGTATGTGGGACTATCATTATCAACTTTACATCTTTTGGCATCTACACTATGAATATGTGTATCACTACGTTCGAGATTCGTCAAAAATAAACTATTGACCAGCGGGGCATGACCATAAAACATATCTCTCAAATAAATCGAACAACCATTATTCTCCGATTTGAAAGAGTAGCCATCTCGCATAAGACGAGATCCAGAAACAATGTTCATGCTCAAAGCTTGTACTAAATAACAATTATTGAGGTTTATAACTAATCCCGAGGGTAGATGTAGAGGTAGCGTGCCGACGGCGATCACATCGACCTTGGAACCATTCCCGACGCGCATCGTCACCTCATCCTTCGCCAGTCTCCGTTTATTCCGCAGCTCCTGTTTTGAGTTACAAATGTGAGCAACTGCACCGGTATCGAATACCCAGGAGCTACTACGAGTGCTGGTAATGTACACATCAATAACATGTATATCATGTATACCTTTGACGTTGCCGGCCTTCTTGTGTGCTAAGTATTTGGGGCAGTTCCGCTTCCAGTGACCCGTTCCCTTGCAATAAAAGCACTCTGTCTCAGGCTTGGGTCCATACTTTGGCTTCTTCCCGGCAACAGGCTTGCCAGGCGCGACAACTCCTTTGCCGTCCTTCTTGAAGTTCTTCTTACCCTTGCCTTTCTTGAACTTAGTGGTTTTATTGACCATCAACACTTGATGTTCTTTCTTGATGTCCACCTCCGCTGATTTCAGCATCGAATACACCTCGGGAATGGACTTCTCCATCCCCTGCATATTGAAGTTCAGCACGAAGCTCTTGAAGCTTGGTGGGAGCGACTAGAGGATTCTGTCAACGACCGCTTCATCTGGGAGATTCATTCCCAGCTGAGACAAGCGGTTGTGCAATCCTGAAATCTTGAGGATGTGCTCACTGACAGAACTGTTCTCCTCCATCTTACAGCTGTAGAATGCGTCGGAGACATCATATCTCTCGACTCGGGCATGAGCTTGGAAAACCATTTTCAGCTCTTCGAACATCTCATATGCTCCGTGGTGCTCAAAACGCTTTTGGAGCCCCGACTCTAAGCTGTAAAGCATGCCGCACTGAACCAGGGAGTAATCATCACAACGCGACTGCCAAGCGTTCATAAAATCTTGGTTTGCCGGGGCGGGAGCGTCACCTAGCGGTGCTTCTAGGACATAGGTTCTCTTGGCAGCTATGAGGATAATCCTCAGGTTACGGACCCAATCCGTATAGTTGCTACCATCGTCTTTCAGCTTGGTTTTCTCTAGGAACGCGTTGAAGTTGAGGGAAACTGGAGCGTGGGCCATTTGATCTACAAGAGATATTGTAAAGAATTTAGACTAAGTTCATGATAATTAAGTTCATCTTAATCAAATTTTAATGAACTCCCACTCAGAATGACATCTCTCTAGTCATCTAAGTGATACACGATCCGAATCGACTAGCCCGTGTCCGATCATCACGTGAGACGGACTAGTCATCAACGGTGAACATCTTCATGTTGATCGTATCTTCTATACGACTCGTGTTCGACCTTTCGGTCTTCCGTGTTCCGAGGCCATGTCTGTACATGCTAGGCTCGTCAAGTGAACCCTAAGTGTATCGCGTGTGTAAATCTGTCTTACACCCGTTGTATGCGAACGTTAGAACCTATCACACCCGATCATCACGTGGTGCTTCGGAGCAACGAACTTTAGCAACGGTGCACAGTTAGGGGAAACACAATACTTGAAAAAAAAAATTAGTGAGAGATCATCTTATTTACTACCGTCGTTCTAAGTAAACAAGATGCATAAACATGATAAACATCACATGCAATCAATTTAAAGTGACATGATATGGCCAATATCATCTTGCTCCTTGGATCTCCATCTTCGGGGCACCATGATCATCTTGTCACCGGCTCGACACCATGATCTTCATCATCATGATCTCCATCATCGTGTCTTGAAGAAGTCGTCATGCCAACTATTACTTCTACTACTATAGCTAACGTTTAGCAATGAAGTAAAGTAATTACATGGTGTTATTCAGTGACACGCAGGTCATACAATAATTAAGACAACTCCTATGGCTCCTGCCGGTTGTCAAGTTCATCGACATGCAAGTCGTGATTCCCTATTACAAAAACATGATCAATCTCATACATCACATATATCATTCATCACATCTTCGTTTTGGCCATACCACGTCACATAGCACATGCTACAAAAACAAGTTAGACGTCCTCTAATTGTTGTTGCAAGTTTTACGTGGCTTCTATAGGATTTCTAGCAAGAACGTTTCTTACCTACGCCAAAACCACAACGTGATTTGTCAACTTCTATTTACCCTTCATAAGGACCCTTTTCATCGAATCCGATCCGACTAAAGTAGGAGAGACAGACACCCGCCAGCCACCTTATGCATCTAGTGCATGTCTGTCGATGGAACCAGTCTCACATAAGCGTACGTGTAAAGTCGTTCCGGGCCGCTTCATCCCACAATACCGCCGAATCAAGATTGACTAGTAACGGTAAGAAAGTTGAACAAAACCAAACGCCCACAACTGCTTTGTGTTCTACTCGTGCAAGATGCTACGCATAAAACCTAGCTCAGATGCCACTGTTGGGGAACGTAGCATAATTCAAAATTTTCTACGCTTTCACCAAGATCCAACTATGGAGACATCTAGCAACGAGCAAGTAAGAGTGCATCTACATACCGTTATGGAGATTGCGAGTGGAAGCTTTCGAAAAAGCGTGGATGAAGGAGTCGTACTCTTCACGTTCTTCGTCACCGATGATCTAGCGCCGAACGGACGGCACCTCCGCGTTCAACACACGTATGGTGCAGCAACGTCACCTCCTTCTTGATCCAGCAAGGGGGGAGGAGAAGTCGTCAGAGATCCGGCAGCACGACGGCGTGATGACGGATGCAATGGAGATCGCAGCAGGGCTTCGCCGGGCGCCCTGCGTGGGAGTATGGAGGTGTGACGGGAGGGGGAGAGGCGCCAGGGCAAGGGTGCAGCTGCCCTCTCCCTCCCCACATATATATAGGGGCGAGGGGGGTGCGGCAGGGCCCCTGCAGATCCAATCTGCAGGGGGGGCGGCGGCCAGGGGGGAGTCCTTGCCCCCCAAGGCAAGTGGTGGCCCCCCTCCCCTTAGGGTTTTAACCCTAGGCGCATGGGGAGGTGGGCCCCTAGTGGTGCGCCAGCCCAGAGGGGCTGGACACTTCCCCTCGCGGCCTAGGGGCCCCACCGGGATGGGTGGCCCCACCCGGTGGACCCCCGGGGCCCCTCCGGTGGTCCCGGGACACTCCCGGTGACCCCCGGAGATCACCCGTTGGCCGAAACTGGACTTCCTATATATCAATCTTTACCTCCGGACCATTCCAGAACTCCTCGTGACGTCCGGGATCTCATCCGGGACCCCGAACAACTTTCGGGTTTCCACGTGCATTTATCTCTACGACCCTAGCGTTACCGAACCTTAAGTGTGTAGACCCTACGGGTTCGGGAGACACGTAGACATGACCGAGACCACTCTCCGGTCAATAACCAACAGCGGGATCTAGATACCCATGTTGGTTCCCACGTGTTCCTCGATGATCTTCATCGGATGAACCACCGTGTCAAGGATTCACTCAATCCCGTATGTTATTCCCTTTGTCCATCGGTACGGTACTTGCCCGAGATTCGATCGTCGGTATTCCTGATACCTTGTTCAATCTCGTCATGGCAAGTCTCTTTACTCGATCTGTAATCCATCATCCCGTGACTAACTACTTACTCACATTGAGCTCATTATGATGATGTCTTACCGAGTGGGCCCAGAGGTACCTCTCCGTCATACGGAGTGACAACATCCCAGTCTCAGTTCGTACCAACTCAACAGACACTTTCGGAGATACCCGATGCGTACCTTTATAGCCACCCAGTTACGTTGTGACGGTTGGCACACCCAAAGTACTCCTACGGTATCCGGGAGTTGTACAACCTCATGGTCTAAGGAATAAATACTTGACACCGAAAAGCTTATGCATTACGAACTATACGATCTAGTGTTATGCTCAAGTTTGGGTCTTTTCCATCACATCATTCTCCTAATGATGTGATCCCGTTATCACTAACATCTCATGTCCATGATCAGGAAACCGTGACCATCTGTTGATCAACGAGCTGGTAACTAGAGGCCTACCAGGGACTCATTGTGGTCTATGTATTCACACATGTATCGCTGTTTCCGTACAATACAATTCAAGCATGAATAACAGACAATTATCATGAACAAGGAGATATAATAATAATGCTTTTATTATTGCCTCTAGGGCATATCTCCAACACCCACAAGTATAGGGGATCGCAACAGTTTTCGAGGGTAGAGTATTCAACCCAAATGTATAGATTCGACACAAGGGGAGCCAAAGAATATTTGAAGGTATTAGCAGCTGAGTTGTCAATTCAACCACACCTGGAGATTAATTATCTGCAACAAAGTGATCAGTAGCAAAGTAGTTTGATAGTTTTGATAGTAGTGACAGCAACAATAGTAACAGTAACAGTGATAGCAGTAACTTTGTAGCAAGTGTAACAGTAGCAACAGCAGTAGTAACTTAGCAAGATCAATATGGGACAAATTTGTAAGCATTGGATTGGTGATTTGTTGGATGATATTCATCATGTGACAGTTATAACCTAGGGCGATACAGCACTAGCTCCAATTCATCGATATAATGTAGGCATGTATTCCTCCTCCACCTAAAGGTGATCCTGTGTTTGAATTAAAACAATTGTCAGACACTTTGAAATATGCTTATCTTAGTGAAAATAAGATATATCATGTTATTATTAGCGCTAACCTTTCAGAACATGAAGAAGAAAGATTATTGAAAGTTCTAAGGAAGCACCAAGTTGCTATTGGATATACTCTTGATGATTTAAAGGGCATCAGCCCCACTCTATGTCAGCATAAGATTAATATGGAACCTGATGATAGACCCGTTGTCGATCATCAATGTTGGTTAAATGCGAAGATGAAAGAAGTGGTTAGAACGGAAATATTAAAACTTCTGGAAGCAGGTATAATCTATCCTATAGCAGATAAAAGATGGGTAAGTCCCGTTCATTGTGTTCCTAAGAAAGGAGGTATTACTGTTGTTCCTAATGATAAGAATGAACTTATTCCACAAAGAATTATTACATGCTGTAGAATGGTAATTGATTTTAGGAAATTAAATAAAGCAACTAGAAAAGATCATTACCCTCTCTCTTTTATTGATCAAATGCTAGAAAGATTATCAAAGCACACACACTTTTTGTTCCTTGATGGATACTCTGGTTTTTCACAAATACCTATTTCTCAACATGATCAAGAAAAGACTACTTTTACATGTCCATTTGGAACCTATGCTTACACACGTATGCCTTTTGGTTTATGTAATGCACTTGCTACCTTTTAAAGATGTAGGACTGCAATATTCTCTGACTTTTGTGAAAAGATTGTAGATGTTTTCATGGATGATTTCTCTGTCTATGGGAAGTCTTTTGATGATTGTTTAAGCAATCTTGATCGATTTTTGCAGAGATGTGAACAAACAAGTCTTGTCTTGAATTGGGAGAAGTGCTACTTTATGGTTAATGAAGGTATTGTCTTGGGCCACAAGATTCCAGAAAAGGGTATTGAAGTGGACAAAGCTAAGGTTGATGCAATTGAGAAAATGCCATATCCTAAGGATATCAAAGGTATTCGTAGTTTCTTAGGTCATGCTGGTTTCTAGGCCTCTAAAATTTCTAGGCCTCTCACTAACCTTTTACAAAAGGATGTTCCTTTTGTTTTTGATGATGATTGCTTTGTAGCCTTTGAAACACTCAAGAAAGCCTTAATTTCTGCACCTATAGTTCAACCACCTGATTGGAACTTACCTTTTTAAATTATGTGTGATGCTAGTGATTATGCTGTTGGTGATTTCTAGGACAAAGAGTTGATAAAAAACTAAATGTTATTCATTATGCTAGTAAAACTCTAGACAGTGCTCAAAAGAATTATGCTACTACTGAAAAAGAATTCTTAGCAGTTGTGTTTGCTTGTGACAAATTTAGATCTTACATTGTTGATTCAAAAGTAACTGTTGACACTGACCATGCTGCTATTAAATATCTTATGGAAAAGAAATATGCTAAACCTAGACTTATTCGGTGGGTTCTCTTCCTACAGGAATTTGTTTTGCATATCACTAATAAAAAGGGAGTTGAGAACCCCGTAGCTGATAACTTGTCTAGGCTTGAAAATGTGCTTGATGACCCACTACCTATTGATAATAGTTTTCCTGATGAACAGTTAGCTGCAATAAATATTACCAATAATACTCCTTGGTATGCTGACTATGCTAATTACATTGTTGCTAAATATCTACCACCTAGTTTTACATACCAACAAAAGAAAAGGGTATTTTATGATTTAAGACATTACTTTTGGGATGACCCACATCTTTATAAAGGAGTAGCTGGTATTATTAGACGTTGTGTACCAGAGCATGAATAGGGACAAATCCTTTACAAATGTCACTCCGAAGCATATGGAGGACATCGTGCTAGAGATAGAACTGCTCACAAGGTATTGCAGTCTAGATTTTATTAGCCTACTCTCGTGAAAGATGCTCGTAAGTTCTTCTCATCTTGTGATGAATATCCAAGAACAGGTAATATCGGTAAGCGTCAAGAAATGCCTATGAATTATTCACTTGCTGTTGAACCATTTGATGTTTGGTGATTTGATTACATGGGACCTTTTCCTTCCTCTGATGGGCATACACATATTTTGGTTGCTGTTGATTATGTTACTAAATGGGTAGAAGCTATTCCAACCAGTAGTGCTGATCAGAACACCTCTATTAAAATGCTTAAGGAAGTTATTTTCCCAAGGTTTGTAGTCCCCAGATATTTAATGACTGATAGTGGTTCACACTTTATTCACGGTGCTTTTCGTAAAATGCTTGCTAAATATGATGTTAACCATAGAATTGCATCACCTTATCATCCTCAGTCTAGTGATCAGTTGAGCTTAGTAATAGAGTAAAATTAATTTTGCAAAAGACTGTCAATAGGTCCAGGAAGAATTGGTCTAAGAAATTAGATGATGCACTTTGGGCTTATAGAACAGCTTATAAAAATTCTATGGGTATGTCTCCTTATAAAATGGTTTATGGTAAAGCTTGTCACTTGCCTCTTGAGTTAGAACATAAAGCATTTTGGGCAATCAAGGAACTCAACTATGATTTCAAACTTGCTGATGAAAAGAGGTCCTTCGATATTAGCTCACTAGATGAATGGAGAACCCAAGCTTATGAAAATGCCATGTTATTTAAAGAAAAGGTTAAAAGATGGCATGATAAAAGAATCCAAAAGCGTGAGTTCAAAGTCGGAGAATATGTTCTTTTGTACAACTCTCATTTTAAGTTCTTTGCAGGCAAACTACTCTCTAAATGGGAAGGCCCCTATGTCATCGAGGAGGTTTATCGGTCTGGAGCTATGAAAATAAATAATGCTGAAGGTACAACCAGAAGGTTGTTAATGGGCAACGAATAAAGCATTATATCTCTGGTACGCCCATTAATGTTGAAAGCAATATTATCCAAACTTTGACACCGGAAGAACACATAAAATAGTCCTTCCGGAACACTCCAAAATCGTGAAAATAAGGAGGCACGTGATACGGTAAGTAAAAGGACTCCGAAAAATCGACAATTTTTTTATCAGTTTTGGAATATTTACGAAATTATGAAAATAAGAAACTACTAGGAAGCGTACCTTGGTGGGCACAAGACACCTGCCTGGCGCGCCCAGGTGGGTTGTGCCCACCTGGGCCACCTTCCGGACTCTGTTTTTGTTCCGTTTGCTTGTTTCCCAAGATAAAAATTCTTTATATACCCCCCGAACCTATTGACCACAGTATCACGGAGAAATCTCCTATTTATTTTCTTGCTGTTTGTGTGTAGTTTTGGAAATATGTCATCTCAGGACTGTGATGGAGAGAGCTATGTCTCACATCTCATTGTTGACCCAAAGTGCTATGGGGACTTATCTCCCCATGGCCAGACTACGGATGATGAGGAGGATTCCCACTTGATGAGGATTTATGATTCAAGCTCGGAGGAGGAATATGTCCCTCTACCTCAACCAGGGGATATGCACGTGGAGTTCAAGAAGTCAAGTCTTCCTATGAGAACTAACCGAGCTAAAAACCAATCTATTCCTTCTCGTTTTCGGCAGAAAAGCAAAGGGGATTTATGCTACAAGATCTTAAAGCTGGAGCAAGAAGTTGATGATCTAAAGGAGGAAATTGCCCTTCTCAATTACAACATGAAAAAGCTGAAGGCACAATTATCTTCTCCACCACCACCATCTTCTTCATCACCAAAAGAAAAATGAGTATCGGGTATGGGCACTCCCCTTGGTTTTCACCAAGCTTGGGGGTGGTGCCCCAGTATTGTATCATCCCCACTATCCTTTTACATTTACTTATTTCAGTTTGATATTTTGCTTTAGAATAAATGAAAGTTTAGTTCGATCCTTTCTTTTTGAGAGTTTGTGTAGTGATCTATCCTTGTAATCATGTGCAAGTTATATAATAAAGTTTAGTTTGAGTTTTGCTTTCTTTACTTTCTTGTTGCAATAAAAGAAAGGAAATAAATTAATAAGAGCATATGCTAATCCTATGGTAGGTGATAGCACCACGTAAGAAAAAGTATAAGTAGAAAATTTTATTAGAGATTGACAAACATAACATTGGTTAATGATGCAACTCATGAAAAAAATAATAAGGGAAGAGAAGATTCACATATAAATATACTATCATAAAAATCTTCTGTGATTGGTGAACCCCCATCAAAATATTATCTGCCAAAATTGTTGACATTGGACCAGGAAGACAACTTAATGATTTATGTTTGTTCATATTCACATAGAAGTCATATTGTCATAGGTCCTTTAACATGTGGTGCTTGCTCAATATCTTTTCTAGCCAAAAATTCCGCACTAAGTAGAGATACTACTTGTGCATCCAAAAACCCATAAACCCAAACCTTTTTCGAGCGTCCAACATACCTACCTATGGATTGAGTAAGATCCTTCAAGTAAGTTGTCATCAGTGCAAAAAGGGCAATAAAAATTGCTTCTAAAAGTGTGATATCATTAAGTGTAAGGGAAAATTGAGTGTTGTACGAACTTGTGATGGCAAAGTAATAAAAGTGACAAACTGCATAATAAAGGTTGCTATCACAAGGGGCAATATAATGTGATGTTCCTTTGCATTAAGGCGTTGATCATACAAATGAATAAGCGCATGACAGCCTCTGCTTCCCTCTGCGAAGGGCCTATCTTTTAGTTTTATGCAAAGAGTCAAAGTTTTATTCTCTCTATTCCTTTTTATTTTATCCTTTGGCAAGCATCATGTGGTGGGGAAAGATCTAGCCACATATGTCTAGTTGAATATGGGTGGCATGAGTTATTATCGTTGACATCACCCTTGAGGTGAATACGTTGGGAGGCGAAACTATAAACCTCTATCTTTCTATGTGTCCGGTTGAAACATTTTGCTCATGTGTATGCGGTGAGTGTCAGCAATCATAGAAGACTATATGATGGTTGAGTATGTGGACTTGCCTAAAGGCTCCGATACATGACCCTTCCTGAAAGGATGATGAATTGTAGTTGCAAAGTTGACTAAAAACATAGTTTGTTGGTTTCTAATAGAGTTTATGCTTTATACTTCAATTGTGTGATGAACTGTTACTTGTTCATGAGAAGTATATGATACAAATCCTTTGCTAAAAGTCTGATGTTTAAATTTGTCGATGTTATAATAATCAACATGATGCTTCTATGTCCGTACCTTGTTTTTATCGACACCTCTCTCTCAAAGCATGTGGGCATGTTTTTCAATTTCGAGTTTTGCTTGAGGACAAGCGAGGTCTAAGCTTGGGGGGCTTGATGCGTCCATTTTGAATCATGTTTTGTTGTTGTTATTTATGATGATTGTATGCATAATAATGCTTTTTGGTGTAATTCTAAAGCATTTGCTCTCATAATTTGCAAGGAATGCACCAAGGGGGAGAATTCCGGCAGCTGGAAATCTGGACCTAAAAAAGCTACGCCAGGCTACCTATTCTGCACAACTCCAAACAAGATGAAACTTCACGAAGATTTTTTATGGAATATATGAAAAATACTAGAGCTGATAACCACCAGAGGGGGCCCACCAGGTGGGCACAACCCACCTGGGCTCACCAGGCCTCCCAGGCGTGCCTTGGTGGGTTGTGCTCACCCAGGCCCACCTCTGGTGTCCATCTTCTTGTATATAAGCGATCCTGACCTAGAAAAACAAAGGGGAGACTTTCGGGATGGGGCGCCGCCGTCTCGAGGCGGAACTTAGGCAGGAGCACATTTGCCCTCCAGCGGAGCGGTTCCGCCGAGGGAACTTCCCTCTCGGAGGGGGAAATCATCGTCATCATCATCACCAACAACTCTCCCATCTTGGGGAGGGCTATCTCCATCAAAATCTTCAACAGCACCATCTCATCTCAAACCCTAGTTCATCTCTTGTAATCAATCTTGTTACCGGAACTATTGATTGGTGCTTGTGGGTGGCAAGTAGTGTTGATTACATCTTGTAGTTGATTACTATATGGTTTATTGGGTGGAAGATTATATGTTCGGATCCATTATGCTATTTAAAACCCCTCTGACCTTGAGCATGTTTATCATTTGTGAGTAGTTGCCTTTTTTAATGAGGTCATGGGAGAAATCATGTTGCAAGTAATCATGTGAATTTGATATGTGTTTAATATTTTGATAGTATGTATGTTATGATTCCCTTAGTGTTGTCATGTGAACGTTGACTACATGACACTTCACCATATTTGGGCCTAAGGGAATGCATTGTGGAGTAGTAATTATATGATGGGTTGTGAGAGTGACATAAGCTTAAACCCCAGTTTATGCGCTATTCCGTAAGGGACCGATTGGATCCAAAAGTTTAATGCTATGGTTAGAATTTATTCTTAATACTTTTACCGTAGTTGCAGATGCTTGCGGGAGGGTTAATCATAAGTAGGAGGTTTGTTCAAGTAAGAACACCACCTAAGCACCGATCCACCCACATATCAAATTATCAAAGTAGCGAACACGAATCGAACAAACATGATGAAAGTGACTAGATTAAACTCCCGTGTACCCTCAAGAACGCTTTGCTTATTATAAGAGACCATTTTGGCCTGTCTTTCTCCTCAAAAGGATTGGGCTATCTTTCTGCACTTTATCTATTACTATCTTAGTTGCTCGTTACAAAAATATCTTGCTATCAAACAACTCTGTTACTTACAATTTCAGCACCTGCAGATGCTACTTTGCTGATAACCACTTGTCTTCGTTCTGCTCCTCGTTGGGTTCGACACTCTTACTTATTGGAAAGAACTACAATTGATCCCCTATGCTTGTGGGTCATCAAGGCTAATTTTTTGGCACCGTTGCCGGGGAGTGAAGCGCTTCTGGTAAGTGGAAATTGGTAAGGAAACATTCATATAGTGTGCTGAAATTTATTGTCACTTGTTACTATTGAGAACAATCCATTGAGGGGTTTGTTCGGGGTATCGTCACCTCCACCGGAACCACAATTAACTACCCCTCAACCCGCTGCACCTACTGAAAATATTGAATATTAAATCCCTTCGGGTATGATAGAACAACTGGTAGCTAATCCTTATGCAGGAGATGGAACCCATGATCCTGATATGCACTTGATATATGTGGAATAAATTTGTGGCTTGTTTAAGCTTGTAGGTTTACCCGGAGATCAAGTTATGAAGAAGGTTTTTCCTTTATCTTTGAAGGGAAAAGCATTAGCATGGTATAAGCTATGCGATGATATTGCAGCATGGGACTGGAATCGATTGAAATTGGAATTTCACCAAAGAATTTATCCTATGCATCTAGTTCATCATGATCGGAATTACATATATAGTTTTTGGCCTTGTGAAGGAGAAAGTATCGCTCAAGCTTGGGGAGGCTTAAGTCAATGTTATATTCATGCCCCAATCATGAGCTCTCAAGAGAAATTATTATTCAGAATTTGTATGCTCGGCTTTCTCACATTGATCGATCCATGCTTGATACTTCTTGTGTTGGTTCCTGTATGAAGAAGACTATTGAGTTCCGATGGGATCTTTTGGATAGAATTAAACGCAACTCTGAGGATTGGGAACTCGACGAATCTAAAGAGTCAGGTTTTAAGCTTTCTTTTGTGAATCTTTTGCTACTCATGTTGATCTCCCTAGAGGGAAGTGGTTTAAATATCACCCACCCACTAAAGAAGAAATTAAAGAACCGATACCAGTTAAAGAAGAAACTATACTTTATTATGTCGATCCAGTTGTTCCTCCTACTTATGTTGAAAAACCACATTTCCTCGTTAGGATAAAGGAACATGCTAAAGTTTCAACTGTAGTTAACAAAAGTTATATCAGAACACCTAAACCGGATGAACAAACTAAAGTAGAACCTAATATTGCTATGGTCAAAGATCTCTTGGAAGAAAATGTAGAGGGGCATGTTATTTGCTTCAATGAAGAAGCTGCTAGAATCGCCAAGCCTGATAAAAAACATAAATACAGACCTGTGGTTGGCATGCCTGTTGTCTTAGTCAAAATAGGTGCTAGCGTGAGTGCTATTCCCTACTCTTTATAGCAAGAAATTATGAATGGCATAGCACCCGCAGAGAAAGAACACATTTATGTCACTATTAAACTTACTAATAGAGATACTATATCACTAATTGGGATTGTTAAAGATGTTGAAGTCTTGTGTGGGAAAATAAAATACCCTAGTGATTTTCTTGTTCTTGGTTCCCCACAAGATGAGTTTTGTCCCATTATTTTTGGTAGACCTTTCTTGAACACCGTCAATGCTAAAATAGATTGTGAGAAACAAACTGTCAGTGTTAGTTTCAGTGATGAGTCTCATGAATTTAATTCTCCAAGTTTAGTAGAAAGCTTCATGAAAAAGAATTGCCTAGTAAAGATGAAATTATTGGTCTTGCTTCTATTGATGTGCCTCCTACTGATCCCCTAGAACAATATTTGCTAGACCATGAAAATGATTTACATATGCATGAAAGAAATGAAATGGATGATATTTTCTTTGAAAAACGTCCTCTGCCGAAACACAATTTGCATGTTGAAACTCTAGGAGGTCCTCCTCCACCTAAAGGTGATCCTGTGTTTGAATTAAAACAATTGCCAAACACTTTGAAATATGCTTATCTTAATGAAAAGAAGATATATCATATTATTATTAGCGCTAACCTTTCAGAACATGAAGAATAAAGATTATTGAAAGTTCTAAGGAAGCGCCGAGTTGCTATTGGATATACTCTTGATAATTTAAAGGGCATTAGCCCCACTCTATGCCATCATAAGATTAATATGGAACCTGCTGCTAGACCCGTTATCGATCCTCAGCGTCGGTTAAATCCGAAGATGGAAGAAGTGGTAAGAACGGAAATATTAAAACTTCTGGAAGCAGGTATAATCTATCCTATAGCTGATAAAAGATGGGTAAGTCCCATACATTGTGTTCCTAAGAAAGGAGGTATTACCGTTGTTCCTAATGATAAGAATGAACTTATACCAGAAAGAAGTGTTACAGGCTATAGAATGGTACTTGATTTTAGGAACTTAAATAAAGCAACTAGAAAAGATCATTACCCTCTACCTTTTATTGATCAAATGCTAGAAAGATTATCAAAGCACACACACTTTTTGGTCCTTGATGGATACTCTGGTTTTTCACAAATACCTATTTCTCAACCTGATCAAGAAAAGACTACTTTTACATGTCCATTTGGAACCTATGCTTACAAACGTATGCCTTTTGGTTTATGTAATGCACCTGCTACCTTTCAAAGATGTATGACTGCAATATTCTCTGACTTTTGTGCAAATATTGTAGAGCTTTTCATGGATGATTTCTCTGTTCATGGGAAGTCTTTTGATGATTGTTTAAGCAATCTTGATCGAGTTTTGCAGAGATGTGAACAAACAAGTCTTGTCTTGAATTGGGAGAAGTGCTACTTTATGGTTAATGAAAGTATTGTCTTGGGCCATAAGATTTCTGAAAAGGGCATTGAAGTGGACAAAGCTAAGGTTGATGCAATTGAGAAAATGCCATGTCCTAAGGATATCAAAGGCATTCGTAGTTTCTTAGGTCATGCTGGTTTCTATAGGAGATTTATCAAAGACTTCTCTAAAATTTCTAGGCCTCTCACTAACCTTTTACAAAAGGATGTTCCTTTTATTTTTGGTGATGATTGCTTTGAAGCCTTTGAAACACTCAAGAAAGCCTTAATTTCTGCACCTATAGTTCAACCACCTGATTGGAACTTACCTTTTTAAATTATGTGTGATGCTAGTGATAACGCTATTGATGCTGTTCTAGGACAATTGATCCCCTATACTTGTGGGTCATCACGTGTCAAGCACACTAGCTCGCTCCGAAATATCATTTTACTGTTCAATCGTCACCGATGAAAGATGGGGATGTGGACCCGCATCGTGAGGGCAACTTCGGTGGCCCACTCCGGCGATAGCGTGGCCGCAGTCGCCATGCGCGTGCTAACAAGGTGCATGAGTGCATCCACAATCTGCGACCAGGTGGCCAAGGCAGCCTAAACTGTCGCTGTTGCTTCTCAGGTGGTGGCAGCAACATCTGCCTCGGGGATAGCAACTGGCGAGAGCGGCACAGTAGCTATCCATTCCGCAGCGGTGGCCTTAGCCCTGATGGAGGCCGCCCACGACCATGTCGAGGCCGCCCAGTCCCAGCTCGTGGCGGTCACCACACAAATCGAACGAAGCTTCTCCGACAACGGTCGAGAACCCACGGCCGAAGAGTTGGCAATCACCAAGAGCTTCCGGGCAGTCGTCCATTCCTCCGCCGCATACCTTGCGACGACGGTGTGATGGCTTGGCTTATTAGGGATGATAGACTACTCATATCAATAAGGAATTCCTTCTTTTCCGGGAGCCCATTCGGATAGAACTCCAAAGTTAAGCGTGCTCAGCTTGGAGTAGTTTCAGGATGGGTGACCGACCGGGAAGTTGCTCCCGGGTGCGCACGAGTGGGGACAAAGTGCGCAGAAAAGACTAGTATTGATATGTGAGGCCAGTCTAGATCCCGCCAGGAGTAACGACCACCGGCGGGTGTGTCCGGGGCGCTACAAGTTGGTATCAAAGCCGACCCTCGCGGTTACACGGATGTTTGCGGACAGTTTGCAGTCATGTTGCACATGACGTTTGTGACCCGTCGTGGCACACGGCATGGCACATGTGCTGTCCTGGAAGCACAGACGGTTGTGCCAAGAGGGAACGTTCATGTGGCCCGACGAGGACGTCGGTTCCTCTGAGTGAGGGTGTATGTGATGGCTTGGCTTATTAGGGATGATAGACTACTCATATCAATAAGGAATTCCTTCTTTTCCGGGAGCCCATTCGGGTAGAACTCCAAAGTTAAGTGTGCTCAGCTTGGAGTAGTTTCAGGATGGGTGACCGACGGGGAAGTTGCTCCCGGGTGCGCACAAGTGAGGACAAAGTGTGCAGAAAAAACTAGTATTGATATGTGAGGCCAGTCTAGATCCCGCCAGGAGTAACGACCACCGGCGGGTGTGTCCGGGGCGTTACAGACGGATCCCGTCCAAGCCCAGATCGCGGCCGCCCACGCCCAGCTTGTGGCGGCCTTTTCCAAAGAGATGGCGGACGCGGATGGCGAGATGCTTGCCGAGTATTGTGCGATGGATGCCATGGAGCCCCTTCCCCAGGAGACCGTCGGGCGCAAGTTGGACATGGAGGAGGCGGCGGAGATCGACGAGCACCATCCGTAGTAGTACTCTTTGTTTTGTTTAATTAAGAGCGCCGGTCATTAATTTGTTTGAGTAATGATTAGGCCAGCTAGCTCTATTTAATTGTTGAACATGCTCGATTAAGAAGTGTGGGTCTACCCAAATTATGCAATGACGTGGATGACCACTGTAACCAGGGAAATTCGAACCAAAAAAATTGACATTCAAACTCATCACACATGGGTTAAGCTATCTAGATTGTTTGTGATGTTCACATATCTACACCGTTCTGAATAAGGGACCGTGTCTGATGACACTTTGCGCGGCAGTTTTTTCGGTGATCGATTCCAAATTTTTGGCTTCCTCAGAAATATATACCTCCCCGCCCTCTCCCCCTTACCAAAAGCCACATTTCCCCTATTTCCGCCTTCCTTTCCAAGTTGAAACCTTCACTCCTTGCTTGCAGCGCCGCCTCCTCGCCAGCGACCCACCTCCATCCTGCTAGGCCTCGTATATCCAGGTAGGTAATCCACACCCGACCACCATCCTCCTCCTCCTTCCACATCACACATGCCTCGATCGCCAACACGACACCTTCCACCCAAATCACCGACCCCTCCACCAAATAAGTGTCGCCCTAAGCCATGGTGCATGCAGTATAGCCAGGATCTCAGGGAGCATTTGGCAGCAGAGAAGCAAATCACGGCCGCACGCATGGATGAGGTCAGGATGGCTGCCATTCATGCCGAGCCCCTGATCTTGGAGGAGCACCTTGCCATTTGCTAGCTACGCCGGTTAAGCATGCTCGATTTACCCGTTGTGTGTGCTGCTCCTGCCTTTCCTTAACAAATTCTAGTGAATTGTGCTATATAATTTTACCATGCAATTTGTTGCTCTAGTGTATATGTTCTATATGTCGTGAAGTGCGGTGCTCACCTATTAACTGTTTGGTTAATTAGTTGATGTCTTCAGTTAACTGTTTGGTTCAATTCTGCCAATGTGATGTTCAATTCTTCAGGCTGCAATTTTGTATTGTCTTTCATGTGAGAAATAAATCGAATTTATCTTCACAAAATACATGAGAAACGAATACAATAGCTATATTTCCAAGTTATCAAGCATGCTTGGTTTGATTATATATTGTGCAATGTGGTGCTCAGTTAATGTTTGGTTCATTTGTGTTGTGGTGTTTAGTTAACTATTTGGTTCAATTCTGCAATGCGATGTTCATTAGTTGTGGGTACATTCTGCTATTGTATACCATGTGAGAAGTAAATCGAATTTGGGTATACTGAATACATGAGAAACAAATAGAATTGCTATATCTCCAAGTTGTTAAGCATGCTTGGTTTGGTTAACTGTCTAATCTTCTATTAGGAGTATGTTATATTGTTCAATATGGTGCTCAGTTGACGTTTGGTTCATTTGTTCTGGTGTTTAGTTTACTGTTTGGTTCAATTCTGCAATGTGATGTTCAATTGTTGTGGGTGCATTCTGTTATTGTATACCATGTGAGGAATAAATTGAATTTGGTTGTAGTAAATACATGAGAAACAAATACAATTGCTATATTTCCAAGTTGATAAGCATGCTTGGTTTGGTTAACTGTCTGATCTTCTATTAGGAGTATGTTATATTGTGCAATGTGGTGCTCAGTTAATGTTTGGTTCATTTGTTGTGGTGTTTAGTTAACTGCTTGGTTCAATTCTGCAATGCGGTGTCCAATTGTCGTGGGTAGAATTTTGTATTGTTGTGCATGTGAGGAATAAATCGAATTCGGCTGCATTTAACACATGAGAAACATATACAAGTGCTATATTTCCTAGTTCTTAAACATGCTTGGTTTGGATAAATGGGTTTTCCTTGTGGCTTGAATTAATCTGATGAGTCTGCAATGTGCTTATTTTTCATCAACATATTTTACTGATAGCATGTGAACCCTTACTTAACCTGATGACTAACTACCTTATATGTGTTGCTGGGAAACAATGGGAAGCACCGAGGTTAGCTCATGCATGGTCTGTTGTCTAATAGAACATTATTGTGCAATTGCAGGAACCATTCTAATATTTAGTTTTTTTTAACAATTTGGTCTTTCACATGTAGGTCCTGCTGTCAGAGGTTTTGACCCACTGTTCGACCCTTTTTGCATATGGGGAATGAGTTGTCCGTGAATATCAATCATGTCAAGAAACTCAGAAATATTGTTAGGATAAAGATATTAGCGACAAAAAATAACAAGATCTTTGTCTACACAATGAAGAAGACATCAGTTAACCATAAGATGGTACTAACTATTATACCTTGCCTTTTTTTATTCCTTTACCCCATTTCCAATATAGAGAAGATATTTATGCACATCCTTTTTTTCCAGGCCTTTCCAAAGTTGTTCACTGATGATTACCTCTCAAACCACCTCTATGGTGATAACCCTCAACCGTAAGGGATCGAGATAGTCTTCGCGGGTAAGAATAACCCAATTTATTGATTCGACACACGGGGAGCCAAAGAGTATTTATAAGCTTTGACAGTTGAGTTGTCAATTCCACCGCACCTGAAATATACTTACTTGCAACAAAAGATAAGTGGTAACAGTGATATGATAGTGATGATAGTGATAGTAAAAGTAAACAGCAAAAGTAAATAGCAGGAGTAAATAGCAAAAAATAGCAACTAGTAACCAGCAGGATTTAAAACACTGTAGGCTTGGGAGACGGATGGTTGGGCGCTGCATGGATGAGATATATCATGATTCCAACTTGGGGCAAGGCACACGGAAAAGTAATGATCATCTAGGCAAATATCAAACATTAGGCATGTATCCCGTAGGTAGTTGTACGTGCTTGCAATAAGAACTTGCACAACATCTTTTGTCCTACCATCCCGCTACGAACGGGGCCAAAAGGAACTTATGGAGATTAAGGTGCTCCTATCAAAGAGCACCGGAACAAAGAAATGAACTCAATGGATACATGTAATCCTCAAACTACGGACCATCCCCTTTGGTGTCCCAAGCTGTCACTTTTGGGATCGCCGGTTCCGAACCGTAATAGGTGCAAACAACTCATAGATAGGATCAAGAACACAAATATATTCATGCAAACACATATGGTTCAGATCTGAAATCATGGCACTCGGGCCCTAAGTGACAAGCATTAAGAATAACAAGTTGAAGCAAAGATGATAAACACCATAGTAGATGATAGGCAACATGCCCCCAACGATCTGACAAACTATTACATGATCTAACTCATCCAATCCCTACCATCCCCTTCGCCTGCAGCAGGGGATTACTCACACATGGAAGGAGAAGTCATGGAGGGATGATGGAGTGGTGATGATGATGACGAAGGCGACGATCTCCCCTCTCCGGAGGCCAATTCAGCCTCCAGATTAGCCCTCCCGAAGAAGAACAGAGGGTGGCGGCGGCTCCGTGACGAAAACTGGGAAGAGAACTTCTGATCTAGGATTTCTCCGTCACGAGCTAAAATACAGGTCAAAGTAGGGCACCAGGGGAGGTGGGGCCCACCCAGGCGGCCTCCCGGCGCGGCCAGGGGGTGGGCCGCGCCACCAGGGCGCCTGGAGCCCCCCTGGCCCCCCTCTGGCCCATCTTCTGGCACCAGGTTCCTTCGGGTGCGTGGATTTTCTGTGATTTTTCGTGGAATTTTCTGAGATACTTAAAAATCCGTTTTCCTGCACACAATAAAACCATACAGGCAGCTCTGCTGAAAACAGCGTCAGTCCGGGTTAGTTTAGTTCAAATCATGCAAGAATGAGGTCAAAACAATATCAAAAGTGTTTGGAAAAGTAGATACGTTCGAGAAGTATCATTTGGTCAGGAGGCGAGGAAGGTTTTCATACAACACGCACAGTTCAATATTGAAGTGTTCCTGAAGAGGACGAAGGACGGATGGTCAATCATCCACATGCACTGGCCTAAAGTTGCAAAGACCTTCAACATGAATGAAGGCTCAATATTTTCTTTCCGCTTCAGCAGTTTTCCAGATAAGATGCATTTGTCTATGTACAGTCTATGAGGCTAATTTTGAAAGTTGTACATGTTGCATGTGAAACTTGGTGGTGGTGTAGTTGTGTAATGGGGTAGCTGAGTGTTGAAGCTATATCATGTTGTACTTTGATGTATTTCAATTATGAAATCATGCTTCCTTAATATGGAAATGAAATATATTATGTACTTAATATGAATGTCAAATAGATTAATAAATGGATTATTAATAATAGGGCAATTAACCTGCTAATTGGGTTTTGCTATTGCAAACTGTTATTGAGCAAATACCGTGGGCGATGACTTAGGCAACCCACACAGTTCCTAGGAATAAACCGTGTTGGATCAGTGAACAATCACATACGACATCCTCTTGAAAATTGTTTGTGTTAGGCCACCTTGCGCAAACGTTTACCACAAAAAAACTGTGTGTGATGGACAACCTTTGCCACACATTTTCTTCTATGCACCGTGTGTGATGCATTCAATATCGCAAACAATAAAATTGTTCATATCGTGTGCAATGGCGACGCTATCACAAACAATTTAACGGGTAAAATTGTGTGTAATGTACCTATGAACGGAAACGTTTTCCTTGGAGCGACTGTGTGGGATGTACATACGAACGGAAACGTTTAGTGGAGACTGATTATGTGGGATGGACTTGCTACCGGAAATAATTTCGCTTGTATAATTGTATTTGTTTAGCTCTACTGTATGTATTATCGTATTTGAGTGCTCATCAATCGCACACGGCCTCATTTTGCCGAGCGTGTGTGCTAGGAGGGCATAGCCCCGACGGTTTCTGGGTCGTGTGGGAAGGACCCCCCTATTGCCCACACTCACTTGGCGGCGGTTTGAAATGCCATCGTGGGAAGGGGTTAAAAACCGTTTGTGTAGCACTGACGCGTACTAGTGATTTCTACTATCATCTTTCAACTCAGTTTTCCCTAGGAACATATCAAAAACATAGGGGAGCTACAATGCGAGTTATTGATCTACAACATAAATATGGAAATACTATCAGGACTAAGTTCATGATAAATTAAGTTCAATTAATCATATTACTTAAGAACTCCCACTTAGATAGACATCCCTCAAGTCATGTAAATGATACGTGATCCAAATCAACTAAATCATGTCCGATCACGTGAGATGGAGTAGTCTTCAATGGTGAGCATCTCTATGTTGATCATATCTACTATATGATTCACGTTCGACCATTCGGTCTCCAGTGTTCCGAGGCCATGTCTGTACATGCTAGGGTCATCAAGTTTAACCCGAGTATTACGCATGTGCAAAACTGTCTTGCACCCTTTGTATGTGAACGTAGAGCCTATCAGAACCGATCATCACATGGTGTCTCAGCACGACGAACTGTTGCAACGGTGCATACTCAAGGAGAACACTTATACCTTGAAATTTATTAAGGGATCATCTTATAATGCTACCGCCGTACTAAGCAAAATAAGATGCATAAAAGATAAACATCACATGCAATCAAAATATGTGACATGATATGGCCATCATCATCTTGTGCCTTTGATCTCCATCTCCAAAGCACCGTCATGATCTCCATCGTCACCGGCTTGACACCTTGATCTCCATCGTAGCGTCGTGGTCGTTTCGCCAACTATTGCTTCTGCAACTATCGCTAATCCATAGTGTTAAAGTAAAGCAATTACATGGCGTTTCCATTTCATACAATAAAGAGACAACCATAAGGCTCCTGTCGGTTGTCGATAATTCACAAAACATGATCATCTCATACAATAATGTATAAATTAGCATGTTTTGACCATATCACATCACAACATGCCCTGCAAAAACAAGTTAGACGTCCTCTATTTTGTTGTTGCAAGTTTTACGTGGCTGCTACCGGCTTCTAGCAAGAATCGTTCTTACCTACGGCACAAAACCACAATGGTTATTCATCAAGTTTTCTGTTTTAACCTTCTTCAAGGACAGGCCGCAGTCAAATTCAATTCAACTAAAGTAGGAGAAATAGACACCCCCAGCCACCTTTATGCAAAACTAGTTGCATGTCTGTCGGTGGAGCCGGTCTCATGAACGCGGTCATGTAAGGTTGGTCTAGGCTGCTTCATCCCACAATACTGCGGAATCAAAATAAGACGTTGGTGGTAAGCAGTATGACTATCACTGCCCACAACTCGTTGTGTTCTACTCGTGCATATCATCTACGCATAAACCTGTCTCTTGATGCCACTGTTGGGAAAAGTAGCATGCAATTTCAAAACAATTCCTACGCTCACACAAGATCTATCTAGGAGATGCATAAAAATGAGAGGGGGTGAGTGTGTCCACGTACCCTCGTAGACCGAAAGCGGAAGCGTTTGACAACGCGGTTGATGTAGTCGCACTTCTTCTCGTTCCGACCGATCAAGCACCGAACGTACGGTACCTCTGAGTTTTGCACACGCTCAGCTCGATGACGTCCCTCGTTCCTTTGATCCAGCAAGGTGTCGAGGAAGTAGATGAGTTCCGTCAGCACGACGGTGTGGTGACGGTGATGGTGAAGTGATCCGCGCAGGGCTTCGCCTAAGCACTACGAGAATATGACCGGAGATGTAAACTGTGGAGGGGGGTGCCGCACACGGCTAACAATTGTAGGTGTGTGTTCTAGGCGCCCCCTCCTCACGTATATATAGGTGGGAGGGGGAGGGGAGCAACCATAGGGCGTACCAAGTAGGATGAATCCTACTTAGGCCCCTAGTCCAATTCGTCCTCAACCCTGCCATATATTCGGAGAGAAGAAAGGTAGGGGAAGAAGTGGGAATCCTAGTCCAAACTTTCCTTCTCCTCTTTTTAGTCCAGCCAATATGGGGGCGCACTAGACCCTTGTGGCTGGTGTGTTTCCCCTCTTGGCCCAATAGGCCCATATCTTTTGTTGGGGGTGCCCGAAATACTTTCCGGTGACCCGATAAGTACCTGATTCCCTCCGGAACACTTTTGCTGTCCGAATACCATTGTCCTATATATCAATCTTTACCTCTCGGCCATTTCGAGACTTCTCGTTATGTCCGTGATCTCATCTAGGACTCCGAATAGCATTCGGTCACCAAATCAGATAACTCATATAATATCAAATCGTCATCGAACATTAAGCGTGCGGACCCTACGGGTTCGAGAACTATGTAGACATGACCAAGACACCTCTCCGGTCAATAATCAATAGTGGAACCTGGATGCTCTTATTGGATCCTACATATTCTATGAAGATCTTTATCGGTCGAACCGTTATGACAACATACGTCATTCCCTTTGTCATCGGTATGTTACTTGCCGTAGATTGGATCATCGATATCTTCATACCTAGTTCAATATTGTTACCGGAAAGTCTATTTACTCATTCCGTAATACATCATTCCATGACTAACTCATTAGTCATTTGCTTGCAAGGCTTATTATGATGTGTATTACCGAGAGGGCACAGATATACCTCTCTCATACTTGGAGTGACAAATCCTTATCTCGATTCATGCCAACCCAACAAGACACCTTCGGAGATACCTGCAGAGCATCTTTATAATCACGCAGTTACGTTGTGACGTTTGATAGCACATAAGGCATTCCTCCGGTATCCGGGAGTTGTATGATCTCATAGTTAGAGGAATATGTATTTGACATGAAGAAAGCAATAGTAAAAACTGAACGATCATTATGCTAAGCTAACTGGTGGGTCATGTCCATCACATCATTCTCCTAATGATGTGATCCCGTTCATCAAATGAGAACACATGTCTATGGTTAGGAAACTTAACCATCTTTGATTAACGAGCTAGTCTAGTAGTGGCTTACTTGGGACATGGTGTTTTGTCTATGATTCCACACATGTATCAAGTTTCCAGTTAATACAATTCTAGCATGAATAATAAACATTTATCATGATATAAGGAAATATAAAATAACAACATTATTATTGCCTCTAGGGCATATTTCCTTCACGTACAGCCCACGGGGCATGTCGGTCCGTGGAAAAACTACGGGAGCATTTGGTCTCTTGCTCACCAGGGATTATGGATCTCGATCTGCATCGTTTCCGTGGGGCAGTTTCCATCTCACAAGGGGTCGGGGAGGAAACCCACGATGCGGCGCCTAATTAATTCTTTACTGCCTCCCTCCAGCGACAACGCTCTACCATAGGCCTCCAATCCTCCTTCTCCTTCCTCCAAGATTCGATCCAAACTGCAACATGATGTTGATGTCTACACACGCTTCTACTCTTGTAGACTATGTTGGGCCTCCAAGCGCAGAGGTTTGTAGGACAGCAGCAATTTCCCTCAAGTGGATGACCTAAGGTTTATCGAACTCAGGGAAGTAGAGGTTGAAGATGGTCTCTCTCAAGCAACCCTGCAACTAAGATACAAGAAGTCTCTTGTGTCCCCAACACACCTAATACAACTAGGAGTTGTATAGATGCACTAGTTCGGCGAAGAGATGTTAAATGGCAAGTGATATGGATGGCAAAACAAAGTAATATAAATCTGTAATAAAAGGTGCAGCAAGCAAACAAGTGGTAAACGGGAGCACAAATGGTATTGCAAAGGTGGAAACAAGGCCTAGGGATCATACTTTCACTAGTGGAAACTCCCAACAACATTAATATAATCGAATCACATGATATTTCCCATAAAACATGCAATGGAGACGCACCCGGAGGTCATTCCTCCGTGGTCAAGAGAGGACGAGAATTATGTAGGGCTACAAAAGCACACCTCAAAGTTCGTAGGTCTCTATCTAAGGATTTCCCAATGTCACCGCGGCCATCCAAAGAGAGTCCCACAATCACCACAACATATCTAAAGGATAGTCAAAGACAAGCACCAAGAGACTCTCAATCTTCAATCAACACACAAGAGAGGAAATCACTCATGAAAATATTTTTCTAATCCATGTCCAATAGACCGCTGTCACCTTGGTCTCGGAGATTATACTAGATAAAGACAAGTGAGTACATCAATCCAATACATAGAAGAAGGGGAAATATCATGGGATCACCCTAGATTAACATAGCCTATGATCACAACGAAGGTCACATCATGGGAGAGAGAGATAACCACATAGCTACACGTACGAGCCTCGGCCCCGGAGAAGACTACTCACACATGGACATGGTGAGGAGGTGGTTGATGATGGTGTTGATGGAGAGGTGCAGCCCCGCGAGGAGGAGATGGCCGGCGGCAGCCACGGAGGCGGCGGCGGCGGCCCTTGGGGGCGGCGGCGGCCCTCGGGGCTGCGGCGGCCCTAGGGGGCAGCGGCTCCTTGGCCCCCCTTCTTCCTTGTGGATGGTGCTGCAATGGTGCTGCTCCTCCCCTCCAAGACGGCGGCTTGGGAGGAGGAAAATTCGTGGCCCTTGGTGACCTAGGTTTCCTCTCTTTATATAGACACTCGGATTCCCGTCATCAGATTTTGGGCCTCAGTAAAATAGGCTTTACTCGGCCGTCCGGACTCCGATTTGGACGAAATTTATATCCAGAAGCATCGCCTCGAAATTCCTCACAACTTTCGCAACTAGACTATTTCCGTTTGACGTCGTCTTCGGGCCGGGACGTGACCATATTTAGAAAACGTTCTCAGACAGATTTCAGGAAAGTCAGAGTCCTACTCCAATACGACTCTTTTTGCGTTTTTGTCGATTTTCAAGTAATTCCTACACAATAAAGTGTAAAACAAGAACATTGTGCACTTTTGCAACCATTAGTAGGTTAGTCCAAATATGATCAAAAGTGTATGGAAGTGCATAAATATCATAGCAATATCACACAAAAAGGGCATGGAGCAAGCAGAAATTATAGATACGTTTTGGACGTATCAGATGTTCTCCATGGTTTGGATGGGGATACCATGTGAGCAGGGAAATCTCCGCTTGGGGGTCTACTCCCAGGCTTTTCCATCCCCAAGAACCAAATGAGCCCTAAGTGTTTGACCAAGTCAGAGTCAATATTTAGTACGTTGGTTATATGGCCCATGTACAGTCGCTCACCATCTCCACGTGACTTCTGTCGCTGCCGCTATCTCTTTTGTTGTCGCGGCCGAATCTCTCCCGATGCATTCATCGCCCCACCGTCACAGGAAGAAAAGCTAGATTAAACTACGGGGCTGATACGTGTCTAACATATATATAATATTTTATTGTTCCATGCTATTATATTATCTATCTTGGATGTTTTATTTGCATTTATATGCTATTTTATATGATTTTTGGGACTAACTTATTAACCCAGAGCCCAATGCCAGTTTTTCCTTGTTTTTGAGTTTCGCAGAAAAGGAATATCAAACAGAGTCCAAATGGAACGAAACTTTTTGAGATTTTTCTTGGACCAGAAGACATTAGATGGACTTGGAGTACACACCAGGGGATCCGTGAGGCGGCCACAAGGGTAGGGCACGCCCCCTACCTTGTGGGCCCTCGTGCCTCCCCCGACCGACTTCTTCCGCCCATAAATACCAATATATTCCAGAAACATCAGAACATCCATCGAAACCACTTTTCCGCCGCCATAACCTACTGTTCTCGTGAGATCCCATCTGGAGGCTTGTTCCGGTACTCTGTCGAAGTGGGAATCAACCACGGATTGCATCTACATCAACCCTATTGCCCTTCCGATGAAGTGTGAGTACTTTACCACAGACCTACGGATCCATAGCTAGTAGCTAGATGGCTTCTTCTCTCTCTTTGATCTTCAATACCATGTTCTCCTCGTTGTTCTTGGAGATCTATCCGATGTAATCTCCTTTTGCGGTGTGTTTGTCAAGATCCTATGAATTGTGGGTTTACAATCAGATTATCTATGAATAATATTTAAGTTTCTTCTGAATTCGTTTATGCATGATCTTATATCTTAGTAATTCTCTTCAAACTATCGGTTTTGTTTGGCCAACTAGATTGATAATTCTTGCAATGGGTGAAGTGCTTTGCTTTGGGTTCAATCTTGCGGTCCTCAATCCCAGTGACAGTAGGGGACATGACATGTATTGTATTGTTGCCATCGAAGATAAAAAAATGGGGTTTTCATCATATTGCTTGAGTTAATTCCTCTACATCATGTCATCTTGCTTAAGGCGTTACTCCGTTCTTATGAACTTAATACTCTGGATGCAGGCACGAGTCGGTTGATGTGTGGAGTAATAGTAGTAGATGCAAGTAGATGCAGGCAGGAGTCGGTCTACTTGTCTTGGCTGTGATGCCTTTATTCATGATCATTGCCATAGATGTCGTTATAGTTATTCTCTTTTCTATCAATTGCTTGACAGTAATTGATGTCGCTTAAAGCTACGTCGGTATTTCCCTGAAGAGGAAGGGATGATGCAGCACATCGGCGGTAGGTATTCCCCTCAGATGTGAAACCAAGGTTATCGAACCAGTAGGAGAACCAAGCAACACAACGTAAACAGCACCTGCACACAAATAACAAATAGTTGCAACCCGACGTGTAAAAGGGGTTGTCAATCCGTTTAGGGTAACAGATGTGATAGAGTTGTAAATATTGTTTGATTGGATAATAAATAAGATAAATTGCAGCAAGGTATATTTGGGTTTTTTGGTTTAGTAGATCTGAAAATTAAAGCAAAGGCAAATAGATCGCAAAGGCAAATATATGATAAAGAAGACCCGGGGGCCTTCGGTTTCACTAGTGGCTTCAAATTACTGTTGGGCAATTGATAGAACCTTAAATAATTATGACGATATCCAGGCAATGATCATTACATAGGCATCTGATACGTCCAAAACGTATCTATAATTTCTGCTTGCTCCATGCCTCTTTTGGGTGATATTGCTATGATATTTATACACTTCCATACACTTTTGATCATATTTGGACTAACCTATTAACTCAGTGCACCCCAGTGCTAGTTTCTGTTTTCTGCTGTTTTTGTATTTCAGGTTTTCCCATCACGTAAACTGCCAGAAAAATCCCGGAAAAATTATATAAAAAATCAACGTTCCGGAAGCTTCCACACGGCCGAAGTAGGGCCGGAGGGGGGCCACCAGGGCTCCAGGCGCCCTGGTGGCGCGACCCCCCTCCTGGCCGCGCCGGGGGGCGCCTGGGCCCCCCAGGCCTCCGCTGATGCCCCCCTTTGGCATATATTTAACACGCGTCCCGAAACCCTCGAGGACGGAACCCTTTTTCGCGATCTCATCTCTGTTCCGCCGCCGCCGCGCTTCCAAGATCGGGAGCACCAGGAGAACTCTTCCCGGCACCCTGCCGGAGGGGAGGATCACCACCGGGAGCCTCTCCACCACCATGGACGCCTCCAGGATGAGTTGTGAGTAGTTTCCCTTGGACCATGGGTCCATGACCAGTAGCTATGTGATGTTCTCCTCCCCTTCTTGTGCTTCACTAATTAGACCTCGTGAGCTGCCCTACATGATCGAGGCACATATGTAATCCTTATGTTGTTGCTATGTTGAGTTTGCTGGGATCCGATGGATTGTGAGATTATGTTCAGATTGTGTTTGAGTAATATATTTGATTCGCCTCTTTTATATTTATGTTCTTAAGTAATTCTTGCATGTTCTCCGTTGCTATTTATTGCTTTGGCCAAGTAGTAGGTAGTGACTCCAAGAGGGAACGTTATGCTTGATTGTGGGTTCATGCCCCTCGATGACTAGCTTGAGTGACAGAAACATGAGTCTAGGGGATGTGTTGTTGCCACAAGGGGGAAAACAACGGTGCTTGTGCCCGCGGGTGCAAGGATTGTTTACTTTACGCAAAGTTCTTTTAATGCAGTTGTCTGTTCCTTTGAGTTTACACTATGGGTGGGACTCGCAACTTAATACCAGCGAGATGTTCTGGATAGATATCTCAAGGTAGATAATTAGTAGTAGATGCAGATGGATTTCGGTCTACTTGCCTTGGCGTACCGCGCATGCTTTGAACCTCTACCTTTCTTGCAACATAGTTAGCATTGGTTTGCGCACATAATTCTGTCAATTGCCCAGCTGTAATTCGTTTACCTCACATAGCTGTTTTATCGCCTTTTGGGAGAGAGACATCACTAGTGAACATCATGGGACCCCGGTCCATATTACCATCACTGATCACATCCGCTATTTACTTTCCTCTTTTACTTACTAGTTGCAGCAATACCTATCACTATTATCACTTGCGTTTGATCCTTTGTAAACGACAAGGGCGGAGGGATTGACAACCTCTCTGTACTCGTTGGGAGCAAAGTTATTTGTATCTGTGTGCAGGTCCAAGTTGATTGCTAATATCTGGCGCCGTTAGCAGTTGACACCTTCTTGTTGAAACTAGGAGTCTCAGGGGAAATCGATCCTTGGTATCTTTGCCAAGGGAAAACTACCGCTACACTGCATCTCAAACCTTCCACTTGGGGTAACCAACGAGGGGCGAGAAGCCATCAAGCAAAGTTTTCTGGCGCCATTGCCGGGGACTCCACTCTTCAAGATAGGGGAGTTGCACGCTATCTTTTACCTTTTCTTTTTAGTCTTGTTAGTTTACCTTTCAGTTTTTGCTTTAGTATCTTTTATCGAAAATCACAAAAATAGTTATCTTGTTTGCTTGCTGCTATGGGTTCCACCGAGAACACCAAGTTGTGTGACTTCACTAGTCACAACAACGATGACTTTATCTGCACGCCTATCACTACACCTGCCACTTCAGCACCTCCGTATGAAATTAACCTGCTTTACTGAACCTAGTTATGAAAGATCAATTCTCCGGTGCTGGAGATGATGCTGCTTTACACTTAAACAATTTTGTTGAACTCTGTGATATGCAAAAGTACCAAGAAATAGACGGTAATATTGCTAAGCTTAAGCTTTTTCCTTTCTCCTTGAGAGGAGGAGCTAAAATTTGGTTTCAATCTTTGCCTAGAAATAGCATAGATTCATGGGACAAGTGCAAAGATGCTTTTATTGGAAAATACTATCCACCTGCTAAAATTATCCAACTAAGGAGTAACATAATGAATTTTAAACAATTGGATAATGAACACGTTGCCCAAGCTTGGGAACGTATGAAATCTCTTGTCAAGAACTGCCCTACTCATGGTTTGACTACTTGGATGGTTATCCAAACTTCTTATGCAGGCTTGAACTTTACCTCGCGGAACTTGTTAGATTCGGCTGCGGGAGGAACCTTTATGTCAACTACACTTGGTTCTGCCACAAAGCTTCTCGATGAGATGATGACCAATTATTCCCAATGGCACACCGAACGCGCTCCAACAGGTAGGAAGGTAAACTCTGTCGAGGAGATTTCCTCCCTAAATGAAAAAGTTGACTTGATCATGTCTCTACTTTCGAAGCAATCTTCTGTTGATCCTCTGATGTTCCCTTAAATTCTTTGATTGCTCAAGAAGAAGTAGATGTGAACTTTATCTCTAGAAACAATTTTAATAACAATGCTTATAGGAGTAATTTTGGTAGCAATCCTAGACCGTTCCCCTCTAATTCCTATGGGAATAACAATGCTTATCCTAGCACCAAGAACTCCACTACTGAACTAGAGATTATGCTTAAAGATTTCATCACTACCCAAAAAGCCTTTAATAATAGTGTAGAAGAAAAACTAAACAAACTAGATGATCTCTCTTCGAAGGAAGACAATTTAGCCCATGAGGTAGAATTGCTTAAAATTAGAACTTCTCCTCTTGAGGAGAGGAAGGTCACTCCTATGAATGCTATTCAAGTGCAAATTAATGAAAACATTAGGATGTTGGCTAAACTTAAAGAGAGATGGGCTAGAGAAAGGGAGGAAGAAGATAGAATTAAGAACCTTCCTACCCACCACACTGTTGCTACTATCCAAGTTGTTGAGGATATCCAAACTCTTAGCACCCAATGCACTCCTGGTCCCATTGGACCTATTAATGGTGATGCTATGACTATAGAAACTACCAAACAAGTGAGCATAAAGGACACCACTACCACGTTACTTGATAGTAGTGACCTTGATTTTGATAATTGCACTCTTACCGAAGTTATTGATTTCCTTCACAAGATGGCTAAAGATCCCCACACTAGCACGCTTAATCTTGCCTTCACAGAGCATATCACTAATGCTCTCATCAAAGCTAGGGAGGAGAAACTTAGAGTAGAAGCCTCCATACCTAGAAAGCTAGAAGATGGTTGGGATCCTATGATTAAAATTAAGTTGAATAACTTCTCTTGCTATGCTTTATGTGATGTTGTAGCTAGTACCTCCGTTATGCCCAAAAGAATATATGATATGCTTAAATTGAAACCTTTTGATTCTTGTTCTTTCGGTGTTCGTCTCGTTGATTCTTCCATAAAGAAACCTTTGGGGAGGATCGACGATGTTCTTATCATTGTCAATGACAATTACGTTCCCGTTGATTTTACTATTATGGATATTGAATGTGAACCTTCTTGTCCAATTATTTTGGGACGTCCTTTTCTTCGCACCGTTGGTGCTATCATTGACATGAAAGAGGGGATATAAGATTCCAATTTCCTCTCAAGAAAGGGATGGAACATTTCCCTCAAAAGAAGATTAAGTTACCTTTTGAGTCAGTTATACGGGCTAGCTATTCTTTTACTCTTGATAAGACTTGATCTTTTTGCATTATGCCTAGCTTAAAGGCATAAAAGAAAGCGCATTTGGGAGGCAGCCCACAATGAATAAAATTTTATTTTGCTTTTGTTGTGTCTAGATGTTGTTACTACAGTAGCATCATCATTGTATCTTTGCTTTTCAACTTTGTGCCAAGTGTAGCCTCTGATTGCAAGAAAGTTCAAAAGTTGTGACGTGCTGTCCAGGAAACAGATTCTGTCCTTGGACAGAAAATTCGTATAAAATCACCAGATCATCTTTTTGGTCTGAATTTTTTCGACAGCGTGCTCTATACAATTGTCTTTTGGGTGTCTGTTCTGAGTTTTTTTATTAGAGTTGCAGAAGTGCCCCGAAAAAATCATTTACTACCTGCTGTTCTGTTTTTCATAGATTCTGTCCTGTTTTGCCTTTCCTTCATTTTGCAAACCTTGAGCTTGCTTTTTCTTTGCAAAAACCTTTTGGCAATCTTGAGAAACAGTAGACCTTCAAGAATATCCTTATTTCCAGCAAGGAACAATTATATTATTATGGGTACTAACCTCGCTAATCAGATTATGATGAGTTATGTATGAAGGGAGTTTTCAAGTGTGCGAGGGAAGATGATAAAAAGATTCAGGAGTGTCAAGCGCTCAAGCTTGGGGATGCCCCCATGCACCCCCAAGAAATATTCAAGGAGACTCAAGCGTCTAAGCTTGGGGATGCCCCCGTGCATCCCCTTCTCCATCAACATTAGCAGTTCGTCTTTCGTTCCGCTATATTTTTATCACTTCATGTGTTATGTGCTATGCTTGGAGCGTCTTGCTTTTAGTTTTCCTTTTTAGTTTTCCTTTTTAGCTTTGCTAGCTTTTCATAACGAGTTGGAACTCAGCTTTCTTTGTGTGGGAGAGAGACACGCTCCACTTCAACCTAGAACACAACATAGAATTTTCATGTCTATCTTTGCTATGTATGTTCTTGGTCTTTCAATAGCTACTATCATGTTCAGCTCTTAGTTTTCATGCTTATCTTTTTAAAGAGCCTTTTGTTTAGTTGGTCGCTGGAACTCTCATTAGTTATCATGCTTATCTTATTAAGAGAGTTTGCTTCTGTTGCATTGGTCGATATGTCTATGATAAAAATGCTACGTGCATAATGGTACTTAGTAGTTCATGTTTTCTTATGGTTAGTCTCAAATAGCTGGGGGGTTCCCAATGTGTTATTGGAGTACCAACATGATTTGTTTGCCTACGATGTGGTATGGTTTAGTAATATCTTACTTCAAGAATTTATTTTGATTGACTTGGCGTATGCTCACGCATATTTAAGACTGTAAAGAAAGTCTGTCAAGCCTTGATGATCTTTTATTTCTGAGTAGCGATATAACTTCCATGCCTGATTCAATGTTGCTTTGTCGCTCAGCGTGATTATGACCGTCATTGCTCTTTTAGTTGGTCGCTCCCAGTCTTTTGCTAACCTCCACCTGTACTAAGCGGACTGACTGCTTGTGCATCCAAATCCTTTAAACCAGTTATGCCATATGAGTCCACCATACCTTCCTATACATGGTATTTACCTGCCATTCCTAACGAAGACTTTCATGTACCATCTCGAAATTATTAAAAAAAGCATTTCTGTTTTGTGCCTCTGTTTTAGTTCATGAGGAAGTAGTAGTTAATTCATGATCTTTTTAAGTTGGACAAGCTTCACCCCGGGATTGCATGTCTAATGTGCAACCCCATAATACGAGAAGGAACTGGCATAGAGTGCGCCCGGCTCATTAAAAAATAATATAAACAAACAAACCCTCCTTCACGCTTTGTTCATGAGAAATCATAAAACTTTGGCAGTGTTAAACAAAGGAGATTAAGAGGATGTGATCGTCCTCATTCGGGAGCCGTTCCTCGAAACTTGTCCATCTCAAGAAGTGATTGAGTTATCTGCTAGCATTCGTTGACGAAACATGCATATCCAAAAAAATAATTTTTATTTCTGTTTTTAAAACCAAGAGCTCTGGTACATGCTTTGTCTTTGTTTCCGACCACGGGTTTTCAACCTTGCCAACAAAAGCCACGGTTCGAGAGTCTCCACCTTCTTTAAGCACCAACTACTAAGAGCATGATTGTCATTCTGAGTGTAATGTGCATTGTCCCAAAGTACCATTGTCTTTTGCATGATTGTGATATCGTTTATTCTGAAATCATTGTATCTAGTCATCACTTAAACCTTGGAGGTGCCCCTGCATTTATGTTTTGCTTCACTAAAGGGGGCAAGCGAGATATCACTTTATCATATTTGCACACCATGCTCATTACAAATCTATTTGATGTTTCAGTATCATGTTGTAAAACTTTCAGTTCTTTGTGATTTTCTCATGAGGCAACTTAATTACTACAGATTCATTGTCTCAGTAAGCTTTTGTCATGTGACTATGAAAAGTCCTTATATGGTTAATAGCATGTCACCACAGAAATTATACTTGTTATCATTTACCTACTCGAGGACGAGCAGGAATTAAGCTTGGGGATGTTGATACGTCCAAAACGTATCTATAATTTCTGCTTGCTCCATGCCTCTTTTGGGTGATATTGCTATGATATTTATACACTTCCATACACTTTTGATCATATTTGGACTAACCTATTAACTCGGTGCACCCCAGTGCCAGTTTCTGTTTTCTGCTGTTTTTGTATTTCAGGTTATCCCATCACGTAAACTGCCAGAAAAATCCAGGAAAAATTATATAAAAAATCAGCGTTCCGGAAGCTTCCACAAGGCCGAAGTAGGGCCGGAGGGGGGCCACCAGGGCTCCAGGCGCCCTGGTGGCGCGGCCCCCTCCTGGCCGCGCCGGGGGGGCGCCTGGGCCCCCCAGGCCTCCGCTGATGCCCCCCTTTGGCATATATTTAACACGCGTCCCGAAACCCTCGAGGACGGAACCATTTTTCGCGATCTCATATCTGTTCCGCCGCCGCCGCGCTTCCAAGATCGGGAGCACCAGGAGAACTCTTCCCGGCACCCTGCCAGAGGGGAGGATCACCACCGGGAGCCTCTCCACCACCATGGACTCCTCCCGGATGAGTTGTGAGTAGTCTCCCTTGGACCATGGGTCCATGACCAGTAGCTATGTGATGTTCTCCTCCCCTTCTTGTGCTTCACTAATTAGACCTCGTGAGCTGCCCTACATGATCGAGGCACATATGTAATCCTTATGCTGTAGCTATGTTAAGTTTGCTGGGATCCGATGGATTGTGAGATTATGTTCAGATTGTGTTTGAGTAATATATTTGATTCACCTCTTTTATATTTATGTTCTTAAGTAATTCTTGCATGTTCTCCGTTGCTATTTATTGCTTTGGCCAAGTAGTAGGTAGTGACTCCAAGAGGGAACGTTATGCTTGATTGTGGGTTCATGCCCCTCGATGACTAGCTTGAGTGACAGAAACATGAGTCTAGGGGATGTGCTGTTGCCACAAGGGGGAAAACAACGGTGCTTGTGCCCGCGGGTGCAAGGATTGTTTACTTTACGCAAAGTTCTTTTAATGAAGTTGTCTGTTTCTTTGAGTTTACACTATGGGTGGGACTCGCAACTTAATACCAGCGAGATGTTCTGGATAGATATCTCAAGGTGGATGATTAGTAATAGATGCAGATGGATTTCGGTCTACTTGCCTTGGCGTACCGCGCATGCTTTGAACCTCTACCTTTCTTGCAACATAGTTAGCATTGGTTTGCGCACATAATTCTGTCAATTGCCCAACTGTAATTCGTTTACCTCACATAGCTGTTTTATCGTCTTTTGGGAGAGAGACATCACTAGTGAACATCATGGGACCCCGGTCCATATTACCATCACTGATCACATCCGCTATTTACTTTCGGCTTTTACTTACTAGTCAATACCTATCACTATTATCACTTGCGTTTGATCCTTTGTAAACGACAAGGCCGGAGGGATTGACAACCTCTCTGTACTCGTTGGGAGCAAATTTATTTGTATCTGTGTGCAGGTCCAAGTTGATTGCTAATATCTGGCGCCGTTAGCAGTTGACACCTTCTTGTTGAAACTAGGAGTCTCAGGGGAAATCGATCCTTGGTATCTTCTCCAAGGGAAAACTACCACTACACTGCATCTCAAACCTTCCACTTGGGGTAACCAACGAGGAGCGAGAAGCCATCAGCATCACATCCAAGATTAGTAGACCGACTACTGCCTGCATCTACTACTATTACTCCACACATCGACCACTATCCAACATGCATCTAGTGTATTAAGTTCACAGAAAAATGGAGAATGCATTAAGAACGATGACATGATGTAGACAAGATCCGTTTATCTATGGTGTCAGATAAGGATCTCGTCGTTTTATCCTTAGTGGCAACGATACATACGTGTCGGTTCCCTTTCTGTCACTGGGATCAAGCACCGTAAGATTGAACCCACTACCGGGCACCTCTTCTCATTGCAAGATAAATAGATCAAGTTTGCCAAACAAAACCCAAATATCGGAGAAAAAATACGAGGCTATAAGAGATCATGCATATAAGAGATCACAGAAACTCGAATAACTTTCATGGATATAAAAAGATAGATCTGATCATAAACTCAAAGTTCATCGGATCCCAACAAACACACCGCAATAAGAGTTACATCATATGGATCTCCAAGAGACCATTGTATTGATAATCAAAAGAGAAAGAGGAAGCCATCTAGCTAGTAACTACGGACCCGAAGTCTACAAAGAACTACTCACGCATTACCGGAGAGGCACCAATGGAAGTGGTGAACCCCTCCGTGATGGTGTCTAGATTGGATCTGGTGGTTTTGGACTCTGCGGCGGCTGGATGAATATTTCGTCGACTCCCCTAGGGTCTCTGGAATACTCTGGTATTTATAGAGCAAAGAGGCGGTGTGGGAGGCTACCGAGGTGGGCACAACCCACCTGGGCGCGCTAGGGGCGCTGGCGCACCCTAGTGGGTTGTGCCCCCCTTGGGGCACCCCCCAGGTGCTGCCTTGGCCCATCAGGTGTCTTCTGGCCCATAAAAATTCTCCAAAAGGTTTCGCGGTGTTTGGGTCCGTTTCATGTTGATTTCATGCGATGTAAAAAACATGCTGAAAACAGCAACTGGCACTTGGCACTATGTTAATATGTTAGTACCAAAAATGATATAACATGACTATAAAATGATTGTAGAGCATCGAAGAATGATAATATAACAGCATGGAACAAACAAAAATTATAGATACGTTAGAGACATATCAGCATCCCCAAGCTTAACTCATGCTCGTCCTCAAGTCGGTAAGTGATAAAAACAGAATTTTTGATGTGGAATGCTGCCTATCATGTCATATCATATTCTTTTCTTTATAGCATGGACATTTGGACTTTTATATGGTTCAAAGCAATAGTCTAGTTTTGACATAAAAATTTAGATACTCAAGCATATCAACAAGCAACCATCTGTTTCAAAATATCAATGCTAAAATAAGTTATCCCTAGCCCATTATGCTCAACCATTGATCCATTCATGAAACACATTCGTATATTAGTTACACCCAATGCTTAAGTACGATCATAGTGTTTCGTATTTGGTTCTTGTAAGAGAAGATGGAGACTCAAATTCAAAAATAAAAATTGCATAAGTAAAAGAAAGGCCCTTCGCAGAGGGAAGTAGGGATTTTTAGAGGTGCCAGAGCTCAAAGCTTAAATTGAGAGATATATTTTTTTAGGAGGTATACTTGTCCCACCAACGAGAACAACTTGAGGTTCCCAACACTTTCCATGCTAGATATATCATAGGCGGTTCCCAAACAGAAAATAAAGTTTATTCCTTTTCCACCTAACTTTCACAAGCCATGGCTAGCCGAATCCACGGTTGCCTTCCATACCAACACTTTCCAAGGAATTTATTATTTGACAACATAAAGTATTTTTTTTCATTTTGGGACTGGGCATCCCTAATACCTTTGCCTTACTCTGGTGCAATGACAAGTGAATAAACACTCATCGTTGGAATAACACATCTAGCATGGAAAATATTGGCCACCCTCACCGCCTCGCGAGCAGTACGGGCACACAAAAGGGAAATTTATTTTGAAAATTATACATGGCACATACAAATTTTCTTACAACGACAAGGAAATACGGCATATAGGTAGGTATGGTGGACTCATGTGCAAAACCGGGATTAAAGATTTTGGATGCACAAGTAGAGATCATACTTAGTGCAAAATGAAGGCTAGCAAAAGACTGGGAAGCGACCAACCATGAAACAAATAATCTCGTAAGTGAACATTGAGCATAAATAACACTGAATAATGCACCACAAGTAGGATATAATTTCATTGCATAATTATTGACTTTCATGCTTGCATAGGGAATCACAAACTTCAACACTAATATGCTTACTAGAGCACAATTACTCATCAACATAACTCACATCTCACATCATCATGTCTCAAAACTATTACAAGGAATCAAGTTTATTTGTCCAATGATCTTCATGAAAGTTTTTATTATATCCTTCTTGGATATCTATCACTTTGGGACTAATTTTCATGTGTTTCTTTTGATAAGCTCAAACAAATAGAAGTGAAGATCAGGAGCATATTCTTTCTTTATTTATCTCAAAATAATATAAGTGAAGCAAGAGAGAATTTCTTTAAAATTTCACTAACTCTCAAATAAGTCTAAGTGAAGCAAGGGAGTTTTCTTCAAAAATATTAAGCACATTGTGCTGAAAAAGATATAAGTGAAGCACTAGAGCAAGTCCTAGCTCATAAAAATTTGAGTGAAGCATAGAGAGCTATTCTAACAAGTCATGGCATAATTTTGGCTCTCTCAAATAGGTGTGTACAGCAAGGATTGATGACTTAAAAGAAAAAGAAAACAAGAAAAGACTCATATCATACAAGACGCTCCAAGCAGAACACATATCATGTGATGAATAAAAATATAGTCTCGAGTAAAATACCAATAGTTGTTGGAAGAAAGCGGGGATGCCACTCGGGGGCATCCCCAAGCTTAGTTGGTTGCTCATTTTTCGATAATAGCTTGGGATGCCGGGGCATTCCCAAGCTTAGGCTCTTCCATCCTTCCTTCATCCATCATAAGAGAACCCAAAACTTGAAAACTTCAATCACACAAAACTTCAACAAAACCTTCGTGAGATCCATTAGTATAAGAAAGCAAACCACTACTATAAGTGTTGTGTAAAACCAATTCATATTTTTTTTGTATTATATCTACTGTATTCCAACTTTTCTATGGCAAAACCTCATCAAAGAAAACCATAGAATCATCAAAATAAGCACACAACACAAAGAAAACAGAATCTGTCAAAAACAAAACAGTCTGTAGTAATCTGGAAGTATTGAATACTTCTGGAAGTCTAAAAATCATAAAACAATTAGCGCCACGTGTGAAATTTGTATATTAATCTTCTCCAAAAAGAATCAACTAAAAAGCACTTTTTGTTAAAAATGAGATTTTTTTTTCTCGTGAGCGCAAAAGTTCTGTCATTTTCAGCAAGATCAAACAACTATCACCCAAGAAGATCCTATCGGTTCTACTTGGCACAAACACTAATTAAAGCACAAAAAACACAATCATATCAGTAGCATAATTGTGCTAACACTCAAGAACAGAAAGCAAAAACAAATTTTATTCATTGGGTTGCCTCCCAACAAGCGCTATCATTTTACACCCTTGGCTAGGCATAAGGCAAGGATCTAAGTTTTGTCATCCAAAGTTTTGGCAACCTTTTTAAGGGATTTCTCAAACCCGGGAGGCTCCTTACGCTTCCCTAAATTCTTCGAAAAAGAAACCATCTTATGATCCAAAATATCCAAACGCTTGTTGCAAAGAGTAATTAAGGCGTTCCTGTGATTACTACCATTGAGGTGCTTGAGGGGTTCATTATATTTCTGTATTTCAACCATATGTTTATGAAAATCACCAAGTTTGTCAAACATTTGAACTCAGGGGTAAAGGAAAACCCCTTCTTCTTAGGAGGAATTCCCAGAATTCCTTCAAAAAATTCATAGGCAGCATTTGCATCAAGCTCAATAAAATTTCCTTTCGAGGCAAAATCAAGAAGTTGTCTATGATGCAAAGCTAATACTATGTAAAAATTACGAAGCAAAACTTTAGCATCCCCCTTTAGATTGGAAACACGATGCGATTCCATAAGCCTATACCAGGCATCTTTCATATTTTCTCCTTGTCCTTGCTTGAAGTAAAGAACTTCAAAATCTGGTGACAAAGGAGGGGTAGGGATGCTAGCCATCGGGACTAGAGACAAGATATTGGTGAAAAAGAGATTCGAATAAAACGGCAAATGTTTGTGAAGTGGGGGAGAGGAAAACGAGAGGCAAATGGCAAATAATGTAATTGCGAGGAGATGAGATTTGTGATTAGGAACCTAGTATATGTTGAAGATTCTTCCCGGCAACGGCGCCAGAAATTCCTTTTGATGTCGCTTAAAGCTACGTCGGTATTTCCCCAAAGAGGAAGGTATGATGCTGCAGAACGGCAGTAGGTATTTCCCTCAGATGTGAAACCAAGGCTATCAAACCAATAGGAGAATCAAGCAACACAACGTAAACAATACCTACACACAAATAACAAATACTCGCAACCCGACGTGTAAAAGGGGTTGTCAATCCCTTTCGGGTAACGGACGTGATAGAGTTGTAAATATTGATAGATTGGATAATAAATAAGATAAATTGCAGAAGGTATTTTTTTGGTTTTTGGTTTAGTAGATCAGAAAATATAAGCAAAGGTAAATAGATCGCAAAGGCAAATATATGAGAAAGAAGACCCGGGGGCCGTAGGTTTCACTAGTGCCATCTCTTGAGAAAAATAGCAAAACGGTGGGTAAACAAATTACTATTGAGCAATTGATAGAACTTCAAATAATTATGACGATATCCAGGCAATGATCATTACATTGGCATCACGTCCAAGATTAGTAGACTGACTCCTGCCTGCATCTACTACTATTACTCCACACATTGACCGCTATCCAACATGCATCTAGTGTATTAAGTTCATGGAAAAATAGAGTAATGCATTAAGAATGATGACATGATGTGGACAAGATCCGTTTATCTATGGCGTTAGATATGGATCTCGTCATTTTATCCTTAGTGGCAACGATACATACGTGTCGGTTCCCTTTCTGTCACTGGGATCAAGCACCGTAAGATTGAACCCACTACTGGGCACCTCTTCCCATTGCAAGATAAATAGATCAAGTTGGCCAAATAAAAACAAAATATCTGAGAAGAAATATGAGGCTATAAGAGATCATGCATATGAGGGATCAAAGAAACTCAAATAACTTTCAGGGATATAAAAATATATATCTAATCATAAACTCAAAGTTCGTCGGATCCAAATAAACACACCGTAAAAAGAGTTACATCATATGGATCTCCAAGAGACCATTGTATTGATAATCAAAAGATATAGGGGAAGCCATCTAGCTACTAACTACGCACCCAAAGGTCTACAACGAACTACTCACGCAACATCGGAGAGGCACCAATGGAACTGGTGAATCCCTCCGTGATGGTGTCTAGATTGGATCTGGTGGTTCTGGACTCTGCGGCAGCTGGATGAATATTTCTTCGACTCCCCTAGGGTTTCTGGAATATTGTGGTATTTATAGAGCAAAGAGGCGGTGCGGGAGGCCACCGAGGTGGGCATAACCCACCTGGGCGCGCCAGGGGGGCCTGGCGCGCCCTGCTGAGGTATGCCCCCCTTGGGGCCGCCCCCAGGTGCTGCCTAGGCCAATCAGGTGTCTTCTGGCCCATAAAAATCCTCCAAAAAGTTTTGCGGTGTTTGGGCTCCGTTTGATATTGATTTCCTGCGATGTAAAAAACATGAAGAAAATAGCAACTGGCACTTGGCACTATGTTAATAGGTTAGTACCAAAAAATGATATAAAATGATTGTAAAACATCCAAGAATGATAATATAACAGCATGGCACAATCAAAAATTATAGATACATTGGAGGCCTATAAGTAATTCGTTCACCCACCGTAAACTTGCTATCACGAGAGAAGCCACTAGTGAAACATATGGCCCCCGGGTCTCTTTTACATCTTATAAGTTTTAGATCTATTATTTTACAATCTTTTACTTTTCAATCTATAAACCAAAAACCCAAAAATATTTACTTTATTTGTTTATCTATCTCTATCAGATCTCACTTTTGCAAATAACCTAGAAGGGATTGACAACCCCTTTATAGCGTTGGGTGCAAGTTGTTGATTGTTTGTGCAGGTATTTGGCGACTTGTGTGTAATATCCTACTGGATTGATACCTTGCTTCTCAACAAACTGAGGGAAATACTTACTTCACTCTGCTGCACACCCTTTCCTCTTCAAGGGAAACACCAACGTTACCATGGGAAAGCAGCGAGTAAGCAGAAGAATTTCTAGCGCCGTAGCCGATGAGATCTATGCCAAGTCAATACCTACCAAGTACCTATCATTAAACTCTCATCTCTTGCATTTACATTATTTTCCATTCACCTCTCGTTTTCCTTTCCCCCATTTCTAAAATGATTTTTGAAAAAATTTCCTTTGCCTTTTTTCGCCCTTCTTTCGTCGTGTTCGCTTGCTTTTTGTGTGCTTGTGTGTTGGATTGTTTTCTTTGTTACAATGACTCAACCAAAAACATAGATCCTTACTCTAGAAGGTTTGAAGAAATTGATAACAATGGTAAAGCTTTATGTCCCTACAATTTGAACACAATAATTTCTTTAGGAATGAGTTCAAGGAGCAGAAAAGTTTTTTGGAATTTATGTATAAAGAGCTAGATGATATGTCTATAGAATTTTATGGTCTGAAAGCAGAGTTTACTCATCTTGAAAATTTAGTTGGACAAAATTCAGATAAGCAGGCCACCTTAGTAAATAAGATGTCTGCTAAACCAGACACTGAAAATAATGATGAAGATCTTAAAGTGAATGATGTGACTCCTATTGAATCTTTGTTTTCTAAAATAAATCTTGATAAATATGGGACTAGAGATGAGTCTACTTTACTTAAGAGGCATCCCAATGATTCGGAGTTTTTAGATCTTGATGCTAAAACTGATAAAAAGGGGTAGATGAAGTCAAAACCCTAAGTAGTGATGAACCTGCTAGATTGGATCTCAAGGAATTTAATTATGATAATTTTTCTTTAATATATAGTATTTCCTTTTTCCAAACCATGTTGAATTCTCCTCATGCTTATAATCAAAATAAAGCTTTCAGTAAACATATTGTTGATGCTATGATGCAATCTTTTGAAGAAAAACTTGAATTGGAAGTTTCTATACCTACGAAACTTTATGATGAGTGGGAACCTACTATTAAGATTAAAGATTATGAGTGGCATGCTTTGTGTGATTTGGGTGCTAGCGTTTCTACGATCCCGAAAACTTTATGTGATGTGCTAGGTTTTCGTGAAATTGATGAGTGTTCTTTAAATTTGCATCTTGCGGATTCCACTATTAAGAAACCTATGGGAAGAATTAATGATGTTCTTATTGTTGCAAATAGGAATTATATGCCCGTAGATTTCATTATTCTTGATATAGATTACAATCCTACATGTCCTATTATTCTTGGTAGACCTTTCCTTAGAACGATTGGTGCAATTATTGATATGAAAGAAGGAAACATTAGATTGCAATTTCCATTAAGGAAGGGCATGGAACACTTTCCAAGAAAGAAAATTAAATTTCCTTATGAATCTATTATGAGAGCTACCTATGGATTGCATACAAAAGATGACAATACCTAGATCTATTTGCTTTTTATGCCTAGCTAAGGGCGTTACACAATAGCGCTTGTTGGGAGGCAACCTAATTTTATTTTTGCTTTTCACTTTTTGGTTATGTTTTGCAAGTTTTACGCATTATTACTTCTGTAGTAATCGTGTTTTGGTGTTTTAATTAGTGTTTGAGCCAAGTAAGACCTTTGTGATGGCTTACGAGTATCGTTGATTTGATTTTGCTGAAAAACAGAAACTTTTACGTCCGATGCAGAAAATTCAATAATTCACTAGAACGTCGAAACATTCTGAAATTTGTACACAAAATTGATATACAAATCCCCCACGTCTTCAACTGTTCTTTGAATTTTCAAAGTTACAGAAGTATGCAAAGTTTACAGATTGCTACAGACTGTTTTGTTTTTGACAGATTCTGTTTTTTATGTGTTGTTTGCTTATTTTGATGCATCTATTGCTAGTATCGGGGGTATGAACCATGGAGAAGTTGGAATACAGTATATATTACACCAATATGAAATTATAATAAGATCACAACAGTACCTCGAGTGGTTATTTGCTTTGTTTTACTAACGGAGCTCACGAGTTTTTCTGTTGAGTTTTGTGTTGTGAAGTTTTCATGTTTTGGGTAAGGATTTGATGGACTATGGAATAAAGAGTGGCAAAAGCCTAAGCTTGGGGATGTACAATGCACCCCAAGGTAAAATTCAAGGACGACCAAGAGCCTAAGCTTGAGGATGCCCCGGGAAGGCATCCCCTCTTTCGTCTTCATCCAACGGTAACTTTACTTGAGGCTATATTTTTATTCATTACATGATATGTGTTTTGCTTGGAGCGGCTTGCATGATATGATTCATTGCTTTTTAGTATATCACAATCATCCTTGATGTACACACCCTTTGAGAGGTACGCACTTCAATCGTAATTTATTAGAATACTCTATGTGCTTCACTTATATCTTTTGAACTAGGCAATTTCGCTCTAGTGCTTCACTTGTATCTTTTTAGAGCACGGTGGTAGTTTTATTTTGTAGAAATTGTTGAACTATCTTGATTCACTTATATCATTTTGAAAGTCCTTTAGAACAGCATGGTAATTTTCTTGGGTTATGAATTTAGTCCTAGTATGATAGGCATCCAAGGAGATATAATAAAAACCTTCATATAAAGAGCATTGAATACTATGTGATGTTTGACTCCTTGTATTTGTTTTGAGATGTTAATATGGTAATATTATAGTCATGCTAGTGGTAATTTGTGAGGTTAAAGAAATAACTATGTTAAAGTTTGTGATTCCCGTAGCATGCACATATGGTCTCCTAACTATGTAACCGAATTGCCGCACTTTGTATTTTGAGTGTTTGTCTTTGCGTGAAGGTTGGGGGCACGCAATGGTTTAATTCCTACCAACCTCCCCCTAGGAGCATGCATCGTAGTACTTTGATTCAAGGGCTAATAATTTTTTTCAAAATAAGTATGTGAGTTCTTTATGACTAATGTTGAGTCCATGGATTATACGCACTCTCACCCTTCCACCTTGCTAGCCACTCTAGTGCCGCGCAACTTTCGCCGATGCATAAACCCTCCTTAAACCTTCCTCAAAACAGCCACCATACCTGTTATGGCATTTCCATAGCCATTCCAAGATATATTGCCATGTAACTCCACCGTTCCGTTTATTATGACACGCTTCATCATTGTCATATTGCTTTGCATGATCATGTAGTTGACATAGTATTTCTGGCAAAGCCACCGTTCAAATTTTTCGTACATGTCACTATTTGTCATTGCACATCCCGGTACACCGCCGAAGGCATTCATATTTTTGTTCTAGCATTGAGTTGTAATACCGAGTTGTAAGTAAATAAAAGTGTGAGTATCATCCTTATTAGAACATTGTCCCATGTGAGGTTATCAATAAAGAGGCCAAATGAGTCTCCAAAAAAAAAGAGAAAAGGGTCTCCAAAAAAGAGGAGACTACAAAAAAAGAAAAAACAAAGAGAGAAAAAGAGAGAAGGGACAATGCTACTATCCTTTTCCACACTTGTGCTTCAAAGTAGCACCATGTTCTTCATGATAAAGAGTCCCCTATGTTGTCACTTTCATATATCACTAGTGGGAACTTTTCATTATAGAACTTGGATTGTATATTCCAACGATGAGCTTCCTCAAATGCCCTAGGTCTTCATGAGCAAGCAAGTTTATGCACACCCACTAGTTGTCTTTTTGAGCTTTCATAAACTTATAGCTCTAGTGCACCTGTTACATGGCAATCCCTACCCACTCACATTGATATCGATTAATGGACATCTCCTAGTCCATTGATTTGCCTAGTCGATGTGAGACTTTCTCTCTCCTTTTGTCTATTACCACTTTCTATGCCACCCATAGTGCTATATCCATGGCTCACGCTCATGTATTGCATAAAGAGTTGAAAAGGTTTAAGAATGTTAAAGAATAGAAACAATTGCTTGATTGACATCGGGATAGGCATGATTTTTTACTTTGTGTTAAGAAGAGGGAGCATAAATGACTGTATGGTTTTGTAGGGATAACTTTCTTTAGCCATGTTATTTTTGAAGCTTCGTAGATTACTTTCAAGTATGCTTGAAGTATTATTATTTTGATATTGATAAACTTTTGTTTTCAATCTTATGGATCAGAATATTCATGCCACAATAAAGAAGATTGCAATAGTAATTATGTTGGGTAGCATTCCACATCAAAAAATCTGTTTTTTATTATTTACCTACTCGAGGACGAGCAGTAATTAAGCTTGGGGATGCTTGATACGTCTCCAATGTATTTATAATTTTTTATTGCTACATGCTATTATATTATTTATCTTTGATGTTTTATATGCATTTGTATGCTATTTAATATGATTTTTGGGACTAACTTATTAACCCAGAGCCCAGTGCCAGTTTCTGTTTTTTCCCTTGTTTTTGAGTTTCGCGGAAAAGGAATATCAAACGGAGTCCAAACGGAACGAAACATTTTGGAGATTATCCTTGGACCAGAAGACATCAGATGGACTTGGAGTACGCGCTAGGGGATCCACGAGGCGGCCACATGGGTAGGATGTGCCTCCTACCTTGTGGGCCCCTCGTGCCTCCCTCGACTGACTACTTCCACCAATAAATACCAATATATTCCAGAAACATCAGAACATCCATCGAAACCACTTTTCTGCTGCCGTAACCTTCTGTTCTCACGAGATTCCATCTGGAGGCCTGTTCTGGTACTCTACTAGAGGGGGAATCGACAACGGAGGGCATCTACATCAACCATATTGCCCTTCTAAAGAAGTGTGAGTAGTTTACCACAGACCTACGGGTCCATAGCTAGTAGCTAGATGGCTTATTCTCTCTCTTTGATCTTCAATACCATGTTCTCCTCGTTGTTCTTGGAGATCTATCCGATGTAATCTTCTTTTGCGGTGTGTTTGTCAAGATCCGATGAATTGTGGGTTTATGATCAGATTATCTATGAATAATATTTGAGTTTCTTCTGAATTCTTTAATGCATGATCTTATATCTTAGTAACTCTTTTCGAACTATCGGTTTTGTTTGGCCAACTAGATTGATAATTCTTGCAATGGGAGAAGTGCTTTCTTTGGGTTCAATCTTGCGGTGCTCAATACCAGTGACAGTAGGGGACATGACACGTATTGTATTGTTGTCATCCAGGATAAAAAGATGGGGTTTTCATCATATTGCTTGAGTTAATTTCTCTACATCATGTCATCTTGCTTAAGGTGTTACTTTGTTCTTATGAACTTAATACTCCAGATGCAGGCAGGAGTCGGTCGATGTGTGGAGTAATAGTAGTAGATGCAGGCAGGAGTCGGTCTGCTTGTCTTGGACGTGATGCCTATATTCATGATCATTGCCATAGATGTCGTTATAATTATTTGCTTTTCTATCAATTGCTTCACAATAATTCGTTGACCCATCGTAAACTTGCTATCATGGGAGAAGCCACTAGTGAAACCTATGGCCCCCGGGTCTCTTCTACATCTTATAAGTTTTAGATCTATTATTTTGCAATCTTTTAATTTTCAATCTATAAACCAAAAACCCAAAAATATTTACTTTATTTGTTTATCTATCTCTATCGGATCTCACTTTTGCAAATAACCTAGAAGGGTTTGACTACCCCTTTATACCGTTGGGTGCAAGTTGTTGATTGTTTGTACAGGTATTTGGCGACTTGTGCGTAAACTTCTACTAGATTGATACCTTGGTTCTCAACAAACTAAGGGAAATACTTTCTTCACTCTGCTGCATCACCCTTTCCTCTTCAAGGGAAACACCAACATTACCTCGGGAAAGCAGCGAGGATGCAGCGGTCACCGCCTTTGCTTCTGCAAACTTGTCTATGCTACCATCCTCCCACACCATTGTTGGTCCGCCTTTGTTCCGATGCAATTCTGGGTGCGGGTAGGAAGCGGTTCCGTTGCCAACCACCTACATTGTTGCTCTACTCCGGACCGCCTCCTGCATGCGCGTATGTCTGCCTTGCCTGGCTCCAATATGTCTCTGATCATGGGAACACAGAACGGGCCGGCGACCGCTGCTAGCCGGAGGAAAGGCACTACTGGAATCAGAGAATTTGCCATCAGCCACTTTTTTGCTGTCTGCTTACAAAAAACAAACGGCAAAGAACTAGTTTATGGCAAAGATATTGTTTGCCATCAGTCAGCTCTTTGTCGTCCACTAGCTGACGGGAAAGAGTTGGGTGGGGTCCAGTGGACGACACTGCTGTAATGGCCCACCACCCCACCTCTTTACCGTCTGCTAGCTGACGGCAAAGAATCTTTGTCATCCAGTAGCCTACAGCACGAAGGTTAATACCTAACGGCTACTAACGGCGCACCCCCATGCCTCTCTCTCTTCTCTCTCTCTCCTCCCCCGAGCCCAAATGCACGCGAGCCCCGCCGCCGACCACTGCCCCGCCCCGACCTCCACCACGACCCCGACGCCGCTGACCGCCCGCAGCCCTGCCCCTGACCCCCATTGTGCCCCCGCCGCCCTGGCCACATCGCCTCGCCGCCCCGGCCACAATGCACCTCCCCTGCGGCGGCTGCCCGAGCACTGCCGTGAAGAAGGCTTCCAAATTACTGGCATTTCTAATCGATCCTCTAAAAATAGCGAGTGTCCAGCGGCGTAAAAGTTTAGTGGAGTATATATAGTCCATTAAAATTTTGCCAAACCTAGCCGATCCTTTATACATAATGGAGTACAAAAAATCATTTGCATTTCATTTTCGGTCACCGAAAAATATTTGTTTACTTCTTTATTTCATTCATCGACATTGGGGTACATAATTCACCAATTCTTCGCCACGAGAGAAAGACCAAAGAAAATAAGAATCACAGTTAGACATTTTAGAAGATATCCAATTTCCCTAACTGCTCTCACTAGTTGGATTAATATCTTTTCTATGTCTTCATTGTTGATCTGCAGCTTCTCGAGCTTCAACGTTTATTTTTCTTCGATTCTAAAGTAGACGTTGCTTCACATCTGATCTTATCTCTAGTCTCATCTATATCCTCAATTCTAGCAACAAGTGCACAAACATCTATCATTTTTTTGCTATCAATAGGTCGATGTATTATTCTTTCCAATATCAAAACCTGCATCCATCCTACACACATATGTGAGAAAATAATGAGCTACCAAAATTGTGTTGAATCCGGTGAACAACCGAATCGAAACATGCACATACCCAACAATTTTTGCACTTGAAGAACACCCATTCGAGATGTTGTGGCGTGGTAGAAACTCGGCGCACTACTTGACGTGTTTAGTCATCGCATTGTATGACCGGCAATGGCGAGCCGTTGCACGAGCGCCGAGCCTGGGCGTGTATTTGTCGGTGAACCTCCAACGGGAGGGATTAGAGTGGCTACAGGAGGAGCCGATACCTGCATGAGGCCCGGAGGCTTGCCGGGGCTGTGCAGTCCACTTCCCGGCCAATCCATGGCAAGGCGCAGCAACTAGTGGCTGGAAATGCTAAATCCGACGGAGGCGGGAGGAGCCGCAGATCCACCGGTTCTTCACCCGTGCTAGGATGAGGAGGCACAAATCAAATTAGCAGAGGATAACAGTGAGCCTATGGAGCGTCCGCGGAGGCGGGCGGGTGCCAGCGGGGGTTGCGAGGGGGGTTGGCGTAGATGCGATGCGGGAGGGGAGAGGGAAGGTAGTTTAGGAGAGGTATGACTTTTAATCAGCAATTGCGCGGTGGAGTAAATATAGGGAAAAAGTTAGGGTCGAAGTAAAAATTATAGTCCCTTATGGCGGATTGAGGATCGACTAGGTACGATGGTCCCAAGTGTCCCAGAGCTTTCAAATTTGATTTTTTTTGGGGGGACTAGACTCTCGGGCTTTCAAGCAGACTGTGGTGGACTCTTGGACCAAGCCTACCATACACAGCGAGCCGTGCCAAGTTCTTGCGGAGAAGCTAAGGGACACGACGACCTATCTACACTGCTGGAGTGACACTTTCTTTTCCGATCCCAAGTTGCAATGCATGATACCCCATGAAGAGGTCTCGTGGCTTGATATGGTCACAGACTTGCGCTCTTTGTCCTTGAAGGGAGAGACATAAGGGCTAGGCTTAAGAAGTAGATTACTAGGCTTACTGTCTTAGAAAGAACGAGAAAGAGACAATCTTCGATAATTCCCAACCTTAAGGAGGGTGACGCCAACACAATTTTTTCATGTTAGTGTCAATGGCAGAAGATGGAAGAACTACATTCATTGTATACGAAACACAGCAGGCTAGGTGTCCAACCATGACGAAAAACAAAAGGTCATGCACGATCACTTCTCTGGGGTGCTCCACAGAGGTCGGAGGCGTCAAGGTGACCTCAATTGGGAGTGCCTAGATTTCAACCAATGTGACCTATCCAGCCTTGCTGACCCAATCTCCGAGGAAGATATCATTGATGCGATAAAGGACATGCCAAAAGATAATGCGCCAGCCCCGGACGGTTTTACGGGAGATTGTTCCAGCGTGTGTTGGGATATCATCAAGCCAGATGTCATGGCTATGATTAATAGCTACTCCAATCTTTGTGTTGAACATTTCCATTGGGTGAACTCAGCAAATATTGTGCTTCTACCAAAGAAGGTGGGGTTGAATGCATCACTAACTCCAGACCCATTAGTCTCACCCATGCAACTGCGAAGATTGTTGCTAAAGTTTAGGTGTCCAGGTTTGCACCGTTCATGCACACTCTTATTTCCCAATCTTAGAGTGCTTTCAGAAAGACCAGAAGCATCCATGATAATTTTCTGTATGTGTGCAACTTGGCTCGAAAATTACACTGCACAAAAAAGCATACCCTCCTCTTCAAGATCGACATCAATAAGGATTTCGACTCTATGCGTTGGGACTATCTGCTGGATCTTCTGCTCAAGTGAGGCTTCCCAGCTAAATTAAGAGATATGCTCGTTTCCCTTTTTCACACGTCATCTTCACGATTCATGCTTAATGGTACCTTTGGTCATCGTATGAAGCATGGTCGTGGTCTTAGGCAGGGAGACCCGCCTTGGCCTCTTCTCTTCGTGTTGGGAATTGACCGAACACATGACCTGCTCGACCACGCAACCAGCCAAGCTGCGTGCATCCACACCTCCCCGCATGCCGATGATGCCACAATTTTTATGGTGCCCATAAATAAGGACATTGAGCACATCAATTCCACCCCTTCTAGTTTTGGGGAGGTCCCAAGACTTGTGAGCAATTTGGAGAAGAGCCTGGTCGGCCCCATTCGTTGCTCGAGCATTGACCTAGACTACGTCCTTCAAAGCTTCCCAGCCAAGCGCTCTACTTTCCCGCTAAAAGGCTTGGTCTGCCTTTGTCGATCCACCTCCAAAGAAAGATTGACCTCGAGTTTCTCATCGACAGGGCGGCGGGGAAACTTGTTCCTTGATAGGGAAGGTGAAGGAAATATGCCCTAGAGGCAATAATAAAGTTGTTATTTGTGTTTCCTTAGATCATGATAAATGTATTTTATTCATGCTAGAATTGTATTAACCGGAAACTTAGTACATGTGTGAATACATAGATAAAACAAAGTGTCCCTAGTGTGCCTCTACTAGACTAGCTCATTGATCAAAGATGGTTATGTTTCCTAGCCATAGACATGAGTTGTCATTTGATCAATGGGATCACATAATTAGGAGAATGATGTGATGGACAAGACCCATCCGTTAGCTTAGCAACTTGATCGTTTAGTTTTACTGCTATTGCTTTCTTCATGACTTATACATGTTCCTATGACTATGAGATTATGCAACTCCCGTATACCGGAGGAACACCTTCTGTGCTATCAAACGTCACAACGTAACTGGGTGATTATAAAGATGCTCTACTGGTGTCTCCGAAGGTGTTCGTGGTGTTGGCATAGATCAAGAATAGGATTTGTCACTCAGAGTGTCGGAGAGGTATCTCTGGGCCCTCTCGGTAATACACATCATAATAAGCCTTGCAACCAAATGACTAATGAGTTAGTCACGAGATGATGTATTACGGAACGAGTAAAGAGACTTTCCGGTAACGAGATTGAACTAGGTGTTGAGATACCGACGATCGAACCTCGGGCAAGTAACATACCGATGACAAAGGGAACGCGTATGTTGTTATGCGGTTTGACCGATAAAGATCTTCGTAGAATATGTAGGAGCCAATATGAGCATCCAGGCTCCGCTATTGGTTATTGACCGGAGATGAGTCGCGGTCATGTCTACATAGTTCTCGAACCCGTAGGGTCCGCACGATTAACGTTTGATGACGATCGGTATTATGAGTTTATGAGTTTTGATGTACCGAAGGTAGTTCAGAGTCTCGGATGAGATCATAGACATGACAAGGAGTCTCGGAATGTCTGAGACATTAAGATTAATATATTGGACGACTATATTCAGACACCGGAAGTGTTCCGGGTGTTATTGGGTAAAACCGGAGTGCCAAAGGGGGTTACCGGAAC
>LR738715.1:655200667-655235222 GCA_902687465.1 Secale cereale | reverse complement strand
GAATCTGTCAAAAACAGAACAGTCTGTAGTAATCTGCTGGGTTCACCTACTTCTGGAACTCCAAAAAATTCAAACTAAATTGTTAAATGTGTGATATTTGTCTAGGAATCATCAGCAAAAAGTATCAACTAAAAATCATGCTCCAGTAAAATCTGAAGTCTACTTTAGCGAACACTAACGATTCTGTTTTTCACAGCAAGATCATATAAACTTCACACAAGTCTTACCAAAGGTTCTACTTGGCACAAACACTAAACAAAACATGAAACCACATCTAATCAGAGGCTAGATGCAATATTTATTCCCTAAAAGCAGCAAAAACAAAAAATATAAAATTGGGTTGCCTCCCAACAAGCGCTATCGTTTTACGCCCCTAGCTAGGTACGATAATTCAATGGTGCTCACATAAAGGACAATGATTGAAGCACAAGGAGAGCATCATAAGACATGTGACAAACATATCTAAGTCTAACATACTTCCTATGCATAGGCATCTTATAGGAAAACAAATTACCAGGACAAGCAAGATCTAGCATATGCAAGCAAGGAGAAAGAAACAATAGCAACCTCAACATAATGAGAGGTAATTTAGTAACATGAAAATTTCTACAACCATATTTCCCTCTCTCATAATAATTGCATGTAAGATCATGATCAAATTCAATAAAATAGCTATCACATAACATATTCTCAACACGATCCACATGCATGCAAAGTTGACACTCATCCAAAATAGTGGGATTAACATTAACTAAAGTCATGACCTCTCCAATCTCACTTTTATCAAAAGTTTCATAAGATTGAACATTATCCAAGTATGTGGGATCTAAAGTTGACACTCTTCCAAACCCACTTTCAATATTAATGCAAACATTACTATCAATCTTATATTCATCATGGGGATTAAATAAATTTTCAAGATTGTAAGAAGCATCACCCCAATCATGATCATTGCAACAAGTAGTGGACATAGCAATACTAGCATCCCCGAGCTTAGGGTTTTGCGTATCATTAGCACAATTGACATTAATAGAATTTATAATAACATCATTGCAATCATGTTTTTTATTTAACAAACTATCATGAATCACTTTCTCTTTTAACAATTCCTCACAATTTTCAGATTCATAAATTTCAAGCAAGACCCCATAAAGATAATCTAGTGCACGCAGCTCACTAGCAATAGGTTCAACATAATTGGATATATTAAAGAGATTAGCAAGTGGATGAGGATTCATAATTTAGCAAGCGAAAATGCAAGCTAATTGAGGGCACATAGCACACAAGCAAACAAGAGACAAGCGGACGGTAAACACACGGCAGAAGAAGAGCAAATAAAACGGCAAGGGTGAAGTGGGGGAGAGGAAAACGAGAGGCAAATAAATGTAATGTGAAGGATAAGGGTTTGTGATAGGTACTTGGTATCTGACTTTTGCGTAAGCCTCCACGGCAACGGCGCTAGAAATTCTTCTTGCTACCTCTTGAGCTTGCGTTGTATTCCCTCAAAGAGGAAAGGGAGATGCAGCACAGTAGCGTAAGTATTTCCCTCAGTTTTTGAGAACCAAGGTATCAATCCGGTAGGAGGCCACACGCCAGTCCCTCGCACCTGCACAAACAAATAAGAACTTCGCAGCCAACGCGATAAGGGGTTGTCCATCCCTTTACGGTCACTTAAGATAGTGAGATCTGGTAGAGATGATAATTATATTTTTGGTATTTTTGGTATAGAAACAGAAAATAAAGAAAGCAAATAAACAACGGTGGCAGAAATTGGCTAGGGAAAGTAATATGATAAAGATAGACCCGGGGGCCATAGTTTTCTCTAGTGGCTTCTCTCATGATAGCGATATTCTACGGCGGGTAAACAAATTACTGTCGAGCAATTGATAGAAAAGCGAATAATTATGATACAATCTAGGCATGAACGTTGTATATAGGCATCACGTCCGAGATAAGTAGACCAAAACGATTCTGCATCTACTACTATTACTCCACACATCGACCGCTATCCAGCATGCATCTAGTGTATTGAGTTCATACGAACAGAGTAACGCCTTAAGCAAGATGACATGATGTACAGGGATAAACTCAAGCAATATGATGAAAACCCCATCTTTTTATCCTCGATGGCAACAATACAATACGTGCCTTGCTGCCCCTAATGTCACTGGGAAAGGACATCGCAAGATTGAACCCAAAGCCAAGCACTTCTCCCATTGCAAGAACTATAGATCTAGTAGACCAAACCAAACCTATAATTCGAAGAGACTTGCAAGGATATTATGAGCACACATAAAAAGTTCAGAGAAGAACCAAATATCTTTCATAGATAACCTTGGTCATAAACTCACAATTCATCGGATCTCGACAAACACACTGCAAAAAGAGATTACATCGAATAGATCTCCTCGAAGACCGAGGAGAACTTTGTATTGAGATCCGGAGAGAGAGAAGAAGCCATCTAGATACTAGTTATGCACCCGAAGGTCTGAGGTAAACTACTCACAACTCATGGTGAGGGCGATGATGATGATGCTGAAGGCCTCCGTGATGGATCCCCCTCCCGGAACAGGCTCCAAGATGGGATCTCCACGGGAAGGCGGTGGAATTAGGGTTTTCTCTCTGCCTGTGGAGTTTCTAGGGTACGTAGGTATATATAGGAAGAAGGGGGCACCGGGGGCCACACGGCCTTCCCTCGAGGCAGGGGGCGCGCCCTGGGAAGGGGGGGCGCCCCCCACCCTCGAGGGTGGCCCCTCTGTCCCCTGGCTTGGCCCCGAAGTCTTTCGTGCGTGATTTCCTCCAAAAATATCTCTCGCGAATATTTCATTCCGTTTGGACTCCGTTTGATATTCCTTTTCTGCAAAACCCTGAAATAGGCAAAAAAACAGCAATCTGGACTGGGCCTTTGGGTTAGTAGGTTAGTCCCAAAAATTATATAAAAGTGAATGATAAAGCCCATTAAACATCCAAGACTTCATAAATAATAGCATGGAACAATCAAAAATTATAGATACGTTGGAGACGTAACAAGAACCGGGACTTTAACGACGTTTTAAACGTCATGGAGCATATGAGATGTTCCAGGAGTTGAAGTTAATATTTCAAGCAAATGCCCAGATTGAGAAATATGAGATTTCCAATAAGTTCTACAGCTGCAAGATGGAGGAGAATAGTTCTATCAGTGAACACTTGCTCAGAATGTCTGGGTATTACAGTCATATGACTCAACTTGGATGCAAAGTTGACGAAGATAGTGTTATTGATAGAGTTCTTCAATCACTGCCACCAAGCTATAAAGGCTTCGTGATGAACTATAACATGCAAGGGATGCAAAAGACAATTCCCGAGCTCTTCGCTATGCTCAAAGCTGCGGAGGTAGAAATCAAAAAGGATCATCAAGTGTTGATGGTTAACAAGTCCACTAGTTTCAAGAAAAAGGGCAAGGGAAAGAAGGGGAACTTCAAGAAGAATAGCAAGACAGTTGCTACTCCCACGAAGGAACCCAAGTCTGGAGCCAAGCCTGAAACTGGGTGCTTCTACTACAGAGGGACTGGACACTGGAAGCGGAACTGCCCCAAGTATTTGGCGGATAAGAAGGATGGAAAGGTGAACAAAGGTATATATGATATACTCCCTTTGATCCAAAATAGATGACCCAACTTTATACTAACTTTAGTATAAAGTTGGGTCATCTATTTTGGAACGGAGGGAGTACATGTTATTGATGTGTACCTTACGAATGCTCATAGTAGCACCTGGGTATTTGATATCGGTTCGGTTGCTAATATTTGTAACTCGAAATAGGGGCTATGGATTAAACAAAGATTGGCTAAGGACGAGGTGACGATGCGCGTGGGAAATGGTTCCAAAGTCGATGTGATCACCGTCGGTGTGCTACCTCTACATCTACCTTCGGGATTAGTTTTAGACCTGAATAATTATTATTTGGTGCCAGCGTTAAGCATGAACATTATATCTGGATCTTGTTTATTGCGAGATGGTTATTCATTTAAATCTGGGAATAATGTTTGTTCTATTTATATGAATAATATCTTTTATGGTCATGCACCCTTGAAGAGTGGTCTATTCTTGTTGGATCTCGATCGTAGTGATACACATATTCATAATATTGAAGCCAAAAGATGTAAGGCTAATAATGATAGTGCAACTTATTTGTGGCACTGCCGTTTAGGTCATATTGGTGTAAACCGCATGAAGAAACTCCATAGTGATGGACTTTTGGAATCACTTGATTATGAATCACTTGGTGCTTGCGAACCATGCCTCATGGGCAAGATGACTAAAACTCCGTTCTCTGGAACAATGGAGCGAGCAACTGATTTGTTGGAAATCATACATACTGATGTATGTGGACCGGTGAGTGTTGAGGCTCGCGGTGGGTATCGTTATTTTCTGACCTTCACCGATGATTTGAGCAGATATGGGTATATCTGCTTGATGAAGCACAAGTCTGAAACATTTGAAAAGTTCAAAGAATTTCAGAGTGAAGTAGAGAATCATCGTAACAAGAAAATAAAGTTTCTACGATCTGATCATGGAGGCGAATATTTGAGTTACAAGTTTGGTCTTCATTTGAAACAATGTGGAATAGTTTCACAACTCACGCCACCTAGAACACCACAGCGTAATGGTGTGTCCGAACGTCGTAACCGTACTTTATTAGATATGGTGCGATCTATGATGTCTCTTACCGATTTACCACTATCATTTTGGGGCCATGCTTTAGAGATAGCTGCATTCACGTTAAATAGGGCACCATCTAAATCCATTGAGACGACGCCTTATGAACTATGGTTTGGCAAGAAACCAAAGTTGTAGTTTCCTAAAGCTTGGGGTTGCGATGCTTATGTGAAAAAGCTTCAACCTGATAAGCTAGAACCCAAGTAGGATACCCAAATGAGACTGTTGGGTACACCTTCTATCACAGGTCCGAAGGCAAGATATTCGTCACTAAGAATGGATCCTTTCTAGAGAAGGAGTTTCTCTCGAAAGAAGTGAGTGGGAGGAAAGTGGAACTTGATGAGGTAATTGTACCTTCTCCCGATTTGGAAAGTAGTACATCACATAAACTAGTTCCAGTGATTCCTACACCAATTAGTGAGGAAGCTAATGATGATGATCATGAAACTTCGGATCGAGTTACTGCTGAACTTCGTAGATCAACCAGAGTACGTTCCGCGCCAGTGTGGTACGGCAACCCGGTTCTGGAAGTCATGTTACTAGACCATGATGAACCTACGAACAATGAGGAAGCGATGATGAGCCCAGATTCCATAAATAGCTTGAGGCCATGAAATCTGAGATGGGATCCATGTATGAGAAAAAAGTATGAACTTTGGTTGACTTACCCGATGATCGGCAAGCCATCGAAAATAAATGGATCTTCAAGAGGAAGACCGACGCTGACGGCAATGTTACTGTTTCCAAAGCTCAACTTGTTGCGAAAGGGTTTTGACAAGTTCAAGGAGTTGAATACGATGAGACTTTCTCACTTGTAGCAATGCTTAAGCCTGTCCGAATCATGTTAGCAATTGCCGCATTTTATGATTATGAAATCTGGCAAATGGATGTCAAAAATGCATTCCTGAATGGATATCTCAAAGAGGAGTTGTATATGATGCAACCAGAAGGTTTTGTCGATCCTAAAGGTGCTAACAAAGTGTGCAAGCTCCATCGATCCATCTATGGACTGGTGCAAGCATCTCGGAGTTGGAATATACGCTTTGATGAGGTGATCAAAGCATATGGTTTTATACAGACTTTTGGAGAAGCCTGTATTTACAAGAAAGTGAGTGGGAGCCCTGTAGCATTTTTGATATTATATGTGGATGACATATTGTTGATTGGAAATGATATAGAATTTCTGGATAGCATAAAAGGATACTTGAATACGGATTTTTCAACGAAAGACCTCGGTGAAGCATCTTACATATTAGGTATCAAGATCTATAGAGATAGATCAAGACGCTTAATTGGACTTTCACAAAGCACATACCTTAATAAAGTTTTGAAGAAGTTCAAAATGGATCAGTCAAAGAAAGGGTTCTTGCCTTTGTTACAAGGTGTGAAATTGAGTAAGACTCAATGCCCGACCACCTCAGCCATAGGATCTATCATGAAATGTTGTGTACCAGAACTGATGTATGCCTTGCTATAAGTTTAGCAGGGAGGTGCCAAAGTAATCCAGGAGTGGATCACTGGACAGCGGTCAAGAACATCCTGAAGTACCTGAAAAGGACAAAGGATATGTTTCTCGTTTATGGAGGTGACAAAGAGCTCGTCGTAAACGGTTACGTCAATTCAAGCTTTGACACTGATCCAGATGAATCTAAGTCACAAACCGGATATGTATTTTTATTGAACGGTGAAGTTGTCAGTTGGTGCAGTTCCAAGCAGAGCGTCATGGCGGGATCTATGTGTGAAGCGGAATACATAGTTGCTTCGGAAGCAGCAAATGAAGGAGTCTGGATGAAGGAGTTCATATCTGATCTAGGTGTAATACCTAGTGCATCGGGTCCAATGAAAATATTTTGTGACAACACTGGAGCAATAGCCTTGGCGAAGGAATCCAGGTTTCACAACAGAACAAAGCACGTCAAAATACGCTTCAATTCCATCCATGATCAAGTCAAGGAGGGAGACATAGAAATTTTCAAGATACATACGGATCTGAATGTCGCAGACCCGTTGACTAAGCATCTTCCACGAGCAAAACATGATCAGCACCAAGACTCCATGGGTGTTAAAATCATTACTATGTAATCTAGATTATTGACTCTAGTTCAAGTGGGAGACTGAAGGAAATATGTCCTAGAGGCAATAATAAAGTTGTTATTTGTATTTACTTATATCATGATAAATGTCTTTTATTCATGCTATAATTGTATTAACCGGGAACTCGGTACATGTGTGAATACATAGATAAAACAGAGTGTCCCTAGTGTGCCTCTACTAGACTAGCTCATTGATCAAAGATGGTTATGTTTCCTAGCCATAGACATGAGTTGTCATTTGATCAACGGGATCACATCATTAGAAGAATGATGTGATGGACAAGACCCATCCGTTAGCTTAGCAACTTGATCGTTTAGTTTTACTGCTATTGCTTTCTTCATGACTTATACATGTTCCTATGACTATGAGATTATGCAACTACCGTATACCGGAGGAACACCTTGTGTGCTATCAAACGTCACAACATAATTGGGTGATTATAAAGATGCTCTACAGGTGTAATGCCCAGGATGCGACTATATCTCCTACGTGTCGAGGCACGACTTAGAGACATAAGCACAGTCTGGAATGGTCGCAAGCGTGGTATCTTTGCACAACTCATGTAAAAGATCAGGGATGAAAGAGTAAAATAGTTGGCTTACACTCGCCACGTCACACAATGAATACAATAGCATACATTCATCCAAATAACATAGGGTCTGACTACGGACGAAAACCAAACGAGAAAAGATACCACAAACACAAGTCCTGATCGCCCCTAGTAAGAACCACTACTGATCGTCGGGATACGTAACATAGAAACAACCACGCTCCTCATCGAACTCCCAGTGAAGTTCTGATCCATTTCCTGCAACATTCTCGGCTGTACCTGCATCTGGTGTGTGTTGTAAACTGTGAGTCACAAGGACTTAGTAATCCCATTCCAGGGTATCAAAACTAACAAAGCTTCATGTGTGGAGAGGTAATGAAGTGTTTGCAGCAAGCACTGGCAACTAGCTTACGAGTTCAGAGCGAGAGGAGAATATGTGCCAATGGTCGCCAAAGTTGATCAAGAAGTGATCCTAGCTACTCACGTTCATGCATAACCCCACTGTGTTCAATTCCCTAAGCCCTTCGGAAAGAGACCATCACGGTTACTCACACAGGTAGTGTATTTTTAAGGATATGGTGTCAAGTTATCTACAACTGGGTATTAACAAACTCCCATCTGCCACATAACCGTGGGCACGGCTTTCGAAAGCTCATAACCCTGCAGGGGTGTCCCAACTTAGCCCATCACAAGCTCACGATCTACGGAGTCGCAACTCCAGATTGGGAAGACCTGAGTATCCTCGAAATCCCGTGCTCAAGATATTTCGACAAAGGTAAAACTAATCCAGCAAGACCTCCCGGCGTGCCGACACCCTGATAGTAGCCGTGCGTATCACGTCTCAGGCCACGACCGAATAGGTCAGCCTACAGGAAAATACCATCCCTCGGGTTTCCCCAAGGTGGCCCTGCAGTCCGCCCAGTTTGGACCAACACTCATGAGGAGCACTGGCCCGGGTTGTTGATTAAGAACTCGGGTTTATAAATCCCTATGCAAGTTTTTAGTTGATAGGAAAATGTAGTACCAAAGTTGGGCCTTGCTGGAAAAGCTTTAAGCAGAGTGAATTATCAAGGGGGGGGGCATAAACCCCAACCGTGTTAGGAACGCAAAATCAAGGAACATAACACCGGTTTATCGGGTCCTAAGGTGGCATGAGTGGAACAAAACAACAAGAAGAAGGCCAAGCCTTCCACCCATTACCATTATATATGTGCATTAATTTGATTAAGATATATATTGTGTTAACCCAATAAACAAGTCCAAACATGGAGCAATCTTCAAAAACTTCACCTGCAACTAACAACGCTATAAGAGGGGCTGAGAAAAAGCATACTTAGCCAATCAACGGTTTGCTAGGAGGGCGGTTAGAGTGTTTCCTGGCAACAAAGGACGCTGACAAAACAGGAATATGTATCGAGGCATAGCTAAAGAACGAGTCAACTAGCAAGGCAAAGATAGACGTGATATCGGGGAATGGTCATCTTGCCTATTAAGTCCACGGAGGGATCGTACCCTTGCTCCTCAAACTCAGTCTCGACAGGAACCTCGAACTCCGAATCGTCACCGGGCTCTAACCAACACAACAATACAAACACCGGAACAACAATCAATCACCATGCAATGCTCAAACACATGATGCAAGATATGATGCATCTGTGCATGGATAGGATATGATGCATCTCAAGGAATATGATGAGTACACATGTGGCATGGCATTATGAAAGAACACAATTCATGCAAAGGGTCACATCATGCAAAAGAATGCAAGAACAACCATAAACTCACATGTAGTTATTTAGTTGAACTATCCAAGCACCGAACAAGTTTTAAAAGTTGCTTATCATGGCAAGGAATGCATCTTAAGATCAACAACATCATGCAAGCATTTTAAATGGGCCGGAAGGAACAAACTACAATTTCGGAAACACCCATGTGCATATAAAACAATGTAGAACAGATCTGAGAAACTCATATTTTAGAGTTGTTAAACATGTAAAGTAACAGCAACATGTTAATCTTCACATTTTTTCCAGCCCGTTTACATATAAAGGTTATTAAATTTGAAGATGCGGTTATTTAGTTATGAATAAAACCATTTTAGCATGTCATTTAAACAAATTTAAACAAACAACAAGTTTAAACATGTTTAACATGGATGAGAGTTGCGTATTATTAATCTACATGAAATTCTGAGCATTTAACATATATGACATGTTTTATTTGGATGCATGGATAATTAGTTATACACAAATCAAAATGATGGTATTTCTATGAATATGCAAAACAAAAGAAAAAACAACAAGGTACACAGACTGGGCCAGCCATTGTCGATGACGAGGGGCCCCAAGGGGCTGAGGTGGTAGGACTGTGTGGGTGCGGAGAGGGGTGTGAGGACAGAGAGGATGACGAGTGGGGTGCCACTGTCAGTGTCACGGGAAAGAGGATAATGGCAAAAATATTGTGGAGTGCCTGGGATTCGAACCCTGCTATGTTCAGTTACAGATTGAGGTGCGGACCAGTTGTGCTAGGACGGGATGCTGTTTAGGAGGAGGCTCGGCTCCTCTTGAGGTAACTTGAGGCTGGTACGGGTCCTCTTCTTCCCTGAAACAGAGAAGACTCAAACGACACCAACGAGCAGCAACGACAATGGCGGGGCCCTAGAGGTGGTAGCGAGAGTGCGGGATCCTGCAAGGGTGTGTGTGTGTCGCGCGGATCACGGCTTGGGGTGTGTATGCACGGCGTGAGGCGGAAGCAGAGGCCAGGCTCGTGGGCGAGCACGGCTCGGCACGGGCGTGCAACACGCGGCGGCAAGGCGAAGTAGAGGCGCGACACTGCTGCAGAGAGTGGTCAGACGCGAGGCGACTTGAGCGTGTGCGCGGCCTGCGAGAAAAAAGGAAGCTCCACTGCACCTAAGGTGGAGCTTTGAGCTCGCTTCCGAGGTCGACCATGGTGAATAAAACGGAGCTCTCAGATCTGCGACCTACGACGATGCAAACTCATTACAAGAGAGAGAGGAGGTATGGGTCGTCACCGTGGGACTGAAGGCATCGGCAACTGGGTTGGCAAAGCGACAGAGGCGACGATGGACGGTGCGAACGGCGTGTTTGTGAAGTAGGCGTACGAAGACAACGAAGGACGTCGTGGAAGGAGCTCCGGGACCCGTGTAGATGCGGGCGACGTCGTGGACGAAGAGGAAGACGCCTGCCACGCTCCCGTGGTTGAAGAAGGCGGCTACGGCGCTGATCGAGCCAGGGAGGGGCTCGAGCTCTCCTCGGCCATAGCGCGGCGACGGCGGGTTTGGTGCAGCTTACCTTGATGGCACCAGGAGGAAGAGAGGGGGTGGAATGGGGGGAGGAGGAGGTCTAGGGCACCGGGGCATATCTTATAGGGCGTAGGGAGCTACTACGACCGTCAAATCACCAAGGTTGACGACGTGTCTCTGGTGGATGGTCTGCCATACGAGAGGAAGAGGACGATGAACAGAGGCTGGTGCTGGTGGGCTGCTACGGCTGTGTGGGTTGGGCTGCAGGTAAGGGAGAGGCCCAAGTATAGCGCCCAGGTAAGGCCTTTCCTGTTTAACTCTTTCTGCATATAATTAATCCACAGAATAGAAAAGGGAAAAGGCCAAGGTTGTATGAGATGAATAAGAAGGAAAAAACACCCTTGAGCTCCTGGATTTATGCATCATTTTATAAAATTGCTTCAGACATTTTTAGAGGTAGAAAAATAATACAAGTTTGAATAAAATTCAAACTTGGGACATTTTTGAACCCAACCAAAACAACTCCAAAATGGATGAAATTTGACAGAGAGGGAGTAGACATGGTGCAAGATTTTTGGGGAAAGAATGAACATTAATGGGGGCAAGGAAGAACTCACTTGTAAAATTTAAGGAAAGGGAAAAGAGAGAAGGGGAAGTGGTGAAAGTTGGAGGGGCTTACGGAATGATCATGTCCTTGACTCAACCACCACAACATGAGCAAGGAAAACTCACTTGACATAAAGGAAGAGAAAAGCACAATAACAAAATGAAATGCCATATGATGACCATGATGCAATGATGGTGAAGAAGCAAATGCATGAATGCATAATGAAAGAAAAACATGACAATGCACTGAGATGACAAGGCATAAATGGAAAAGAACCCCCAAGGAAAGGATAAGGACCAAATGGTAAATGTATATATTGCCAATAAGGAAGTTTTACATCTGGGGTGTTACAAACTCTCCTCCACTACGAAAAGATCTCGTCCCGAGATCTAGGACTGAAAGAAAGCGGGATACTCGGAACCGAGATGATCTTCTCGTTCCCATGTAGCTTCTCGGTCGGTATGGTGTGACCACTTCACTTTCAAGAATTTGATGGACTTGTTGTGGGTCTTGCGCTCCATTTCTTCAAGGATAGCAACATGGTGCTCACGATAAGACAAGTCTTGCTAAAGATCAATCTCTTCAAAAGGAATGGTGCGTTTAGGCGTCTTGAAGCACTTGCGGAGTTGTGACACGTGAAACACATTGTGCACATTTACAAAGTTGGAGGGAAGCTCGAGTTGGTAGGATAGATCGCCTCTCGTGCCAATTATCTTGAAAGGGCCCACGTATCTTGGAGCAAGCTTGCCCTTGATACCGAACCTCTGAGTGCCCTTCATGGGAGAAACACAGAGATAGACATGATCTCCAATGTCGAAAGCCAAATCTCGGTGTTTGCCGTCATAGTAGCTCTTTTGGCGCGATTGTGCAGCTTTGAGATTCTCACGTATGTGTTTGCACATCTCTTCGGCCTCTGGGATCAAATCATTGCCAAGGAATTGACATTCACCAGTCTCGAACCAGTTGAGAGGGGTATGACACTTCCTGCCATAGAGAATTTCAAACGGAGCTTTGCCTGCACTTGCTTGGAAGCTGTTGTAGGAGAATTCGGCAAATGGAAGGCAATCTTCCCATTTCATACCGAAGGAGATGACACATGCCTTGATCATATCTTGAAGAATTTGGTTCACTCTTTCGACTTGACCACTAGTCTGAGGGTGAAAATCTATGCTCAAGCGAATCTTGGTACCCATAGCTGATTGGAAGGAATCCCAGAATTTGGAAGTGAACAAGCTTCCACGATCTGAGGAGATTACTTGAGGGATACCATGTAAAGAGACAATTCTGGAGGTGTACAGCTCTGCCAGTTGTGCTGCGTTGATGGATTCTTTGACTGAAAGGAAATGAGCTACTTTAGTGAGCTTGTCAAACACCACAAGGATAGCATCATTTCCTCGCTTGGACTTGGGAAAGACGGTGATGAAATCCATCTCAATGTGATCGAATTTCCACTTGGGAATAGGTAGAGGTTGAAGGAGTTCGGCTGGACGTTGATGCTCTGCCTTCACTCTTCTGTAGACATCACACTCGTTCACGAATTGAGCAATTTCTCTTTTCATGCGAGTCCACCAATAGGATTGCTTGAGGTCATGGTACATCTTGGAGCTTCCTGGATGTATCGAGAGGAGTGAGTCATGTGCTTCGTTCATTATGAGCTTCCTGAGATCACCTTTGGGAACGACAATTTTGTCCTCAAAGAACAAAGTGTCTCTGTCATCAATGCGATAGCACTTGTACTTGGGTGTACCCTTAGCAATACCATGTTTCACCTTCTACACCATAGCATCACTGAGTTGGACCTCACGGATTTGATCTTCCAAGGTAGGAGCAACTTCAAGATTGGCAAGAAATCCTTGCGGAACGACTTGGAGGCTGAGCTTCCTGAATGACTCACAAAGTTCAGGTTGGAACGGTTTGAGGATGAGACTATTACAGTAAGCCTTTCTGCTCAAGGCATCTGCAATGACATTGGCCTTGCCAGGAGTATACTCAATGCTTGGATCGTACTCTTGAATCATTTCAACCCAGTGAGTCTGGCGGAGGTTAAGGTTTGGCTGGGTGAAGATGTACCTCAGGCTCTTGTGATCGGTGAAGATGTGCACTTTTCTGCCTAACAGAAGGTGTCTCCACGTGATCAAGGCATGAACAACTGCTGCTAGCCCAAGATCATGTGTGGGGTAATTCTTATCATTTGGTTTAAGCTGACGCGAAGTGTATGCAACGATCTTCTTGTCTTGCATGAGAACACCGCCGAGACCTTGCAATGAAGCATCAAAGAACACTTCGTAAGGCTTGGACTCATCCGGAGGAGTAAGAACCGGAGCAGAAATGAGCTTCTCTTTGCGTGTATTGAATGCCACATCACAATCAGGAGTCCACGAGTACTTGACATTCTTCTGCAACAGGTTGGAAAGAGGCTTGGCAATCTTGGAGAAGTTCTCAACGAACCTTCTGCAATAACTTGCGAGACCGAGGAAACTACGGAGTTGTTTGACATTCTGAGGAGGTTCCCAGTTCACAATAGCTTCAACCTTCTCGGGGTTAACAAAAATGCCCTCGGCAGAGATAATATGGCCAAGATAGAGGACTTTATCAAGCCAGAATTCACATTTGGAGAACTTCGCATAAAAGCGGTGCTCACGGAGCCTGTCAAGGACCAAACGGAGGTTATTGGCGTGGTCTTCTTTATTCTTGGAGAAAACCAAGATATCATCGAGGTAGACGAGAACGAATTTATTGGTGTAGGGGTTGAATATGAAGTGCATCATCCAAGAGAAAGTGGGTGGAGCATTTGCAAGCCCGAAAGATATGACCGTGTACTCATATGAGCCGTAGCTCGTTCTGAATGCGGTCTTGGGAATATCCTCTTCATGGATATGAATCTGATGGTAGCCCATCCGGATATCGAGCTTCGAGAACACCTTGGCTCCTTTGAGCTGCTCGAACAATTCATTGATGTTGGGGAGCGGGTACTTATTCTTTATTGTCTTCTTGTTCAATGACCGGTAATCAATACAAAGGCGTTCCGTACCATCCTTCTTCTTGATAAAAAGAACACCACAGCCCCAAGGAGAAGTACTTGGTCAGATCAGACCCATTCGTTCTTGCTCATCAAGTTTTTTCTTCAGCTCCTTCAGCTCTTTAGGAGAAAGCTTGTACGGATGCCGACAGGCTGGCTCCGTACCAGGTTCAAGTTCAATGATGAATTCAACTGGACGATTGGGAGGCATGCCTGGAAGCTCGTCAGGGAATACATACTCATATTCACAAACCACCGGAATCTGAGAAATGGCATTAATCTCGCCCTTGTCATTGGGAGAGAATAGCCTGATTGTGTTATCTCGAGCTACGAAGATAATCATGTCTTCGAAAGGATGAGTTAGATTGACCTCTTTGTTTCCACAATCAATAAGAGCATCATGCTTAGAGAGCCAATCCATACCCAGAATAAGATCAATGTCTGAGTTACCGAGAACAACCGGGGAAACCAGAAAACTGTAATCACCCATATGAATAGATATATCCGGAGCAATCAAATTAGAAGTCATGTGTTTTCCCGAAGAAATAACTGATAATTCCTTCTCCAGGGGTGCCGAAATGAAATCATCCTTAGTAAAGAATGGTCTTGACATGAAACTGAGTGATGCACCAAAGTCAAACAAAACTTTTGCAGGAATTGAGTTAACTGTGAGGTTACCCATTATCACATCGGAAGAGTTCTCTGCTTGAGCTGCATTCATCAGGTTCACTCTTGCATGCTTGGTATTGTGCTTGACAATAGCATAGCTGACAGGTGGAGGAGGCGGAAGGCGCCTTTGGTTGGGACACTTGTTGGCATAGTGACCTTTCTGAGTACACTTGTTGCACGTAACCTTTGAAAGTGGCCGATGATAAGGACCGCTTGGACTTGGAGCTTGGAACTGAGACTTGGACTGGTTGCTTGGGTTGGGTGGGTGGGAGAATACATGACCACCTGAGTGCTTGTTGTTGCTTGGAGGACGGAGCATTGGAGGAGGCGGTAGCCAGAACTTCTGCTGCTTGGCGACCACTTGAGAGGAAGAGGAGGAGTGAACAGCATCTCTTATCCTCTTTTTGGAAGCTTCACATTTGAGCTGAGCTGCCTCTTGCTTGAGAGCCATGTTGTAGAATTGATCAAATTCATCTGGCTCGAACAGAGTGAGTGCAAGTTGGAGTTCATCTTTCAGACCACCTCAGAAATGGTAGATCTTGCTCTTGGCATCGGGGATGTCTTGCTTCGCATAACGGGCAAGATTCTGGAACTTGACATTGTACTGGTAGACAGACATGGTGCCTTGCTTCAGGTTGTGGAATTGCTCACGCATGCCTTCAATGACACTGATAGGGATGTGATGAGGACGGAAATCGCGGTAGAAGTCAGTCCACGAGATCTCACGACCCGCTCTGGAGTCTTTGTACTGTTGCCACCAATCTGCACCTTGATATTTGAGTTGGAAAGTGGCAAACTTGACATAATCCTCGGGTCTGATGTTACTGCACTCGAAATGCTTCTTGATGTCTGTGATCCAATCTTCAGCATCTAGCGGGTCCACACAGTAACTGAAAGACTTGGGCTGATTAGCCAGGAATTGGTTCAGAGTCACAAAGTGAGGTTGATTGAACATATTTCCATGGCCTTGGTTCCCTTGATTGCCCTGATTTGCTTGATTGGCTTGGAAACTCTGCATCATTTGCATGAGCATCTGAGTGTTTTGATTGGTTGCCTGCATAATCGCTCTCCGTGCCTCAGACGAAGGAGGAGGGGAAGATGGACGCTCTTCTTCACCCTCTGGGTTCTGGCTGGGAACTTTCCTAGGTGCCATCCTGAAGATGATGACAACCGTTAGCCATTGAAGTAAATAATAGATAAGCTGAATCAACGGCTAGATATTTGCAACTTATAGTCTTCACAATGAACATTCGAACAAAAATTGAACGAATGAATTCCATAGCTTAATGGTACATCAACTTGTCGAGAAGCCACTTGGGAGAACAAAATGATAGAAGAAAACAACAAGGTATAGATGGAAAAAATACATAATAGAGGTTTCGTCCCACATGTTCATGCTGAATGCCCCATGGCATGTGTTACAAAGGGCCTTGCAATCCCCGGATCAGCATAGCCAAGGATCCTTTAAGATGCAACCCCCTAGTGCAACAACGCCCATGATAGCCTCTCCACTAGATGTTGAACCCCAACCTCATATCATGCACCCGTTGGAAGATTACCTTGAATCCCACCTATTAATTCCCGAAGCTTTCCGGTTATGCAATCTGGTGTTGGGGATACAGGGGAAGCACCGCATATCACTCAACTAATAAATACTACATCCAGTTGTATCCATCCGTCAACACATAACCAGGCACCTTCGGAAACTGTTTACCTCGGACCTTCGAAACGCATCCGCTATACTAGCTGTGGCAATACTCCCGAACTATCCCCCCAGTACTGGGTGACGTCGGGGTTATCTCACCACTAGACATGCATAAAAGAGTTTTCGATGTTGGCCGCCTCTGGTATTCTAGAACTGCCACGATATATTTGTGACGACAACACCTCAGAGCTCAACTCCCCGGGACACTTCCACAACCCCTAAATGACAGGAGGCACCAAGAACAATGTTCTCGTCACAAAGATATCGGAACAATCCAAACAATACCCGCGTGATCCTAAAAAAAATTGGTGAAATTTTGAGAATAGTGAAGATACAACAACATCGGGAGTCCTCACTAGAGCGACGAAGGGGATGACGAGTAAAAAAGAAATCCTACTCTCCGATATATATATATAACTCAAAACATTTTGTGTGTGTTCCTAGACTCAACCGTCAGCGGTTCGATCAACCAGGAGGCTCCTAGGTCGGAGAAGGCTCTGATACCAACTTGTAATGCCCAGGATGCGACTATATCTCCTACGTGTCGAGGCACGACTTAGAGACATAAGCGCATTCTGGAATGATCGCAAGCGTGGTATCTTTGCACAACTCATGTAAAAGATCAGGGATGAAAGAGTAAAATAGTTGGCTTACACTCGCCACGTCACATAATGAATACAATAGCATACATTCATCCAAATAACACAGGGTCCGACTACGGACGAAAACCAAACGAGAAAAGATACCACAAACACAAGTCCTGATCGCCCCTAGTAAGAACCACTACTGATCGTTGGGATACGTAACATAGAAACGACCACGCTCCTAATCGAACTCCCAGTGAAGTTCTGATTCATCTCCTGCAACATTCTCGGTTGTACCTGCATCTGGTGTGTGTTGTAAACTGTGAGTCACAAGGACTCCGCAATCCCATTCCAGGGTATCAAAACTAACAAAGCCTTAGGCGTGGAGAGGTAATAAAGTGTTTGCAGCAAGCACTACCAACTAGCTTACGAGTTCAGAGCGAGAAAAGAATATGTGCCAATGGTCGCCAAAGTTGATCAAGAAGTGATCCTAGCTACTCATGTTCATGCATAACCCCATCGTGTTCACTTCCCGAAGCCCTTCGGAAAGAGACCGTCACGGTTACTCACACAGGTAGTGTATTCTTAAGGATATGGTGTCAAGTTATCTACAACCGGATATTATCAAACACCCATCTACCACATAACCGCGGGCACGGCTTCCGAAAGTTCATAACCCTGCAGGGGTGTCCCAACTTAGCCCATCACAAGCTCACGATCTGCGGAGTCGCAACTCCAAATTGGGAAGACCCGAGTATCCTCGGAATCTCGTGCTCAAGATATTTCGACAAAGGTAAAACTAATCCAGCAAGACCTCTCGGTGTGCCGACACCTTGATAGTAGCCGCGCGTATCTCGTCTCAGGCCATGAACGGATAGGTCAGCCTACAGGAAAATACCAGCCCTCGGGTTTCCCCAAGGTGGCCCTGCAGTCTGCCTAGTTTGGACCAACACTCATGAGGAGCACTGGCCCGGGTTGTTGATTAAGAACTCGGGTTTATAAATCCCTATGCAAGTTTTTAGTTGTTAGGCAAATGTAGTATCAAAGTTGGGCCTTGCTGGAAAAGCTTTAAGCAGAGCGAATTATCAAGGGGGGCCCATAAACCCCAACCGTGTTAGGAACGCAAAATCAAGGAACATAACACCGGTTTATCGGGTCCTAAGGTGGCATGAGTGGAACAAAACACCAAGCAGAAGGGCAAGACTTCCACCCATTACCATCATATATGTGCATTAATTTGATTAAGATAAATATTGTGTTAACCCAATAAACAAGTCCGAACATAGAGCAATCTTCAAAAACATCAACTGCAACTAACAACGCTATAAGAGGGGCTGAGCAAAAGCATACTTAGCCAATCAATGGTTTGCTAGGAGGGCAGTTAGAGTGTTTCATGGCAACATAGAAGGCTGAAAAATAGGAATAGGCATCGAGGCATAGCTAAAGAACGAGACAACTAGCAAGGCAAAGATAGAGGTGATATCGGGGAATGGTCATCTTGCATGTTAAGTCCACGGAGGGATCATAAACTTGCTCCTCAAACTCAGTCTCGACAGAAACCTCGAACTCCGAATCGTCACCGGGCTCTAACCAACACAACAATACAAACACCAGAACAACAATCAATCACCATGCAATGCTCAAACACATGATGCAAGATATGATGCATATGTGCATGGACAGGATATGATGCATCTCAAGGAATATGATGAGTAGACATGTGGCATGGCATTATGCAAGAACACAATTCATGCAAAGGGTCACATCATGCAAAAGAATGCAAGAACAACCATAAACTCACATGTAGTTATTTAGTTGAACTATCCAAGCACCCAACAAATTTTAAAAGTTGCTTAGCATGGCAAGGAATGCATCTTAAGATCAACAACATCATGCGAGCATTTTAAATGGGCCGGAAGGAACAAACAACAATTCTGGAAACTCACATGTGCATATAAAACAATGTAGAACAGATCTGAGAAAGTCATATTTTAGAGTTGTTAAACATGTAAAGTAACAGCAACATGTTAATCTACACATTTTTCCACCCCGTTTACATATAAAGGTTATTAAATTTGAAGCTACAGTTATTTAGTTATGAATAAATCCATTTTAGCATGTCATTTAAACAAATTTAAACAAACAACAAGTTTAAACATGTTTAACATGGATGAGAGTTGCATATTATTAATCTACATGAAATTCTGAGCATTTAACATATATGACACGTTTTATTTTGATGCATGGATAATTAGTTATACACAAATCAAAATGATGGCATTTCTGTGAATATGCAAAACAAAAGAAAAAAACAACAAGGTACATAGACCCGGCCAGCCACTGTCGATGACGAGGGGCCCCAGGGGCTGAGGTGGCAGGATTGTGTGGGTACGGAGAGGGGTGTGAGGACAGAGAGGATGACGAGTGGGGTGCCACTGTCAGTGTCATAGGAAAGGGGATAATGGCAAAAATATTGTGCAGAGCCTCGGGACCCTGCTCTTTTTAGTTACAGATTGAGGTGCGGACCAGTTGTGCTAGGACGGGATGCAGTTTAGGAGGAGGCTCGGCTCCTCTTGAGGTAACTTGAGGTTGGTATGGGTCCTCTTCTTCCGTGCAACAGAGAAGACTCGGACAACGCCGGCGAGCAGCAATGGCGATGGCGAGGCCCTAGAGGTGGTAGCGGGCGTGCGGGATCCTGCATGGGTGTGTGTGGCACGCGGATCACGGCTTGGGGCATGTATGCATGGGGTGAGGCAGAAGCAGAGGCCGAGATCGTGCGCGGGCATGGCTCGGCGCGGGCGTGCAACGCGCGACGGCAAGGCGAAGAAGAGGCGCGGCGCTGCTGCAGAGAGCGGTCAGACGCGGGGCGACGTGAGCGTGTCCGCGGCCTAAGATAAAAAAGGAAGCTGCATTGCACCTAAGGTTGAGCTTTGAGCTCGCTTCCGAGGTCGACCATGGTGAATGAAATAGAGCTCTCGGATCCGCGACCTACGACGATGCAAACTCATTACAAAAGAGAGAGGAGGTATGGGTCGTCACCGTGGGACTGAAGGCATCAACGACTGGGTTGGGGAAGCGACAGAGGCGACGATGGACGGTGCGAATGGCGCGTCCGTGAAGTAGGCGTACAAAGACGACGAAGGACGTCGTGGAAGGAGCTCCGGGACCCGTGTAGACGCGGGCGACGTCGTGGACGAAGAGGAAGACGCGTGTGACGCTCCCGTGGTCAAAGAAGGTGGCTACATCGCTGATCGAGCTGGGGAGGGGCTTGAGCTCTCCTTGGCTATAGCGCGGTGATGGCGGGTTTGGCGCAGCTTACCTTGACGGCGCCAGGAGGAAGAGAGGGGGTGGAATGGGGGGAGGAGGAGGTCTAGGGCACCGGGGCATATCTTATAGGGCGTAGGGAGCTACTATGGCCTTCAAATCACCAAGGATGTCCACGTGGCTCCGGTGGATGGTCTGCCGTACGAGAGGAAGAGGACGATGAATAGAGGCTGGCGCTGGTGGGCTGCTGTGTCTGTGTGGGTTGGGCTGCAGATAAGGGAGAGGCCCAAGTACATCGCCCAGTTAAGGCCTTTCCTGTTTAATTCTTTCTGCAAGTAATTAAGGGATAATCGATTTTATACCCTTAGTTGGGTACCACTCGTCAGGATTGCCCCTACTTTTGGAAAACACGTGGTCTTGCCCAACTCAGTTTGCTTGTCTTGTGCTTTTGCCCTTCCGGCACGGCTCCGTCCATTCAGCGTCGTTTGACCGTAAGCGGCGCTAGATTTTGGACATTTATGCCCCTGTCGGTGCTACACTTAGTACCCTTTCATCCTTAGTGAGCTCGCGCTGAACAAAACAGAGGAGTAGAGCCGGCGACGCGAGGCCTGACGAGGAAGATGGAGCGGCGCAGCAGGGCGAGCTCGGGCTCGTCCAACTACTCGCAGGCGGCCGGTGAGGTAAGTGAACATCAGCTTGTGCGGCTCCTCCACCCCCAATTCGATCTAGGGTTTCTAGGGTTTGTGAGATTTGGGGGAAATTTTGATCTCCTTCCATTCCTTTTGGTTTAGGTTGATGGGGTCGACATTGTGCAGCTCGTCTCCGAGTTCTATCTTCCCGAGGATACCTATTGTGGATTGGAGTATCGTTCAAAGCACCGTTGCCCTGGTCACGACCTTGTTCCAGCCCGCCGTGTTTCGTGGGGAGGGGCAAGCACTGGCCGCTGGTTTTTAGGGTGTCCTTTAGACGTAAGAGATTGTGAATTTGAGCATGTTTTAGTTCTTGTTTATGAAAAATCTAATTTTTGGTTAATGTGATGTGCAATCAGTTACCACAGGAGTGTGAGTGGGTGGTGTGGGTTGATCCTCCTCCTCCATTGCGTGTTTCCCTGGCTTTTGAAGACCTACACGCGGAGGTAGAACAGAGCTGGATCAAAAGTCACAAGTTGAAGAAGGAAAACATGGAGCTGTCAAGAAAGAATCATGTTTTGAAGAAGAACCTGATAAGAAGATATGAGATGATGCTTCTTTTAGCATTGTTGTTTGTAGGAAGTTGTGTTGTAATGTTGTTTGGTTTGTAGTTGTATCAGTTTGTGCTTGTTGACCGAATGGTACAACCTAGTATGATGTATTTCAAGATGATGATGCACTGTTTGTGTCAAGATGAACATGCTCTTTTGTTTATGCAAACTAGATGATGGTGTAGATGTAGTTTTTGTCGTTGACAAGGTCGATGACAAAACTATGCCAAAGCAGATGTAGTTTTTGTCGTCGACGACGTCGATGACAAAACTATGCCAAAGTAGATGTAGTTTTTGTCGTCGACGACGTCGATGACAAAACTATGCAAAAGTAGATGTAGTTTTTGTCGTCGACGATGTCGATGACAAAACTGTGCCAAGGTAGATGTAGGTTTTGTCGTCGACGACGTCGATGACAAAACTATGCCAAAGTAGATCAACAACAATCCCAACTTATTAAACACCACAGTGAGCACAAAGCATTAAGAAGAAGAAGTTGATCATCACACATGTACCAAACACTGACTAGTGCATAAAGCATTAAGAAGTTGATCATCACAGTGCACACACAACAACATCAAGTGCATAAAGCACTAAGAACATAAAAGTACTGGCTATCACAGTGCACACACTAACAACATCAAGTGCATAACAGTTTTATCTAGTACCAGTACTAAAACTGAAGTTTCTTGCTCCTGGTGTTCTTGGCTGGGTTTGGAGCCAGCTTTGCCTTGCTTCTAGTGTTCTTTGCTGGATTGGGGGCAGTGGGTGGAGCTTCAACTGTTGTTGCTGCTTTTTGGCTGGAGAGACACCCTTGTTGTCAACACTGCTTCCAGTAACTGAGCAAAATGTAGTTGTTGGTCCATTTTTCTGCTTGCAACATCTTGGAGAAGCTCCCCTCCCTGCTCCTCTTTTATAATTCTTTCTAGGACTAAAATAAGTTCAAACATAACTAATGAAAACTGAAACAAGTTCAACATAAAACTGAAACAAGTTGCTGGGACATACCTGACTACACTAGCTTGTGTAGATGCCTCATGTGAGGTTTCCTTTGGTGGTGGCATCTGCTGCTGAAGAACATCAACTTCTGGCTCTTCATCCCGCTCCTCATCTTCTACTTCTGCTGGCTCATTAGCTGTTGGATGGTCATCTGCATTATCTGCTCCCCAATGTTCTTCTTCTCCAAAGGCTGGATCAACAGATTCTTTGCAGCCTTTGGTTTTGTGTCCACATCTTCCACATCTCTTGCACTTATACTTCCTAGGACCAAGGCCCTTTCCTTCACTGGTAGATCTTATCCTTTGCTTTCTTGGTCTGCCTGGTGGTCTGTTCTGAACAGGAGCACACAACTTGAATCCTGGATCTACACAGTCCCACTGTTGTTTGCCTTCTAGAGTTGGTAGATTGTCAGCATAAGTTGCTCTAAACATCTCAACTGAGTAATATTTGTGGACATACTGATCTATTCCACTTGCTTCACCTCTTAGAGCAGTTATGAAAAAAGGGCATGGATGCAGGGTTTACAAGTGATCTGCCACTGCCTACAACTGCAAGACCACTTCTCTATGTCAACAGGGTACCTCCATTCTCTTTTCTCTCTGTCAGTAGCAGTCACCTCAGCCTCTGTTGGGCTTCTCCTAACTATACTCATCTCCAAACCTTTTGTCTTCTCCATCAAAACCTTCATTACTGCTGGTATGATGTAGTGCCCAATGAAATGGTCAGTGGCAATTCTGTTTCTTAAGTCAAATTTCTCCATGATGTATTGCCTAATCTTGTCTAGCAGGTCAACTATGTGAAGACTCTTGTATTTCCTGATTCTTGAGTTGAATGATTCAGCAAGGTTGTTGTTCACGTAGTCCACCTTGCAAATGTCATTGAAATCTGCTCTTGCCCAGATTTTTGTGTGGTGCTCCTCCAGATATTCCTTAACTTTGGGTTTGCTTTTCAGCTGGTTCAGATGATAATTATGCTTCTTGACACTGTAGGTTAGTGAACAAGGCCATAAGTTATCATCAAAGAACTTTCCCTTAAATTTTTTACTGAAATTTTGTGCCAAGTGTCTCATACACTCTCTATGTTCCACTCTAGGGTACACATCATCAATAGCAGTTTCCAATCCTTTGCAAGCATCAGTATGTATCACTAAACCTTCTGGATGACCTACCATTTTCTTCAGGTTTGTGAAAAACCATGTCCAACTCTCAGTAGACTCCACTTCTAGAACACCATAAGCAACTGGAAACAGCCAGTTGTGTCCATCCAGTGCACAAGCTGCTACAAGCTGCCCTCTAAACCTACCATTCAATGTTGTGGCATCTACAGCTAGGTATGGCCTGCACCCCTCCAGAAAACCCTTCTGACAAGCTTTGAAGCAAACAAACACTCTTCTAAAACACTCCTTGTTATACTTCTTGCCTTTAATCTGATACTCAACTATGTGCCTGTCAATTTCTACAAGACTGCCTGGTGATGCCCTCTCCACTTCAGCTTTGAAAGAATAAAGAAGTTGGAAACTATCACTGTACTTGCCATATATTTTGTCAAGTGCCATCTCTTTGCCATTGTAGCACCTGTCATATGGAACCTCCACACCATACTTCTCTAACAACTTCATTTGAATTTCCTTAGGACCAATAGAAGGATTTTGTCTGATCCAGGGCATAGAAGCATCTGCAATCCACCTTCTTATTGCAGCTCTCAATCTATGAGATCTGTTGACACTAGGACAAGTATGCTGGTGTTGGTTCACTTTAATCTAAAACAAAACAACACAACAAATAGTAAGTACATATAACAGCAGTGAGTGCAGAAAATATAACACATTGAAGAGATCACAACATTTAATACCTGAAATAGTGTGCTCCTCCTCATTAAAGAGGCATGTAACCTCCATTTACACCTGTCATAAGAACATTTGACAGTAAACCTAGTTGGGTCACTTTTCAGAATAGAGAACTCAGTTTCAGCTTTGATTGAGTAGGTTGCAACTGCATTTCTGCAATCAACTGCAGAAGGGAAGACCACACCTTCCTCAATAGATGGATTTCCCAGTCATACATCATGACAGGTCTGTCCTCATCTGCATCTTCAAAAGCTCCCATTTCATGATCCTCTTGCATCTCATCAGCATTTGTATCTGAAAATTCTGCAGGGATATAGTCTTTGTCTTCTTTTTCTTCTTCATTGTTGTGTTGAACATATCCAGGATAAAGTATCTCATCCTCCAGACCTGGTGCATCAGGCAATGCCTCCTCCACAACTGGATCACCTGTTTTGTTTGCTTGTTCCTGACTTTCATTAACACTTGGAGTTCCAGGAGCAGTAGAGGGGTCACTTGCTGCCCTACTTGTACTGCTAGCCCTAGTTCTAGCCCTTGTCCCTCCAGCAGTGGGATTAAAACAAGATGGCCTAGATGCAGAGGGCCTAGAAGTAGATGGGTTTTCAAACCTTTGTGCTCAAGTTCTCTGTATCACTGTGATTTCCAAGTTGCATGACATAGTTTGTGCATTACTTGCAAACATCACACTTAACTCTGAATCACACTGTAAAGGGACCCAACAAAGGTTTCCACTATCCCAATATCTCATCTCAACGGCATCAAACAATCCCCATGGATACTTAGCACAAATGGCAGCCCTAAAATCCTGGTACGAAGTAGTGTTCTCCACAAACAATGGAAAAGTGAAGCCACACTCTTTTCCTTTAGTACCCGCAGAACCAAGAACAGTGGTCTCCATTCTAATAGAAAGATAGAATGCGGTCGCTGGATTCATCCTATGATAAAAAAACATGCCATCTCCCGTGAAAAAACGAACAAAACCTAGACTAAATCATCGTTGAATCAATCCTACGACAGTAAACACGAGCAGATCTAGGTCTGATACTTACCCCGCAGGAATTTACCGTGCAGATCCGTTGCCCTTGTCGCCGTGGGCGCCGCCAGCGTCGCCTTTTCCGCGCTCCCGTGCAGAGCCGCTGCCCTTGTCATTGTGGGCACCGCTGGCGTCTCCTTGTCCGCGCTCCCATGCAGATCTGCTGCCCTTCTTGCTGTCGACGCCGCCGGCGTCTCCTTGTCCGCGCTCCCGTGCAGATCCGCTGCCCTTCTCGCCATTGCCTCCAGCAGCACCGCCGCCTCCACGCTGAAGTGAGGATGTTGTGTCACTACGGCGGCGGCCGCGTCCGCCGACGCTTTCTCCGGTCTCCCCCATCGCCTGCCAATGGATCTGGCGGTGCGGGTTTTGCCGCCGCCGAGCGAGCTAGGGTTGGTGAGAGAGAAAGAGAGACAGTGGGGAACGAGAGAGTGTGAGCTGGTTAGGTCGACCGGGGGGGCAAGAAATGTCCAAAATCTAGCGCCGCTTACGGTCAAAGGGCGCTGACTGGACGGAGCCGTGCCGGAAGGGCAAAAGCACAAGGAAAGCTAACTGAGTTGGGCAAGACCGCGTGTTTTACAAAACTAGGGGTATTCCTATCGAGGGTGACACAACTAAGGGCCCAAATGCAATTATCCCAATAATTAATCCATAGAATAGAAAAGGGAAAAGGCCAGGTTTGTATGAGATGAATAAGAAGGAAACAAAAGCACCCTTGAGCTCCTGGATTTATGCGTCATTTGATAAAATTGCTTCAGACATTTTTAGAGGTAGAAAAATGATACAACTTTGAATAAAATTCAAACTTGGGCCATTTTTGAACCCAACCAAAACAACTCCAAAATGGATGAAATTTGACAAAGAGGGTGTAGACACGGTGCAAGATTTTTGGGGAAAGAATGAACATTAATGGGGACAAGGAAGAACTCACTTGTAAAATTTAATGAAAGGGAAAAGAGAGAAGGGGAAGTGGTGAAATTTGGATGGGCTTATGGACTGATCATGTCCTTGACTCAACCACCACAACATGAGCAAGGAAAACTCACTTGACATAAAGGAAGAGAAAAGCACAATGACAAAATGAAATGCCATATGATGACCATGATGCAATGATGGTGAAGAAGCAAATGCATGAATGCATAATGAAAGAAAACATGACAATGCACTGAGATGACAAGGCATAAATGGAAAAGAACCCCCCAAGGAAAGGATAAGAACCAAATGGTAAATGTATAGTTGCCAATAAGGAAGTTTTACATCTGGGGTGTTACAACAGGTGTCTCCGAAGGTGTTCGTGGTGTTGGCATAGATCAAGAATAGGATTTGTCACTCCGAGTGGCGGAGAGGTATCTATGGGCCCTCTCGATAATACACATCATAATAAGCCTTGCAAGCAAATGACTAATGAGTTAGTCACAAGATGATGTATTATGGAACGAGTAAAGAGACTTGCCAGTAACGAGATTGTACTAGGTGTTCAGATACCGACGATCGAATCTCGGGCAAGTAACATATAGATGACAAAGGGAACAACGTACGTTGTTATGCGGTTTGACCGATAAAGATCTTCGTAGAATATGTAGGAGCCAATATGAGCATCCAGGTTCCGCTATTGGTTATTGACCGGAGATGAGTCTCGGTCATGTCTACATAGTTCTCGAACCCGTAGGGTCCGCACGCCTAACGTTTGATGACGATCGGTATTATGAGTTTATGAGTTTTGATGTACCGAAGGAAGTTTGGAATCCCGGATGAGATCACGGACATGACAAGGAGTCTCAGAATGTCTGAGACATAAAGTTCAATATATTGGACGACTATATTCGGACACCAAAAGTGTTCCGGGTGTTATCGGGTAAAATCGAAGTGCCGGAGGGGGTTACCGGAACCCCCCCAAGGGAGTACGGGCAATAGTGGGCCACTGAGGGAAAGAGAGGGGCAGCCCATAGGGTTGGCCGCACCCCCCTAGTGTTCCTAGTTGGACTAGGAAAAGGGGGGAGGCGCCCCTGATATGTCTCCAATGTATCTATAATTTTTTATTATTCCATGCTATTATATTATCCTTCTAGGATGTCTTATGGGCTTTTATGTACACTTTTATATGATTTTTGGGACTAACCTATTAACCCAGAGCCCAGTGCCAGTTTCTGTTTTTCTCCTGTTTTAGGGTTTTACAGAAAAGGAATATCAAACGGAGTCCAATTGACGAACCAAATTTTGACGATTTTTTCTGGACCAAAAGAAGCCCCCGAAGCAAAAGAGTTGGGCCGGGAGAGCCACAGGCTGCCCACAAGGGTGGGGGTGCGCCCTGGGCAAGGGGGCGCGCCCTCCTCTCTCCTGGACGGCCCGTAGCCCCCCTTTGCTTGGCCCTGACTCCAAAAAATCCTATAAATACTGAAACCTTCGGAAATTAACATAGATCAGCAGTTCTGCCGCCGAAAGCCTCTGTAGCCACCGAAAACCAATCTAGACCTTGCTCCGGCACCCTTCCCGAGGGGGGAACCCTCACCGGTGGCTATCTTCATCATCCTGGCGCTCTCCATGACGAGGAGAGAGTAGTCCACCCTCGGGGCTGAGGGTATGTACCAGTAGCTATGTGTTTGATCTCTCTCTCTCGTGTTCTTGAGATGGCATGATCTTGATGTATCGCGAGCTTTGATATTATAGTTGGATCTTATGATGCTTCTCCCCCTCTACTCTCTTGTAATGGATTGAGTTTTCCCTTTGAAGTTATCTTATCGGATTGAGTCTTTAAGGATTTGAGAACACTTGATGTATGTCTTGCATGTGCTTATCTATGGTGACAAGGGGATATCACGTGATCTACTTGATGTATGTTTTGGTGATCAACTTGCGGGTTCCGTGACCTTGGGAATCTATGCATAGGGGTTGGCACACGTTTTCGTCTTGACTCTCCGGTAGAAACTTTGGGGCACTCTTTGAAGTTCTATGTGTTGGTTGAATAGATGTTTCTGAGATTGTGTGATGCATATCATATAATCATGCCCACGGATACTTGAGGTGACAATGGAGTATCTAGGTGACATTAGGGTTTTGGTTGATTTGTGTCTTAAGGTGTTATTCTTGTACGAACTCTATGATAGATTGAACGTTACTACGGACTCTTGAATAGATCGATCAGAAAGAATAACTTTGAGGTGGTTTCGTACCCTACCATAATCTCTTCGTTTGTTCTCCGCTATTAGTTACTTTGGAGTGACTCTTTGTTGCATGTTGAGGGCTAGTAATATGATCCAATTATGTTATCCTTGTTGAGAGAACTTGTACTAGTGAAAGTATGAACCCTAGGCCTTGTTTCCTACCATTGCAACACCGTTTATGCTCACTTTTATCTGTAGTTACCTTGCTGTTTTTATTTTTTCAGTTTACAAAAACCTATATCTACCGTCCATATTGCACTTGTATCACCATCTCTTCGCCGAACTAGTGCACCTATACAATTTACCATTGTATTGGGTGTGTTGGGGACACAAGAGACTCTTTGTTATTTGGTTGCAGGGTTGTTTGAGAGAGACCATCTTCATCCTACGCCTCCCACGGATTGATAAACCTTAGGTCATCCACTTGAGGGAAATTTGCTACTGTCCTACAAACCTCTGCACTTGGAGGCCCAACAACGTCTACAAGAAGAAGGTTGTGTAGTAGACATCAGCCCCCTCTCCTTTCCTTCTTCTCTCCCCTTTCCTTTCCTACTCCTAATAGGAATACGAAAAGGGGCTTCCTATTCCTACTAGGAGTAGGAATCCTACTCCCTGGCGCGCCCCTTGGCCAACCGCACCTTCCCCCTTGCTCCTTTATATAGGGCAGGGGGCACCCAAAGACACAAGAAACATTGTTCTAGCCGTGTGCGGTGCCCCCTCCACAGAAACACACCTCGGTCATACCATTGTAGCGCTCAGGCGAAGCCCTGCGCCGGTAGCTTCATCATCTCTGTGATCACGCCGTAGTGCTGACAGAACTCTCCCGTGAAGCTCAACTGGATTAAGAGCTCATGAGACGTCATCGAACTGAACGTGTGCTGAACGCGGAGGTGCCGTACGTTCGGTGCTTGATCGGTTGGATTGCGAAGATGTTCGACTACATCAACCGCGTCACTAGACGCTTCCGCTTTCGGTCTATGAGGGTACGTAGACACACTCTCCCCTCTCGTTGCTATGCATCTAGTAGATAGATTTTGCGTGATCGTAGGAAATTTTTGAAATACTACGTTCCCCAACAGAAGGCTCATCACCGCAGCTGGCAGGGCTGCCCTTGTCAGGTCGGTTCTCACCTTACTGGCGACTTTCACCATCACTACGTCGGCCACCGGAGGGCACCTTTTCTTCTTTTGAAAAATTGAGAGAGCTCTCCTTTGGGCAGGATCCAACAAGATCTCAAGCAGACAATGCAAAGTCAGCTAGGATTTGGTTTGTAGGACAAAAAGATAGGGAGATTTGGGTGTTCTCGATATCTACAAATTTGCGAGGGGTCTACCCTGGAGGTCGGCATGGTATGAATGGAAAGATCCGAACAGAGCATGAGTGCATTTCGGCAACCCTTGTGATGGCACCGACATGGATCTTTTCCATGCGGCTACCACCATTACCGTTGGGAACGACCGCTTGGCAAGATGAAAACTGGGCGATATTGCCCCCTCCATCTATCAACTCTCCAAGAAAAACAAAACTCCTCCATGCATGATGCCCTTCTCAACCTCGCTTGGGTTACTAGGATCAACATTTTCGAGGGCCTCTCGAGTAGTCATTTGCACCAGTTCTATGCTCTGTGGGCTCTTCTTGACCCTATCCATTTGCAAGAGCATGTCCAGGATGATACATCATGGAACCTCACTAGCAACCGAGCCTACTAGACAACTTCTGCATACAAGGTGCAATTTCCACGACTATGGTGACTGCGGTGTGGAGAAACTCGGTGCCACCAAAGTGTAAGTTTTTTGCGTGGCTTATCATCAAAAATAGGGTGTGGACGGCCGACCGCCTGCAAAAGCGAGGATGACCCAACTGTGATTTGTGCCAACTTTGCAAGAGAGTGCCCGAGTCTGCGGTGTGCATTCTTTTCAAGTGTAGGTACTCTCTCAGAATTTGGGAGACTGTCAAGGCATGGCTCGATGTGCCTGAATTAAACATTGTGACTTAGGGAGGCATCCGCAAGGTTCAATCCTGATGGATAGCGACGGTTCTTGGGCGTGACATAGATGGAAGACCATTTCATCACTTCTCATGCTTGTCACACGGGAGATGTGGAATGAGCGAAACGCTCTAGGTTTTTTTTAATAAGTCGACTATGCATACTATTCAACTTGACAACATCAGGCGGGAGGCAAGGAATTGGGTCCTTGAAGGGATGAAACATTTGTGCACTTTGATGTTGCGAGAGTAGTTTTTTTCTTCTTCCATTTCTTGAGGCGTAATGGACCTCATCGAAATTTGTTTTGTTTCTCTTTCTTTATTAATGAGACGAGGTGAAGATTTTGCCTCCGTTTTGATTTTTTTTTTATTTTTTTTTTTGCACAAGATGAACTGCACAGGCTATACACGGAAAATATTCGAAATCTTGTCCAGATTACTATCTTCTGAGGCAACCAAGCATCATCATGAATCTAAAAAGCCAATTGCTCATGTCTTTTGATTGTGGAGCTGCTGATATATTTGGATCAGAGCACGAACACGAATAGAGAAAAGTTCACCTTTTTTTTCGAAAAGGGGGGACTCTCCGGCTTCTGCATCAGAACGATGCATACGGCCACATTTAGTCGACTAAAAATGTATCTACGCTGCTATTGAAGGAGGCCAAAACAGGCATCCCGTCGTTCAGTAGCAGCGAGTGATCGGAGCGATCTGGGACCACAGGTCTCGAGTTTCGACACCCATTCCAGGGAATCCACTAACAATGTTCTATCTTATGTGCGAGATTGACTATAAACAAAGGAGTATCTTAAGTTTATTATTCGACTTGATGCCCTCAAATTTACATCAGTGAAATGCTCCCAAATTTATCAAGCACCACCTCGACGCCGTTATCCCTAAACAGGGCCAAGTCACAGCACTAGCCATCAATTTTAGATACGAGAGCACAAGTTATTACCGTCGTACTACTACTTTATTTCACTTTTCCACAAACTAAACAAAATAGCTCTATATTTATAGGCTCCTTCCGACTTGTTTGGGGGGTTTCAGCAATTATCCGCCATGTCGATAGGACGAGGTGTAGGACTGGCCTCTTGTTGTACAAGTATGACAAGCCGGTCTACTCCTTCTAAGAACTGCATATGATAGTCCTGTACCATGTGTTGGTGGTGGAATTTTCTCATGGTCTGCGGGAATGGAAAGAAAACGTCAGGCCATGAATAAATAAGCACAACAACGAGAGTTTCCTAGCGAGCGACTGAAGTAACAGTAAACAATAATAGGGATACTGCTATAGGGGGGAAAGCGTTGTTTGCAAATTAAGAACACGATAGCATGTAATATATGAAACTCACGAAGTCCCGTGCTTCCTTGCTCTTGCTTTTCCTCGGCCACAGCGGCAGGTAGAAAGATGAGATGGAACCCAATCACAAGAACCAGAAGAAGAGCGGCACCGTGAGTACCGTCCGGAGTCGGAAAACGGCGAATTCTTAACCAACGCGACATCTTTCCTGTTCTGATGCGCGCGATGCTTCTTGTGTTCAAGGAATAAACACAAAACTTTTTCTGGTTCCTATGGAAAGGTAGCACTGCGCGCACGCTCACTTAAATAGATAGCCAACCTCAGCGGTGGTTATCCTGGATATGATGCCCGGCACGTTGTTGTCGGAATCGGCTGCAATATATTTCGGTAAAATTTGATTCTATGAAATATAAATATTAAAATTAATCACATGTGAACTAAAATAAAAATACATACAACTTGTTATTCATTAATTATGTATAGTCATAAAATAACTATTGGATATATATAGGTCGAATAATAAAATGAAAAAGATTTTCCGAAGCAAAAGTGGTGGGTCTTTTCCCTGGTTGCATGTTGAGGCGGACCTTATCCAATCCGTATATGTATTTACGAAAAAGAGTTTCCCCCGCTTTATATATAAAGCAAGCACCATCAAACAAGCTGATACAAACACACACACACCCCATAACAACACAACACAGACACCCAAGGCTAGATACAAGGACGCTGAAAACAGCAACACTACCCTAAACAACTCCAAGCAAACATCGGATGAACACTAAGCCCTACTATGAAGTCGACGAAGCCCTTAACCATGGATGAGCCACCGCGCTGAGGAGAAGCCGTGCATGACGAACAATGGGCTCCAATTCGGTGCCTTCAGGAAGGGAACAACGCCGGAGCGCCACCACCGCCCAATCCAAGGATTAGGGTTTCCCCTGGAGCACCATGATGACAGGTGAGATACCACGACGACGCCTTCAAGAAGGGGACGATGCTAGCACGCCGCCGTCGGCGGCCTGACCACACAGAGCGGGCTTTCACCCCGACCAACACTCACCGTCACCAAATTGGGGTACGGACCACCGCGCCACCACCATTGAACGACATACCCCGATCACCATGCCGCCCATCCGGCCATGGCGACTGGACAGCGACCTAGCCGCGTGCTCCACCCACGGGCACCCCAGCCACCACCATCCGGGCCGCCGCCCAAGCATCCGAGCCTATCCCTCGACCACGAGTACACCGTACAGATGCGGCAGACCGGAAAGGGCGGAAGACCCCCCCCCCCCTCCACCCCAAAGCGGACAACTTGGTAGGATTGGTGGCCTCGACGGCCAGATCTGGGCCAAGGGAACTCCGGCAGCCACACGGTGCAGTTGCCGGATGCAATGGAGGGGCACCCCTGCCCCCTACCCGAAGTCCCATGCCACCTCCGGCAAGTCCTCGCGCGCACAAACCCACACCATAGAACCACCCCTGCCTGACGAGCTTGTACCTGAACCATGAAGGAGGGAGGAAGCCCACCCGAGAAAGCTGCTGACGAGAAGACGCCGGAGCAAGTCCTGCCGCCGCCGCGCGCAGACCAGCCGACCACGTGATTGCAGCCACGCCGCTGCAAGCCACCTCCACGCAGAGCCCACGAGGACCTTCGCCGCCACCCCGCCACGCCCGCTGCTGCCAGGGACCAAATCCGCGCGGATCCGGCCGGAGGCGCGCCGGCCCGCCACCACCCGATCTGACCCGCCGCAGCCGCCGCGCCGCGGCCGCCCACCAGGTCGCCGACGTGCCGCCACCAGGGGCCCCCGACGCCATCCCGACGGAGCGCCGCCGCGCCGCTAGGCCCCGCCATAGCCAGCGCCCCCCTCGGGAAGCCGTCCCGCACCGGCCAGGACCATGGGCGGAGGGGAAAGGAAGGCCCCGCCGCGACATGCTTGCATGGTGAGATAAATAAAATAACAAGGATAAATCTCTTAGGTATATAGGATTCGTGGATACGATCTCTTGCACATAGTACGCAGCGCCTATTTTTTCTCATCATGCAATATCATCTTTCATTTAAATTACTCCAGGCGGGAGCCCTAGAAGATATCATGTTCGCCATACAAAGTAAACCACCCACCAATCGATTATCACCACGGCGGGAGCCCTAGAAGATATCTCCAGGGGTAAACCGGAGAGGGCATCCTCAGAGAGGAGCGGCGACTAGTGCCACTTGCGCGGAAGCAACAACTGATTTCTCTTCGGCACAGAAGCGTGAGTCATGTCGGTTTTCCGCCTTCTACTGCTCCGCCCTGATCAAGAGCATCATGGGCTTTGCACTTCTTGTACCCGGGCTTGAGCAAAGTGATGGGCGGCGAGGCCTCCCCCTCTTGGGAGTACCTAGAACTTATCTAGCATATACGTATCTTATAGCATCACATCCAATGGTTATAAAAGATGAATGAGACCAAATTATATCTCATTTAGATTAGTTCTAGCAAAGCTGTTAAAATTATTGTTGTCATTTGGCCCCTCCCTCCAAAGGTGTAT
>LR738715.1:655187733-655200484 GCA_902687465.1 Secale cereale | reverse complement strand
CCGCTAGCTCCGCCATTGGAAGCAAGTAAGATGATGAAGGAAGCTTCATAGACAAGGCGCGTTTTGTACTTGACATACGAGCTCGTGTAGTGAGTGGGCGACAAGGGAAGATGACTAGGCGGCAAGAGGTGGGGACTGGCATCCAGTTTGCTTGGGGAGTGAGAAGTGGAGGCGAATGGCAGAAACACGCTTTGGGACGGCGAGGCGACCGGCTAAAATTCCATTGGAAGGTGGGATGCTTGTCCACGGTCATAATTGGTGGGTTTGTGCTATCGGAGTTCGACGTCACGAATGTTCGGACTCTCGTACTTCGCCTCTCGATTCGGGGCCGGGCTGGGTGATTTCAGACAGTTGACCAGTTCGTCCCAAAGTAGAGTTTCGTGTTAGAAGCTAAAGGTGTCATGTCCGTCTGATCCAGACATTTTAGATGGACCGACCACAACTACCACCCCACTTGAGGGGGAAAACAATACTAAGTTTGCATGTGTAATCTCAGACTTTTTTTTTTGTTCAACCTGGTTAACATTATCATGTACTAATAAAGGTGATGTAATAATGTGCTAATGCACTAAAATTCAAGTGATTCATACTCAAAGTCTTATTTTCTTGCGCAACAAATTAGTTTACACGTGGTGCAAGGCACACAATTCTCATTATAAATTTACAAAATATTGTAGATATATGCCAGCTGGGAGAAGTTCAAACAACATATATATTAGCCATCATCGGCGTAGACAGGCCCCAGGCCACCCTGGCCTTGGCCCTGGGCATGAGGTTAAACCTAGGCTTGTTTATTGCTACAGCAGTGTACTGTAGCACACTGTAGCCAAAGTTCCCTGAAGCTGGCCCGGGGCGTGCTGATATTCTAGCTACGCCACTGTTAGCCATAAAAAACATTTGCCTCTCTGGCATTTTTTTTTTTGCCCCAGAGTAAAATATCCAGAAGAATTGAAAACATAAACCGGGAATATTACATGTTGCGAAACAAACCGTAACACTTTATTTCTCTAAATTTATCCTGTTAATGATAAGACATGAAGCGAATCAACTTGTGATTAGATGGTTAGGAAGACAATAGTATCCTCGCCCCATCGGGGTTCAAGTGGTGGCGCTCACATACGAGGCATCTTTGGTGACTTCGTGAATCTCAAATTGATATGCCGGGCGGACTTCTTCCCTTATATACGATGACTTAGATAGATAAACTTCGATCTGCTTATAGGGCTAGATTGTGCGTGTGTTCATAGGAATGACCATATCCGTGTATAAATGGGCACATGCGTATGTGCTATGTTAAAAAAAAAATTCAAGTCCTAGCCTTGACACCGGTGCTTGCATTATCATAAATTTATTTCAGGCCTTCTAGCGATGTGCGTTGTGCAAAGAGATGCCTCCGTCGACTACAAAGGCGTCTATGACAACTGCGTCAATTTTAAGATAATGTATCGGTTCAGTCTCTCAAAGATACCCATAGGGGTAAGGTATGCGTGCCTGCGTTGAGCTCATCTATACAGTGTTCAAAAGATAATAATAAGACATGAATATACACCTGTCCTATTTTAAGCGTCACAGAATAAATTTCCCAAGATGGACTGCACCCTGTTTTTGCGAAAAGCTCATGATCGTATACATTCAATAACTTATCGAGATTAATATAGCTAGAGGCAAGGCAGGTGAATCTAGAAGCCAAATGCTCATTCCATTTTGATTCGGATCAGAGCAGGAGCGAATGGAGAAAAGTCCAACTAGCCGACTATAAATGAATCTACGGTGCTACCGAAGAGGTCACAACTCAGGTCACAAGAGGCTAGCAGCACCCGCATCCCATAGTTGAGTGGTAGCACAGAGATGGCTCGTGTGAGCACTCTCAGTTTCCCCCTGCTCACGGCCACGGTCCTCTACTCATTCTTCACGCTTTTTGCCCCCACTTCTTCATTGGTTATTACTACCACACTCGTTGATGAACCCAATATAGACTTGGAGGCCCTCCTCTGTCTCAAGCGCCACCTCTCCAACGATGGCAAAGCACTTGCCCCGTGGAACAATACCCTCCCGTTTTGCAGTTGGCCCGGTGTCACCTGCGGCAAGAGGCATCCATCTCGTGTGACAGCACTTGATTTGGGGTCGCTGGGCCTGGATGGAGAAATACCACCCTGCATCGGCAACCTCACTTTCCTCACGAGAATCAACCTCCAAGATAATCTGCTGACTGGTGGGATCCCACCTGAGGTAGGTCATCTGCGTCGCCTCGTCCAACTAAGCCTTCCATGGAACAATCTAACTGGTGCAATACCCAACTCTTTGTCTACTTGCTCAAGTCTTCAGATCATTGATCTTGGGAGCAACTCCCTTGACGGGGAGATGCCCCAAGGTCTGACCAACTGTTTAAATGTCACAGAGATCTACCTCGATAATAACATGCTCCATGGAAGCATCCCGGACGGGTTCGGCGTGCTTCCTAAGCTTTCAGTTCTGTACCTCGTTAACAACAGGCTCCATGGAAGCATTCCGGACGGGCTGGGCATGCTTCCTAACCTTTTAACCCTGGCTGTTTCTAGCAACAACTTGACGGGCAACATTCCTTATTCACTTGGAAGCAGCTCGTCACTCACCAATGTCGTCCTGTCAAACAACAGCCTAACCGGAGGTGTACCGCCTATTTTAGCAAATAGCTCGTCACTTCGAAAGCTAGACTTGGAAGGAAATCACCTCACTGGAGAGATATCTCCTGCTCTCCTTAACAGCACCACTCTTGAAACCATAAATCTTGCACGAAACCAATTTTGGGGGCCTGTTCCACCTTTCTCACGCTTCTCACCACTGGAGACTCTCTACCTATCCCATAATAATCTCTCGGGCAGCATACCTACCTCTATAGGAAACGCTTCTTTCCTTCGGTCCCTTTTGCTCGCATCGAATAACTTGCAGAGCAGCATTCCATGGAGCTTAAGTAGAATCCCGCAATTAGAAGAACTTGACCTGACTTACAACAACTTATCCGGGACCGTTCCCGTCTCCCTCTACAATATATCTACACTCACATACCTTGGAATGGGAGTCAACCACCTAGTAGGGGACATTCCAGAAACTTTTGGCAATACTCTTCGAAACATCCAAAAATTTATTGCTCAGGGAAACAAATTCCAGGGTCGTATTCCCACATCAATCGCCAATGCCACAAATCTAGAGCTGATTCTTCTCGGTGACAATGCTTTTCATGGCATTGTTCCTCCGTTTGGTTATTTTCCCAATTTAACTACATTAGATATGGGCAAGAACCAGCTCGAAGCTGGAGATTGGACTTTCCTACCCTCGTTCGCCAACTGCACAAAGCTGGAAATTCTCAAATTAGATGAAAATGACTTACAAGGAAACCTGCCAAATTCCATAGGCGCTCTTCCAAAAAGTTTACAACTTTTGATGTTGAGAGCAAATAAAATATCTGGCCCCATACCACACGAGATAGGGGATCTCATTAACCTCACCGACCTTCGCTTGGAGCAAAATCTGCTTAGTGCAAACCTCCCGGACTCACTTGGAAATCTTCAAAACTTGATTGTTCTGGATTTATCCCGAAACAGACTTTCTGGGCAACTACCTCTTTCGATTGGTAACCTCAGTCAATTAAATGAACTCCACTTGGGAGAAAATAATTTGGATGGTCCCATCCCCGGAGCTTTAGCACGTTGCCAAAAGTTAGACGCCCTAAACCTCTCCTGCAACTCCTTTGATGGAAGCATACCAAAAGAACTGTTTACTCTGTCCACACTTTCTGAAGTTCTTGACCTCTCTTACAACAAACTCTCTGGCCCTATACCAACGGAAATTGGTCGGTTAATCAATCTTTCCCCCCTCAATATTTCCAACAACCAGTTGACTGGAGAAATTCCCTCGGCTCTAGGCGAGTGCCTCCACTTGGAGTCCCTCCACCTGGAAGGGAATCTACTTGACGGGCGAATCCCTCCATCTTTAGCTGCATTGAGAGGCGTCAGTGACCTCGACCTTTCTCGGAACAAATTGTCTGGTCAAGTTCCAGAATTCTTCGAGGCCTTCAGCCCCATGTCACTTCTCAATTTGTCATTCAACAACCTGGAGGGACCCATACCAACTGGTGGGATCTTCCAAAATGCGAGCAAGGTGTTCGTCCAAGGGAACAAAGAGCTGTGTGCCGTTTCGTCGCCACTGAATCTGCCACGTTGCCAAACAGATTCATTGGAACACATGCACACCTCCAACATACTGAAGATAGTGGGACTTTCTGCTGTTTCTTTGGTCCTGTTATCATTCTTCGGAGTCATCTTTCTGAAGAAGAGAAACAAGGTCAAGCAAGAAGCACATCCATCCGTCAAGGGGTTGAAGAAGTTGACATATGATGAGTTAGTGAAGGCAACAAATGGATTCTCTTTAGCCAACTTGGTTGGCTCGGGAAAATACGGGTCCGTGTACAAAGGTAGAATTGAGTCCGAAGAACATGCTGTTGCTATCAAAGTTTTCAAACTTGAGCAACTTGGAGCAACAAAGAGTTTCCTTGCTGAGTGTGAGGCCCTGAGAAACACTCGTCACCGCAATCTTGTAAGGGTGATCACTGTGTGCTCAACAATTGATCGCGCAGGACATGAGTTCAAAGCTCTTGTTCTTGAATATATGATCAATGGCAACCTAGAGAGCTGGCTTCATCCAGCAGTCCATGAGTACCATCCGAAAAGGCCATTGAGCTTAGGTTCAAGAATTATAATAGTGGTAGACATAGCTGCTGCTTTGGATTACCTCCATAACCACTGCATGCCTCCTATGGCCCACTGTGATCTGAAGCCTAGCAATGTCCTTCTAGACGATGTCATGGGAGCATGTGTTGCGGACTTCGGTTTGGCTAAATTCCTGCACGGCCATACTTCTTCAGGGATTCATAACTCTACAAGCATAGTGGGGCCAAGAGGATCAGTTGGATACATTGCACCGGGTAATGATTTATTAATAGAAGATGGTTTATTTTTGCAAAACATTATCTTCTAGATATTCAATCTTTACTTTAAATTCAATCCTCTTGTGTTTGTTATTGACTGAATCAATTTGTGTATTACAGAATATGGCTTCGGGAGTAGAATATCCACAGAGGGCGATGTTTACAGCTACGGAATCATCATCTTAGAAATACTCACGGGGAAGCGTCCAACTGATGAGATGTTTAAAGATGGTCTGAGCCTTTCCAATTTTGTGGAACAATCATTTCCTGAAAAGATTGGCGAGATTCTAGATCCTGCAATCACGCCCAGCTATGGAGATGAAGAAGCGAGAAATACGTTACATCAAGAAAATCATCCAATGGTTGGAACAATGAGCTGCATCATCGAGCTCATTAAGCTTGGCCTGTTATGTGCTGCGGAGGCACCCAAAGATCGCCCAGCAATCCAAGACGTTTACAGCGAAGTCACCGCAGTTAAAGAAGTATTTTCTGCACTTCAAGGCTGAGCAAAAAGTACTTACGAATTTTTCTACTGCTCACATATTGCTGGTGCATCAAGACCTGTAACCGGTTTGCTTTACCTAAAGCTTTATTTTGCTTTAGTGAAATCATGTATTTGGAGAATTGTATTCCATTATAACTAGTATATGCCTGCCATGTAGTGTCATATGCATACTGTTGTTGAAGCTATTATCAAATAAAGTTCAGCATGTGGAGAATGATAGAAGCGTCTCAATCTCCATACAGGAGACCCGCATGATATATATTGATAGGCGTGGTTGATACAAGATCAGCACAAGGCTAACCGAACAGAGAAGATCTACAGGGAGGTTTAGAGAGATAAAGAGATAGAAAAAGATAAATGATACCTCTAACCTCCTAACAATATCTCCTAGTATTTACTTAAACAAGAATTCATGACAATGCCACTTATATAAACGTGACATGTCTAACATGCCCCCTTAATCTGAACTTCTCAAGTTGAGATTATGTTTAAACTCTTTGAATTGTCTTGTAGCCAAGGCTTTTGTAAACCCATCTGCAACTTGATCTTTTGAAGGAATGAATCGAATATCCAACTCCTTGCTTGCAACCCTTTCTCTCACGAAGTGATAGTCGATTTCAATGTGTTTTGTCCTTGCATGAAACACAGGATTAGCAGAAAGGTATGTGGCACCAAGATTGTCACACCAAAGACATGGTGTCTGAGCATGTATTCCAAGTTCCTTGAGCATGGCCTTGACCCAGATGATCTCAGCTGTTGCATTGGCTAGTGCCTTATACTCTGCCTCAGTACTAGATCGTGACACTGTTGCTTGCTTCTTGGCACACCAAGAAATAAGATTAGATCCAAAGAAAACAGCTAAACCATCAGTGGACCGTCTGTCATCCAAGCAACCTGCCCAGTCAGAGTCAGAAAAAGCACTAACAAGAGTAGAGGATGACTTGCTGAAGGTGAGTCCAACACTCAAGGTATTTTTCACATATCGCAGAATCCGCTTAGCAGCATTCCAATGAGCTGAGGTAGGTGCATGCAGAAACTGACATACTTTGTTATCTGCAAAGCAAATGTCAGGCCGTGTAAGTGTTAAGTACTGAAGTGCTCCAACTAAACTTCTGTACTTGGTGCCATCCTCTTGATCCAAGAGTACACCCTCGGCAAGAGATAATCTTTCTGCACTGGAAAGTGGGGTTGGAGATGGTTTACAGTCTCGCATCCCAGCCTTGGTCAACAGATCAGTCGCATACTTTTCCTGAGAGAGGTGAAGACCATCTTCGCTGTTCCGCTTCACTTCAATGCCAAGGAAGAAGTGAAGATCTCCTAGATCCTTAAGAGCAAAATCTGAGTGCAAATCTTGCAACAAAGCTGTGACTGCCTTATCAGAGGAACTGGTGACAATAATATCATCGACATAAATAAGCACAAAAATGATAGTATGCGACTTCTTGTAAATAAACAGTGATGTATCTGACTTGGAAGGAATAAAACCAAGTGCTTGCAGTTTGGAACTCAGACGTGAATACCATGCTCTAGGGGCTTGCTTGAGACCATAGAGGGACTTATCAAGTTTGCAAATATGAGACGGTTTGTGTTTATCTTCATACCCAGGAGGTTGTTTCATGTAAACTTCCTCTTCCAGAACACCATGAAGAAACGCATTCTGTACATCTAGCTGGCGAAGGCTCCAACCTCTGGACACAGCAACAGACAATACAAGGCGAATGGTGGCAGCTTTAACAACTGGACTAAAGGTGTCCTCATAGTCTAGTCCATACCTCTGCTTAAAACCCTTAGCAACGAGTCTGGCTTTTTAGCGATCAATGGTGCCATCTGATCGACGTTTGATGCGATACACCCACTTGCAATCAATGATGGTGTGACGTGGATGATAAGGAACAAGGTGCCATGTATTATTATTCTGCAGAGCACGAAATTCTTCATCCATAGCATGCTTCCAACGGGGATCAGCAAGAGCATCGGTGACAGTACGAGGTTCACCTGCAGAGTCAGATGAAGCAGCCAAACAATACTTTGTTTTGTAATTAACTGGATGAATAGTTCCTGCCTGCAGACGCGTACGAGGCAGCGGCGGAGGAGCCGCAGACAATCCTGGCGAAGACTCAGACAACGACAGGCGAGATCCTGGCGATCCCGAGGATGCAGATCCGCTTGGCAGAGCGGGATCTTCTGTGGCAGCGGTTGTGGAGGGGTCAATGGAGGCAGCCGCAGAAGATCCGGGCGAGTCAGTCACGGGACCAGCGTCGCGCCCATCCGAGGCAGCCGCAGGGGCCCGCCTGGAATAGACCCGCGGGACCGGTGCGTACCGCCTGGTCGGGCTGCCCGCTGCAGCTGATTGGCACGCCTCGCCTGGGGAAACCGGCGCGTGCCGCCTGGTCGGGCTGCCCCTGCAGCCGATTGGTGCGCCTCGCTTGGGGAGGCCGGTTCGGTGGGGAGGAGTGACCCGGCAGGGCGGAACAGGTTCGGCGGTCTGCCCGATCTCAGCAGCGGCCCCGAGCCCAGCAGCGATCCCGGGGAAGATTCGGTCGGGGCTAACGCAGTCAGGGGCACTGATCCCGACGGGGATTCCCTTGGATTGCTTGTTTCTTCATCTGTGTCTGCTGAAACAGTATTTCCTGCACCATTTTCTGTTGAAATACAAAACTCAGGTGCAATAGGTGATGGATTAGTCAGAGTTGAGTCAGTACAATTATCATCACCCTCACACGGAACGCCGGAGTGATGAGGAGGAAGGAGGAGAATTTCCTTCCGGAGAAGGGCGTCGGCGTTTGGATGGAGTTTTGCAAAGGGGAATTGAGTTTCATTGAACACAACGTCACGTGAGATATACACACGTCCCGTGGAAACATCTAAGCACTTGACCCCCTTATGCTGAGCACTATACCCAAGAAAAACACATTGCTTAGACCGGAAACTAAGCTTACGAGTGTTGTAGGGACGAAGGTTTGGCCAACAGGCACACCCAAAAACGCGAAGTGTAGTATAATCTGGTGTGACATGAAAGAGACGTTCAGTGGATGTTTCATTAGAAATAGTGCGACTGGGCCACATGTTAATGAGATGCACAGCAGTGAGAAAGGCTTCGTCCCAAAATTTTAGTGGCATTGAGGCAGAAGCTAAGATAGCAAGACCTACTTCAACGATGTGCCTATGCTTGCGTTTAGCAGAGCCATTCTGTTGGTGTGCATGTGGGCAAGAGACGTGATGCGAGATACCTATCTTCTGAAAGAAAGAATTAAGTTTCTCATACTCACCCCCCTAGTCTGACTGTACAGAAATAATTTTGCTATCAAGTTTGAGTTCAACGAGAGCTTGAAAATTGTGGAAAACTTGGAACACATCAGCACGTTTCTTAAGGAGATATATCCACGTATACTTGCTGTAATCATCAATGAAGCTCACATAGTAAGAATGACGACCAACAGAGGTGGGGGCAGGACCCCACACATCAGAAAAAAAATAAGCTGCAAAGGCTTAGTGGAAACACTAGTGGACACAGGATATGGCAATTGATGACTTTTTGCTCGTTGACATGAATCACAAATGGTTTCTAAGTTTCTCTCACCAACAACTGGGAGTTTATTTCTACTAAGAATCTGATGAACGGTAGAAAAAGAAGGGTGACCTAAGCGATTGTGCCACCTGTCAGCAGAAAGCTTGATGGCACCATACACTTGTTTATTGTACTGGCAATACTTGGGAAGCAAAGAATAGAGGCCTTCAACACAGACACCCCTATGGAGAACTTTCTTCGTGACCTGATCCTTGATCAAAAAGAAGAATGGGTGAAACTCTAGAAACACATTATTGTCAAGAGCAATACGATGAACAAATAGCAAAGTCTTGGAAGCATTAGGAACATGTAGGATGTCATTGATTTCAAGGTTTTTGTGTGGGGTTTTGATAAAAGATTGACCAACATGACTTATCTCCATACCTGCACCGTTAGATACAGTGTAGACTTGATCATGGCCACGATATTTCTCACGCATAGTCAGCCGGTCCAGCTCGCCTGTGATGTGGTTGGTGGCACCCGTGTCCATGTACCAGTTGGTATCAACACCATAAGACACGTCGGCTGCAGCTGCAACTTTCTTTTTCTGAGAGTTTTTGTCATCGGCGTAGCGCCAATCATAGTCCTTTGCAATATGGTTTGATTTTTTGCATATTTGACATTTGTTTTCATACCCTTCGTACCCTTGAAAGGGGCGCCGAATGTTGTTGCCGGAGCGCCGGTTGTAGCCGGCACCACCAGAGGGGTTCTGGTTCTGATGAAAGTGACCACCGCCACCACCAGAGCCCGACCCCTGATGACCCCCGCTGTTCTGGTGGAAACCATAGCCGCCACCAGAATTAGAGTTAGGGTAGCCGCCGCCGCCCGCCATGTGGTAGCCGCCAGAAGCGCCACCGCCGGATCCACCAGCAGCAACGTTGTAGCCGCCGCCGCGAGAACCACCACCCCCGCCTTTGCGGTAGCCGCCGTTTCCGCCACTAGAACGGCCCCGCGAGGCGATGTTTGCGGAGGATTTGAAGCCGCCATTACCAGCGCCATGAAACATCTCCATGCGCTGATCGAAGTTTGCCACGAGGGAGAAGAGGCCGTCGACGGTGATGGGCTCGGTGCGGACGTCGAGAGTAGAGATGATGGGTTGATAATCCATGTCGAGCCCGGCGATGATGAAAGAGATAAGTTCCCCTTCTCCAAGGGGTTTGCCCGTCGCAGTGAGCTCGTCGGAGAGGGAGCGCATCTGGCCAAAGTAGGCAGAGGCAGACATGGAGCCCTTCTGAGCATTGGTGAGTGCAGAGCGCAGGTTGTTGGCGCGAGACAGCGAGACGGCGGAGAACATGGTGGCCAAGGCAGTCCAGATAGCACGAGAGGACTCAAGCGAGGCGACTTGGATGAGAACTTCCTTGGACAGATTGCGCAAGAGATACGCAACGATCTGTTTATCTTGAACGAGCCAGGGGGTATGGGCAGGGTTAGGGATGACCTGATCCTTGCCATCCTTGTCTTTGGTGGTGAGGAGTTTGGGAGGCTCTACGGTGGTGCCATCGATGTAGCCATAGAGGCCAGCACCCAGTATTTGGGATCGAGCTTGAGCTTTCCAGAGAACGTAGTTCGTCCGGGTAAGCGGTTCAGAGGTGTTGTAGTTGAGGGTGGAGGAGACTACGGTGCTGGAGGAAGACATGGTGGAGAGGATGGGTGGTGGCGAAGAGAGAAGGTTGGGTTGGGGACGAAGGAGATGGGTAGGTGTCGAGAGGTAGGAGGTACGAGCTAGATGCAATCGGAAGAGCCTGCTCTGTATACCATGTGGAGAATGATAGAAGCGTCTCAATCTCCATACAGGAGACCCGCATGATATATACTGATAGGTGTGGTTGATACAAGATGCGGCAGCACAAGGCTAACCAAACAGAGAAGATCTACAGGGAGGTTTAGAGAGATAAAGAGATAGAAAAAGATAAATGATACCTCTACCTCCTAACAATATCTCCTAGTATTTACTTAAACAAGAATTCATGACAATGCCACTTATATAAACGTGACATGTCTAACACAGCATGGGAACCTTTCTTTCGGCTTTGCTGTTTTTCTACTTCTTTTTTAGATAAGAGCTTTTACAAGATAAAACAAGAGTTCCACTTGTCTTTGCTGCTGTATCAAGGTAGTCGGCCGACCAACTACAGTCTACAGAATATCACAGCTTTGGGCTATCCCATACATGGTCACAAGTTTATTATAAGGATTAGACATTAGTACCGTGCGAAATACTCCCTCTGTAAACTAATATAAGAGTATTTAGATAATTAAAATAGTGATATAAACGTATTTATATTAGTTTATGGAGGGAGTACCAGTGAAACACCAAGGATACAAGTAGCGAAATTTCAAAGTAAATGAAAATGCATGAATCCGCTCATAGCGTGGTTCTAAAATGTCAGGGTGATTGAAGACCTCTTTGACCACTCTCTCTGATAACTTGCATGTAAGGGTGTAAACTAGTGACCTTGTAGGCTACCCTCTGACCGTGATTTCGGGAAACTAGTTCATTTGTTTGAACTAAAGAGAGTCCAAGAGTACTCTAAGGGTCACAAATTTGCACCTCGAATTGCACGGCATCCGCAGCCTCTTGATGTTGCATTGTGGACACGATGTTGGTTCCACTATTAGATAACCTGCAATACAATGATTAGACAATAAAATTTTGTAAAAAGAACATCAAGGATATAAAAACAATCAACATGCAAACATGGCGTGCGCGTTAAGAACAAATTCAGAGAGTCAAGAATTACCAATGAATAGAACAAGTGTCTTTCAATCAAGATACAACTCATACAAAAGTGAATATACCTTAGACAGGTAAAGAATACAAATCGCCTTAAGAAGGCTGAAAGAAACGCAAAGGGCATCCATATCTATGCTCACACCACTCTTTATGGGATAACCAGCTAAAGTCGTCCATCAATAAACCTACATTCTGAATTGCAGCCAGCTGGATCGCAACAATCTAGGGAAAAGGTGTAAATTAAGCAAAGTGAGTACTCGGACATATATGCAAGACTTACATGAGACTTAAGCTAGTTCATGCAACATGTTTCAAAGGAAGGTGTAAAGTGATTTAGCGGCTCAATGTCTCTCTAGCCACAGTCACTCACCAGTGGGGTCAGTCAACTGCTAACTATGCCAAGTCAAACCTGACAACAAGGCCCACACGTCAGTTGCACAAAGGCTAAATAGAAATTATCCCTAGCCTAATTGTGTCATTAGCCGATGTAGGGCCCACCTGTCATTGACTCAAGGTAGATATGAACACTAATTAAGCCAGCCATGTCGGCGGCTAATCGTCGGCGTGAATAGGGCATGGTGGCGATGCTCATCCGGCTGATTCAGTTGGGTGACATTAGGGTGGCCGGGGGTGGTCGGAATCGACGACGGCAATGAGTTCTGGGCGACAACGCGGGAGCATGAATTTGGGGAAGTCGTGGGCTAGTGGTGATCTACGATTCCGTCCGGTGCTATCTGACACACGCGTGTGACCAAATGGTCACCAGAGGAGCTCCGGTAACGACGCAATGCGTGGTGGCTATGGCAGAACACCCTAGACAAAGTGCGCGAGCCGGAGACTAGGGGGCACAAAGGAGGTCAATGTGAATCGGATGGACCAAAATGCATGGTCATGCACTCACATTCTTTTGGCGAGAGGAAGAAGACGACTTGCAAGCTCTGCAGGGCTAGGCGGCACAGTAATATGTCGCACGTAAATCTT
>LR738715.1:655161087-655187675 GCA_902687465.1 Secale cereale | reverse complement strand
CCCCCCCCCCCCCCCCCCTCTCTTTTTCTCTCTCTCTCTTTTCCTTTTCATATTTTGTTTTGTTTCTCTGACTCTATTTTGTAATTATTGGTAGATCCAAAACCTCTCCAAATATTTTGAAATTTTACATGTGACTTTACTGGACTTATCGAAAGCCACACAAGAAGTTTCAGAATTATTGGATTTGTATTATATTTGATATGAATATATATAAACACAATTCAAATGCATTATATATGTATTAATTCCATAGTCCAGAAATAACTGCTTTAAAATCCTAGAAAAATAGCATGAGGATCCATATGAATTTATATCAACTCATGTCAAATTCTCACCATTTTATTGAAAAAGGCTTTCTCCCTACTTTATATATAAAGCAAACCATCACAAGCATAACAGAGCGGCCGTCAATCCATTGCCATATGAAAATCCTATTTTTTTTTTAACGTGAGCTTAACTTGCCAGATCATTTTTTGGTAAAAGCCTAAAGATTCCGAGCCTGGTGTGGCTGCAATGGGTTGGTATTTTGACCCAGCAGAGAAACGGCCACTCGAGGGTACTCCTTTCGTTCCTAAATATTTGTCTTTCTAGAGATTTCAACAAGTGACTACATACAAAGCAAAATGAGTGAATCTACACTCTAAAATATGTCTACATACATCCGTATGTTGCAGTCCATTTGAATGTCTAGAAAGACAAATATTTAGGAACGGAGGAAGTAGATAGGAATTTTTGGAGAAACTTCAAGCTATTGGCTCTTTTAAATAAATTTTGAGCCTTTTGAAATTCCATCAATTCAAAATTGATGGAAATTTGAAATGATGCATGCATCCTTAGCTACTCTAGCACATTACCGGAAGCTAGGATTGTGACAGATCCGAACATTTAGAAGTGATTTGATGACGAGTTTCCCTAAGCTACCGTCATTCCAGCTACATTGGTACACGAACACGACCGATGGTCAGACTCCTCAGGTCCAACTCATTGGTTTGTCAAGGGGAAAATATCACACGAAAACCAACATTCGATGGAAATCGATGAAAACCACGATAAAATGATGTTTTAAAGTTTTGAAAAAATCTCAGAAAAATATGGGATGTTAAGAGGATGATGTTTTAAAGTTTTGAAAAATCTCTAAAAAAGGGATTTTAAAAGGGTGATGTTTTATTGACATGCAAAATTAAGTTAAACATCTTATGGGATGTGAGCTAAAAAAAGATAAAATCAGCACTGAACAGTGACATCACTATTCATTGTTGAGCTTGTCTTTTTCGTAGCTCGCATCTCGTAATGAGTTTTTACTTGAAATTCCACATGACAATAGATATCATCCTCTTAACATCTCACATTTTTTCAGATTTTTTTAAAGCTTTCAAACATGGTTTTGACGAAGTTTTTTCCGAATGTTGGCTTCTATATGATATTCTCCCTCATTGACAATTTGTCAAGTACTGGCAGAAATCTATATATCATCAACTCCGAGCGTCCACGGTACTCTAGAGCAAAATCACGCATCAAAGGATCATAACTTCGCCGCTCGCCGTCGCCAACACTCAATCACCTGGGCCTTTCTCTTCCACCCCACCTCTCGCGTCGCCTCCCCTGGGCGACGCCAGGGGGCCCTCAACCCTAGCGCCGCAGGCTACCCCTCACGCCCCTCATGCCGCCAGCGTGGGCCGAGGTGGCGGCAGGCTCAGCGCCAAAGGCACCTGGGCGGGCGGAGGCTGCAGGATCCCATCTGAGGCGCCAGGGGCGACACCTCTCGTGGGAGTCCGAGGGTGGCGACACTATGCCACGCGGCGGTGGCCGCAGTTCCATGGCCGGCGGAGCGGCAGCCCCGAGATGGATGGCGGCGGTGGCAGCGCCCCATCCGGCGGGGTTGGCTGATTTGTGCGGAGATGGTGACGGCGGTTGCTGCGGATCCAACGCCCTGATCGGATCCGTTGCAGGACGGCCTTGCGCCAACTGGTGGCGCGTGGAGGGAGCGGTGAGGAGATGACGGATCTCCGCCGGAGTACCACGACGGCGTACGTCTTCGTGGTGAGGCTCCGCTCGGTTCCAGCCAGCCGAGAGATCGGGACGACGTGGCTTCCGGTGAAAATCGCGCCTGATTGCGGTCTTGGCGGACGATGGCGACGTCTCGGACGTCATACCCTTCTCGAGGTATCATCGTTGTAGGTCACGTCAACCTGATCCGGATGTTTCAGGGGAAACCCTTGATCTGAGTCTACCGGATCGGACGATGACGGCACTTTCGGTGTCGTTCTCCCTCCTGGCGGCATCGTTTTGGAGCAAGTGCTGGCTGTAGGGGACAAGAGGAAGAGCGGTGTTTCACCTTGCCCATTTATAGCGGCGGATCTTGGCGGCGTGGCGCAGTGGAGATTCGGCGCCCGATGCGCGGAGATGGACTCGCGCAGGATGGTGGCGTTGTCTGGCGTCGTGGTGGCGTCGACGACAGCTAGGCCGGGCTAGGTAGATGCAACAGTACATCACTGAGGATGGATTGATGGTAGATGGCTGCGGCGGCCTCATATCCGGCAGACGTCCTGGTTGGGACCTCAGGTCTTAGATGTTAGGTTTGGCTGCGAGGTTTGTTTGGTACTAGGTCCAGACTATCAGCATCTCTTCATCATTTGGATAGGAGTAGCGACACTTTTGTTGCCTGGCTTATTGTTATATGACTTTGTAAGGTTTTGTGTGAATAATTAATAAAGTGGTTGCATGCATCGTCCAGATGCAGAGACCGGGTCCTCCTCCATTTAAAAAAAATCACGCATCAAAAAAATCACGTGGGGCGAATTGGAAGGATCCCTCGGTGCTGTTGCTCTCGGCATTGCTGTCCCGTGAACTCAGTCAAGAAAATGACAGATCGTCCTCCACCAATTTTGCTCTCCCCATCAGCTTATAGACAGCCACACATGGTCCAGGCGTATAGCCGAATGAGTGACTCTGAAAAAATTTCTGGTCGATCTTCCAACCAGTACGGCATCCTTTTTATTTTTGAAAAAGATAGCTCTACATACTCCAAAGGTATAATTTGTCCAACGGCCTCTTCACGGGTAAGGGAAAATTACATCTGCGGACTGTCCGTCCATGACTCATTCCATAGACAACCGTAAAGGCCATTGTCATCATCTGATGCCATAGCTAGATGCCTAGACCCGAACGAGTGACTTCAGTTTTTTTTGGCTAATCCAACTAGCGTGCGCCCCATTATTTATTTATTTGGAAAAATTGGTATAGATTCCAAATGCAGAGTTGTCCAACGGCTTTCGAACGGCTCAGAAAAAAATGACCCGTCGAATGTCCTTCGTCCATTTTTCCTCTTCACATCACGCTGTAGACAACCGTAAGGCCACTGTCATCGTCTCATAGCCTCATGACCTAGCTAGAGGCGAAGACCCAACCGGAGGACTTCCACTTTTCTGATTAATCGCATTGTTTCTTCTTCTTTTTTCTTGGACAAAAATACTTGTACACATTCTCTTTTTTTCCTTTTTGAAAAGCCAAAAGCAGAGCTATCTAACATCGTCTACACCACGGGCTGAGGAAAATGAAATACGTAGACTTGGACCAGGTTTTCCTTCAAGGTGGATTCTAGCTAGGCTTACCGTATATGGACCTCACCTCCTGTGCATCCGAGAGAAACAAGAAATCATCTAGTATTTTGGATGTATTTGCAGGTTCTGTATGTACTCCACCTGTAATAGATCATACATATTTATAGAGCAATTTTTATTGCTTGGAATAATGACAACTTACTTGAAGGATCTTACTCAATTCATAGGTAGATATGATGGACTCTCATGGCAAAACTGGGTTTAAGGATATTTGGAAGCACAAGTAGTATCTCTACATGGTGCAAGGAGTTTGGCTAGCATGAGGAAGAAAGACAAGCTCAACATGTTGGATGATCCATGACAATATAATTTATTTCGGATATAAAAAAACATAACCCATTACGTTGTCTTCCTTGTCCAACATCAACCTTTTAGCATGTCATATTTCAATGAGTGCTCACAATCATAAAATATGTCCAAGATAGTATATTTATATGTGAGAACCTCTCTTTCTCTATTACTTCTTATTAATTGCAACGATGACCAAAACTATGTTTGTCAACTCTCAACAACTTTTATTCATCATACTCTTTATATGTGAAGTCATTACTCTCCATAAGATCAATATGATCTCTTTATTTCTTTTTATTCTTTCTTTTATTCCCTCAAGATCATAGCAAGGTAACCAAGCCCTTGACTCAAAACTAATCTTTATTATATATAGATCACGGACTCGATTACATTGATAAGGATCAACACAAAAACTCAAAGCTAGATCATACTAAACTTTATTCTACTAGATCAAGATATAAGCAAAAGGATCGAACGAAGAAAAACGGTAAAGATAGAAGTGTGATGGTGATACGATACCGGGGCACCTCCCCCAAGCTTGGAAGTTGCCAAGGGGAGTGCCCATACCCATGTGTTTATGTCTCTTTCTTTGGGGGTAGTGACGATGGAGTTGTTGATGATGTAGGTTTGTCGTCCATCTTCCAAGGCATAAGCTCACCATCGTAGAAGGATGATCTTGTCTCCGGGATCCTCAAATCTGCAGCCAAACTCATCCTCTTGAATCTATATTCATACTCACAATTTTGGTTTTGCAGGTCATAGATCTGGGCTTGGAGGTGCTCGATTTTCTCGTGAAGCTTGAAGATGGTCTCCCCAATGTTCTTGGCATCCAGCTTGTGGTTGTCGGTGAACTCCGCGATCATCATGTGGTTGGCGTTGAGTCCGCATTCCACCATCCCCTGTCACTTGAAAACTTGTTGCTCCATTGCTTCGAGTCTTGTCTCACGCTTCTGATCCTCCTTGGTCCCTGATACGTCTCAAACGTATCTACTTTTCCAAACACTTTTGATATTGTTTTGACCTCATTCTTGCATGATTTGGACTAAACTAACCAGGGCTGACGCTGTTTTCAGCAGAGCTGCCTGTATGGTTTATTTGTGTGCAGGAAAATGGATTTTTAAGCATCTCAGAAAAATCCACGCACCCGAAGAAACAACATACCAGAAGTGGGGCCAGAGGGGGGCCAGGGGGTGCCCAGGCGCCCTGTGGGCGCGCCCCCCCTGGGCCGCGCCGGGGGGGCGCCTGGGTGGGGCCCACGCCCCCTGGTGCCCTACTTTAGCCCGTATTTTTTCCTCCGAGGCAGAAACCCCAGATCGGAAGTCCTTTTTGCTGTTTCGCGTCGCGGAGCCGCCGCCACCCTCTGTTCTTCTTCGGGAGGGCTAATCTGGAGGCTGATTTGGCCTCCGAAGAGGGGAGATCGTCACCATCGTCATCATCATCACCACTCCATCATCCCTCCATGACTTCCCCCTTCATGTGTGAGTAATTCGCTTGCTGTAGGTGAAGGGGATGGTAGGGATTGGATGAGTTAGATCATGTAATAGTTCGTCAGATTGTTGGGGGCATGTTGCCTATCATCTAGTATGGTGTTTATCATCTTTGCTACAACTTGTTATTCTTAATGCTTGACACTAGGGCCCGAGTGCCATGATTTCAGATCTGAACTTTATGTGTTTGCATGAATATATTTGTGTTCTTGATCCTATCTATGAGTTGTATGCACCTGTTACGGTTCGGAACCGGCGATCCCAAAGGTGACAGCTTGGGACACCAAAGGGAATGGTCCGTAGTTTGAGGATTACATGTATCCATTGAGTTCATTGCTTTGTTCCGGTGCTCTTTGACAAGAGCACCTTAATATCCATTAGTTCCTTTTGGCCTCGTTCGTAGCGGGATGGTAGGACAAAAGATGTTGTGCAAGTTCTTATTGCAAGCACGTACAACTACCTTCGGGATACATGCCTAATGTTTGATATTTGCCTAGATGATCATTACTTTTCCGTGTGCCGTGGCCCAAGTTAGAAACTATCTCATTCATGCAACGCCCAACCATCCGTCTCCCTAGCCTATAGTATTTTAAACCTTGCTTGTCACTAGTTGCCACTTTTGCTATTTACTACTGCTATTTACTTTTGCTATTTACTTTTACTATTACTATCATCACTATCATATCACTGTTACCGCTTATCTTTTGTTGCAAGTTAGTATGTTTCAGGTGCGGTTGAATTGACAACTCAACTGTTAAAGCTTATAAATACTCTTTGGCTCCCCGTGTGTCGAATCAATAAATTGGGTTATTCTTACCCGCGAAGACTATCTCGATCCCTTACGGTTGAGGGTTATCAAGTACCGTTTTCTGGCGCCGTTGCCGGGGAGCATAGCAATATTTACAAGTCTACTTGAGTTATCCTACCTGCTACACCTTATTCACTATGGGTAAGAAAGGTGACCCCAAGGTTCCGATCCTACGATCCACTACACGAAGAGGTACTGCTCTGAGCACTAGTGCTACGCTTGATTCACCCTCTGTTATGAGTAAGTTTACCTCACCACCACCACATGATGCTCCTACTGAATCTGTTACTATGTCTGATGCACTTGATGATGCTTCTACTACTTTTGATGATGATATTAGTTCACTTGGTTATGCTCTTGAGAAACAACTTACTGCTGCTGCTGAAAAATATGGAATTGAACTTCCTGTTACTCGCTACCCTATTGGTGAAACTTATGATTTTCCTGAATTGAGTAAACACCAGGAGAGGCTCCTTGATGATGATTACTATATACTTGATGAAGATTTATGCAGGGAACTGACAGAGTTTGCCGGTTCTGACCCTGAAACTATTAAGAAAATATTTGAAAAACACTCTTTGAAAAACAAAACCGTTCCTAATCCTGAGTTTGCTACATCTCCTATATGCATTGATGATCCTGATTTTGATTTCTCTGTTGATCTTTCACTTATAGCTATGGTTGAAGCTGACCCCTTTTATGGCAGAGAAAATGATGATGCTATTGCACACCTAACTAAACTTGGTGAACTAGGTAGCCTGTTTACCACAGATGAGAAGATACGCTACTTTTATGTGACCAAGCTTCTTCCTTTCTCCTTGAAGGAAGGTGCTAAAGCATGGTATGATTCACTCCCATGCGGTTCTATTAAGAGTCCTCAGGACTTAGCTCACTCTTTTGTTGATAAGTACTTTCCTGCTCATATGCAACATGCTGCTTTACAAAGAATTTATAACTTTAAACAGTTGCAGGATGAGTCCCTCCCTAAAGCTTGGGGGAGGTACTGCAGTTTGATCCAGGCTAGACCAGGACATGGAGTTCCTAAGAATGAATTAATTGATATATTCTATGCTGGTTTAACTGATGAATCTAGGTCCTATTTGAACAGTTGTGCTGGTTGTGTTTTCAGGAAAAGAACACCCGACGACGCGGAAGATCTAATGGGCAGGATAGCCAAAAACTATGAAGATTGGTCCGTTCCTGAACCACCTCCACCAACAAAGAAGAGGGGCATGTTTGTCCTAAGCCCCGAAGATATGCGGGAAGCAAAGAAGTCTATCAAAGAGAAAGGTATTAAAGCTGAAGACGTGAATAATCTACCCCCTATTGAGAAGCTGTGTGAGCCTACCACTCACCCTCCTATGGTAGAGGTACACTCTCTTTTAGATTTCAACGAAAGTGACATCCCTCATGGTAAGCCTCCTGATCAATGTTTAGATGAGTTTGATAATTTTATTATGAAACAGAATCATTTTAATGAGAGGATAGAAAGTCAGTTGCATGATAACTCCCTTGCTATAAAAAAGTTGCTTGGTGTTTTAGATAGAACGGTTAATGATGTTCAATGTCTTGTGAAGCATTTTCATATGGTTCAAACTCAGCTTGATCAAATTTCTAATGTGCAAAAAGATTTGCTTGCTAACAATGCCAAACAAGATAAACTGCAGGCTTTTGGGATTAAGACCCGAGGAGGAACTAGTACTCAAGATCCTCTTTATCCGGAGGGACATCCGAAGAGAATCGAGCAAGATTCTCAAATGCAGGAGGAAGAAATTGTTGTCTCTCCAAATAAGAAGAAGAAACATAAAGAGACTGACAATTCTAATGATCCTATTGCAGATGAAGAGCCAGCTATTGATGCCAACAGTGTATCTATTTCCGATGCTGAGACTGAAGACGGTGCTGAACCTAAAGGTAATAATAATGAGAAGAATGATCCACCTGAAGTTCGAGAAGAAGAAGCACCTGACAAACGTAAGAGGTACACTAAAGAAGACTTCATCGCAAGAAAACATGGGAAAGAGAAAGAACCATAGGTACAGAAACCCATGCCCTTTCCAGGTAAGACCATCAAATCTAAAGAAGAAGAGCATTATAATAAGTTTTGTGAATGGATTAAACCTCATTTTCTTCAAATCCCTTTGATTGATGCTATTAAGTTACTTCCGTATTCAAAATATATGAAAGATATTGTCACTAACAAAAGAAAAGTTCCTAATGATGCAATATCTACTATGCTTGCTAACTATTCTTTGAGTGGAAAGATTCCTGAGAAGCTTGGTGATCCAGGTATACCCACCATCCCTTGCTCCATAAAGAATAATTATGTCAAAACTGCTTTATGTGATCTTGGAGCGGGGGTGAGTGTTATGCCTCTCTCTCTTTACGAGAGGCTTTGTTTAGAGAAACTAATTCCTACAGATATCTCCCTTCAGATGGCTAACAAGTCAACCGCTGTTCCGATAGGTATTTGTGAGGATGTTCCAGTTGAAGTTGCTAATTGTTTAATTCTTACTGATTTTGTTGTGCTTGACATGCCCGAGGATGGGAGCATGTCCATTATTCTTGGTAGACCTTTCCTTAACACCGCAGGTGCTATTATTGATTGCAACAAAGGGAAGGTTACCTTTCATATGAATGATAAATAACACATGGTATAATTTCCGAAGAAGACCGACAGGAGGCATGCCCTCAACTCTATAGAGAATATCGAGACCGTGAAAATTGGAGAATGGGATTGTCCACTACATGTGCCTCACAAATACAAAACTATCATGGTAGGGACAATGTCCATCAAGGTAAAAGTTCAGTGATTACTTCGTAGGAGGTGAGACTTTTTGTTCTATATACCGCTTGTTTGTTGGTAAGACTTGATCAACCTTACTAGTGAACGTGTTATATACGGATAAAAAGTTGAGCTTTCTATGTTTTCATTTGTTTTTAGTATTGTCCTACTTGCTGTACCAAGTATCTATGTTTTTGAAACTTCACAATACTACTAACTACTTCAAGTTTTCAGAGAGTTTCGCAGCTTTTTGAACTTCGAAAAATTTTCAACAATGAAGTTTTCAGAAAAATTCCAGAAAAATTATATTAAAAAATTTCCACAACGGGAGAGACCCGAAAAGTCCTGGGGCCAGCCAGGGGGGGCCACCAGTGGCCCAGGCGGCCAGCTGGCGCGGCCCAGCCCCTGGCCGCGCCCACAGGGCGCCTGGGGCCCACAAGGCCCCCCTCCAGGCACCTCTTCCTCCTCTCTCTCTCTCTTTTTCCAGAAACCCGAGTTCTGGTCGTGTTCTTCTTGTTCTTGCTGTTCTTGGGGGCGATTCTTCGATCTCCCTCTACAGCCCATCATTCGAGCTGAAATTTTGAGCAAATACTCCCTGGTATGTGACTCCTCCGCCCCTTCAATTAGATTTTTGATTGGTGGCCTCATTTGTGAGTATTTAGTAGTTCTTGGTGCTGTAGAGATGAGCTTGCATGCATGTGTAGAAATTTATTTTCCAAGTTTTGATGCAAGTTTATGCCTTGGGCAAGTGAGTTGAGTAGTTTGCCTTAGCTCACTTTGTTTTAATCCTCATTTTTGTGAATTGTAAAAAATTTCAGAAATGAGTTTATTAGGAAGGGCAAAAGGATGGCTTGAGAAGAGGAGACCTGCACACTCCGATCGAGTCACTAGAGCCGCAGCTTCACCATCGACTGCCAGGGTGAGCTATAATGAAGATCATGTGCCCCTGGAGTTATTGGAAGATACAAGTCCAGCACGTGCGATGACATATCCATGTGACGTATTCATGGAGGCTGCGGGAATCAAGGATGAGTTTTATAATCTTTGTGCTAATGCAGGTTTGACACGACTCGTCACGAGCCGTGTTACTCAGTATCAGAAACTCACCTCCGGTTTCATTAACAGTTTTAGATATAATCCTGATTCAGGTGCTATTGAGTATAAAATTTATAATGATCTTATCACCATGACTCTGGAAATTTTTTGTGAAGTAATAGGTGTGCCGAACGTTGGGAGGACGGCAAGGATGGGCACGCAGCCCTCCGAGCTGAAAACCGTCATCAACTCTCTCTGCAGCATGGGTACGAGGGATATTCATCGGTCGAAGATCTCCAGTATCTTGTTTCCTCACCTCAGGTATTTTGCATATTATATTGCTAGAGGGGTATTAGCTCGTGACAACACGAGCAACATTTCTGCTCCGGATATTGCTATCCTGGCAGCAGCCCTCTCAGGGAGGTCTGATTATAATATTGGTACCTTAATTGCTCGACGCCTTGCTATGAACGATAACAAGGGGGACTTATATGGGGGGATTTATGCCACGCTTATCTTAGAACATCTTGGAGGCACCCCACACCCTGATGATACTCCTTTTACTTATTTAAACTTTGATCTTGCTGCTATGAAAAGGCATAAGTTTGTTACCATGGGCTCTGAACTTGATAACCTTGTTTATATCTTGCGTTTCGGAACTACCACGGAACGCGAGATCCGTCTACCTGCACCTCTTTTGTTTGATTATTCTCGCAGGAACGGATGGTCCTTTGATGTTGTCCAGTTCGATGAGTTCATGGTCCAGCATCAGTTCCATAACCCCATGGAGGGGGTTGTGCCCGACGAGGAGAGGCACGGTGAGATACCACGTTTTCAGGAGGAGACCGCCATCGAGTTTGGTGAAGGGTCTTCCTCTGTTTGGCGCTCGGAACCTTCCTCGTGGGAGACTCCGAGGAGTTCGGTGTACGCGCCATCATCCTTCTACGACCCTTGGTCTCACCACTATACCCCTGGAGCAGGAGGCTCCTGGGGGCAGTAGCTGCTACCAACTTAGGCCAAAAGCCTAAGCTTGGGGGAGTACGTGCCCTTCTCACTTTTCCATTGTATTATTCATTTTATTTACTTTGATATTTTCGAAGTTTTTTCCCGTTCTTCTTTATTCCTCTGTTTGCAAAAACAACAAAAAGATTTTCCCTTTCTTTTGTTTTTTTATTCAACCTATGAAAAACCCAAAAAGATTTTCTTTCTCTCTTTAGTTTGCTTTGTTTTCAGAGATCAGCTCGAGTCCGTGATGGCATTTGATTATATTTCCTACGTTCGATCGTGCAAGTGACAAGCAGTAATGATGAAGATCGACTGAAAGGAAGCAACAAGGAAGACCGGTATGAACTCTTATTGTTTCTACTTTTGTACATATGCCTGTACTTATGATCTAGAGACCAGCTTGTAGTGACATAGTGCTATGTTTACAATGCTCATCCAGTGGTTCATGCTTTCTTTGTGGCTGGTCTCCAATAACTAGAGTATATAATGTGTTATTGAAATAATCTACATGCATTGCATTGTTCCTAGTCTGGCATACTATGGTGGTATTTCCCTTTAGAGAATTTTTTGGATTGACTTGGCACATGCTTACACATGTTTAAGACTAAAAAGTCTACTTTGCCTTGATGATTTGAGTTTTAGAATAGTTATATCACTTTCATGCCCGATTCAATGTTGCTTTGTCGCTCTGCATGATTATGACCGTTATTGCTCTCTAGTTGGTCGCTTCCCAGTCTTTTGCTAAACCTCCACCCGTACAAAGCGGAATGACTGCTTGTGCATCCAAAACCTTTAAACCTGTTATGCCATATGAGTCCACTATACCTTCCTATACGTGGTATTTACCTGCCATCCCTAACGAAGACTTTTCATGTACCATCTCGAAATTAATCAAAATCATTTCTCTTTTGTGCCTATGTTTTAGCTCATGAGGAAGTAGTAGTTAATTCATGATCTCTTTAAATTGGACAAGTTTCACCCCTGGATTGCATGCATAATGTGCAAACCCCTAATATGAAAAGGAACTGGCATTGAGTGCGCCCGGCTCGAAAAGATAATATAACAAACAAACCCTCCTTCACGCTTTGTTCATGAGAAATCAGAAAACTTTGGAAGTGATAAACAAAGGAGATTAAGAGGATGTGATCGTCCTCATGCGGGAGCCGTTCCTCGAGACTTGTCTAGCTTAAAAAGTGATTGAGTTATCTACTAGCATTCGTTGACGAAATATGCACCCCTCAAAAACATATTTACTTCTGTTTTTAAAACCAAGAGCTCTGGTACATGTTTAGTTTTTGTTTCCGATCACGGGCTTTCAACTTTGCCAATAAAAGACCACGGGTCGAGAGTCTCATCTTCTTTCTTCAAAGCACTAACTAGGAGAGCATAATTGTCATTCTGAGTGTAATGTGCATTGTCCCAAAGTATTATATTGTCTTCTGCATACTTGTGATATGATTTATTCTGAAATTCTTAGTTCTAGTCTCCTTTAAAACTCTGGAGGAGTCTCTGCATTTATGTTTTGCTTCACTCATGGAGGCTAGCGAGATACCACCTTAGTATGCTCAAGCTATGTGCAATGTGATCTTGTCTTGATTTTCAATAATATATTGTTTACTCTTAATTATTTGTGACTGGTCACTTGAAAGAAGGATTGCTCCTTGCATTGTTCTCATAGGTACTGTTTCAATACTGGCTAGACTCTTTTCGTACTACATGCTTATATACATCTAATGAAGCAAAAGAGTTTGTCAAAGTTTTCTTTGTCGCGTCCAATTCGTTGAACTGAATTGCTTGAGGACAACCAATATGCTAAGATTGGGGGAGTTGATACGTCTCAAACGTATCTACTTTTCCAAACACTTTTGATATTGTTTTGACCTCATTCTTGCATGATTTGGACTAAACTAACCCGGACTGACGCTGTTTTCAGCAGAGCTGCCTGTATGGTTTATTTGTGTGCAGGAAAACGGATTTTTAAGCATCTCAGAAAAATCCACGAAAAATCACGAAAAATCCACGCACCCGAAGAAACAACATACCAGAAGTGGGGCCAGAGGGGGGCCATGAAGGAAATATGCCCTAGAGGCAATAATAAAGATGTTATTTGTATTTCCTTATATCATGATAAATGTCTTTTATTCATGCTAGAATTGTATTAACCGGAAACTTAGTACATGTGTGGATACATAGACAAAACAGTATGTCCCTAGTATGCCTCTACTAGACTAGCTCATTGATCAAAGATGGTTATGTTTCCTAGCCATAGACATGAGTTGTCATTTGATCAACGGGATCACATCATTAGGAGAATGATGTGATGGACAAGACCCATCCGTTAGCATAGCACTATGATCGTTTAGTTTAACTGCTATTGCTTTCTTCATGACTTATACATGTTCCTATGACTATGAGATTATGCAACTCCCGAATACCGTAGGAACACCTTGTGTGCTATCAAACGTCACAACGTAACTGGGTGATCATAAAGATGCTCTACAGGTGTCTCCGAAAGTATTCGTGGTGTTGGCATAGATCAAGATTAGGATTTGTCACTCCGAGTGTCGGAGAGGTATCTCTGGGCCCTCTCGGTAACACACATCACAATAAGCCTTGCAAGCAAAAGACTAATGAGTTAGTCATGAGATGATGTGTTACGGAATGAGTAAAGAGACTTGCCGGTAAACGAGATTGAACTAGGTATAAAGATACCGACGATCGAATCTCGGGCAAGTAACATACCGTTTGACAAAAGGAACAACGTATGTTGTTATGCGGTTCTGATCGATAAAAGATATTCGTAGAATATGTAGGAGCCAATATGAACATCCAGGTTCCGCTATTGGTTATTGACCAGAGATGAGTCTCGGTCATGTCTACATAGTTCTCGAACCCGTAGGGTCCGCACGCTTAACGTTTGATGACGATCGGTATTATGAGTTTTTGAGTATTGATGTACCGAAGGTAGTTCGGAGTCCCGGATGAGATCACGGACATGACGAGGAGTCTCGGAATGTCCGAGACATAAAGATTGATATATTGGACGGCTATATTCGGACACCGGAAGTATACCGGAAAAGTTTCGGATTTATCGGGAATGCCGGAGGGGGTTACCGGAACCCCCTACGAGAGGGGATGGTCCATAGTGGGCCTAAAGGGTGAGAGAGAGGCAGCCCATAGGGCTGGCCGGCGCCCCCACCTAGGAATCCTAGTTGGACTAGGATTGGGGGGGGGGGGGCGCCACCTCTCCTAATCCTTTCCCCCTTCTTCCTTCCGGTGAATCCTACTAGGAATAGGATTGCAATCCTATTCCTAGTAGGAGTCCCCTCCCTAGCCGCACCATAGGAGGTGGCCGGCCCCTCCTCCCTTGCTCCTTTATATACGGGGGCAGGGGGCACCCAAAGACACACAAGTTGATTTGTTTTAGCCGTGTGCAGTGCCCCCCTCCACAGAATCACACCTCGGTCATACCGTCGCGGAGCTTAGGAGAAGCCCTGCGCCGGTGATCACATCATATCCGTCACCACGCCGTTGTGCTGACAAAACTCTCCCGTGAAGCTCAACTGGATCAAGAGCTCGTGGGACGTCATCAAGCTGAACGTGTGCTGAACGCGGAGGTGCCGTACGTTCGGTGCTTGATCGGTTGGATCGTGAAGAAGTTCGACAACATCAACCGCGTCACTTGACGCTTCCGCTCCCGGTCTACGAGGGTACGTAGACACACTCTCCCCTCTCGTTGCTATGCATCTGGTAGATAGATCTTGCGTGATCGTAGGAAAATTTTAAAATACTACGTTCCCCAACAGTGGCATCATGAGCCAGGTCTATGCGTAGATGATATGCACGAGTAGAACACAATGAGATTGTGGACGATACTAGTCATACTGCTTACCAGCATGTCATACTTTGCTTCGGCGGTATTGTGAGATGAAGCGGCCCGGACCGACATTACGCGTACGCTTACGCGAGACTGGTTTCACCGTTACGAGCACTCGTTGCTTAAAGGTGACTGGCGGGTGTCTGTCTCTCTCACTTTAGCTGAATCAAGTGTGGCTACGCCCGGTCCTTGTGAAGGTCAAAACAGCACATACTTGACGAAACACCGTTGTGGTTTTGTATGCGTAGGTAAGAACGGTTCTTGCTAAGCCCGTAGCAGCCACGTAAAACTTGCAACAAACAAAGTAGAGGACGTCTAACTTGTTTTTGCAGGGCATGTTGTGATGTGATATGTTCAAGACATGATGAGTTGTATGGTTTTGTATGAGATGATCATGTTTTGTAAAGTTATCGGCAACTGGCAGGAGCCATATGGTTGTCGCTTTATTGTATGAAATGCAATCGCCATGTAATTGCTTTAGTTTATCACTAAGCGGTAGCGATAGTCGTAGAAGCAATAGTTGGCGAGACGACAACGATGCTACGATGGAGATCAAGGTGTCAAGCCGGTGACGAAGGTGATCATGACGGTGCTTTGGAGATGGAGATCAAAAGCACAAGATGATGATGGCCATATCATGTCACATATTTTGATTGCATGTGATGTTTATCTTATTATGCTTCTTATTTTGCTTAGAACGATGGTAGCATTATAAGATGATCCCTTACTAAATTTCAAGGTATAAGTGTTCTCCCTGAGTATGCACCGTTGCGAAAGTTCGTCGTGCCGAGACACCACGTGATGATCGGGTGTGATAAGCTCTACGTTCAAATACAACGGGTGTAAGCCAGTTTTGCACACGCAGAATACTCGGGTTAAACTTGACGAGCCTAGCATATACAGATATGGCCTCGGAACACTGGAGACCGAAAGGTCGAGCGTGAATCATATAGTAGATATGATCAACATAAGATGTTCACCATTGAAAACTACTCCATCTCACGTGATGATCGGACATGGTTTAGTTGATTTGGATCACGTGATCATTTAGATGACCAGAGGGATGTCTATCTAAGTGGGAGTTCTTTAAATTAATATGATTAAATTGAACTTTAATTTATCATGAACTTAGTCCTGATAGTTTTTGCATATCTATGTCGTTGTAGATCAATGGCCCGTGCTACCGTTCCTTTGAATTTTAGTGCATTCCTAGAGAAAGCTAAGTTGAAAGATGATGGTAGCAATTACACGGACTGGGTCCGTAACCTGAGGATTATCCTCATTGCTGCACAGAAGAATTATGTCCTTGAAGCACCGCTTGGTGACAAGCCCCCTTCCGCTGATGCAGACGCTTTGAACGTCTGGCAGTCACGGTCTGATGACTACACGATAGTTCAGTGTGCCATGCTTTACGGCTTAGAACCGGGACTTCAACGACGTTTTGAACGTCATGGAGCATATGAAATGTTCCAGGAGTTGAAGTTAATATTTCAAGCAAATGCCCGAATTGAGAAATATGAGATTTCCAATAAGTTCTACAGCTGCAAAATGGAGGAGAATAGTTCTATCAGTGAACACTTGCTCAGAATGTCTGGGTACTACAATCATATGACTCAACTTGGTTGCAATGTTGACGAGGATAGTGTTATTGATAGAGTTCTTCAATCACTGCCACCAAGCTATAAAGGCTTCGTGATGAACTATAACATGCAAGGGATGCAAAAGACAATTCCCGAGCTCTTCGCTATGCTCAAAGCTGCGGAGGTAGAAATCAAAAAGGAGCATCAAGTGTTGATGGTTAACAAGACCACTAGTTTCAAGAAAAAGGGCAAGGGAAAGAAAGGGAACTTCAAAAAGAATAGCAAGTCAGTTGCTACTTCAACGAAGAAACCCAAATCTGGAACCAAGCCTGAAACTAAGTGCTTCTACTGCGAGGGGTCTGGACACTGGAAGCGGAACTGCCCCAAGTATTTGGCGGATAAGAAGGATGGCAAGATGAACAAAGGTATATATGATATACATGTTATTGATGTGTACCTTACTAATGCTCGTAGTAGTACCTGGGTATTTGATACCGATTCGGTTGCTAATATTTGTAACTCGAAACAGGGACTACGGATTAAACGAAGATTAGCTAAGGACGAGGTGACGATGCGCGTGGGAAACGGTTCCAAAGTCGATGTGATCGCCGTCGGCACGCTACCTCTACATCTACCTTCGGGATTAGTTTTAGACCTAAATAATTGTTATTTGGTGCCAGCGTTGAGCATGAACATTATATCTGGATCTTGTTTATTGCGAGACGGTTATTCATTTAAATCAGAGAATAATGGTTGTTCCATTTTTATGAATAATATCTTTTATGGTCATGCACCCTTAAAGAGTGGTCTATTCTTACTTGATCTTGATTGTAGTGATACACATATTCATAATATTGAAACCAAAAGATACAAGGTTAATAATGATAGTGCAACTTATTTGTGGCACTGCCGTTTGGGTCATATTGGTGTAAAACGCATGAAGAAACTCCATAAAGATGGACTTTGGAATCACTTGATTATGAATCACTTGGTGCTTGCGAACCATGCCTCATGGGCAAGATGACTAAAACTCCGTTCTCCGGAACTATGGAGTGAGCAACAGATTTGTTGGAAATCATACATACTGATGTATGTGGACCAATGAGCGTTGATGCTCGCGGCGGGTATCGTTATTTTCTGACCTTCACTGATGATTTGAGCAGATATGGGTATATCTACTTAATGAAACACAAGTCTGAAACATTTGAAAAGTTCAAAGAATTTCAGAGTGAAGTAGAGAATCATCGTAACAAGAAAATAAAGTTCCTACGATCTGATCGTGGAGGAGAATATTTGAGTTACGAGTTTGGTCTTCATTTGAAACAATGTGGAATAGTTTCACAACTCACGCCACCTGGAACACCACAACGTAATGGTGTGTCCGAACGTCGTAACCGTACTTTATTAGATATGGTGCGATCTATGATGTCTCTTACCGATTTACCACTATCGTTTTGGGGATATGCTTTAGAGACAGCTGCATTCACGTTAAATAGGGCACCATCTAAATCCGTTGATACGACGCCTTATGAACTGTGGTTTGGCAAGAAACCAAAGTTATCGTTTCTTAAAATTTGGGGCTGCGACGCTTATGTGAAAACACTTCAACCTGATAAGCTCGATCCCAAGTCGGAAAAATGTGTCTTCATAGGATACCCAAAAGAAACTGTTGGGTACACCTTCTATCACAGATCCGAAGGCAAAATATTCGTTGCTAAGAACGGATCCTTTCTAGAAAAAGAGTTTCTCTCGAAAGAAGTGAGTGGGAGGAAAGTAGAACTTGATGAGGTAATTGTACCTTCTCCCATATTGGAAAGTAGTACATCACAGGAAATTGTTCCAGTGATTCCTACACCAATTAGTGAGGAAGTTGATGATAATGATCATGAAACTTCGGATCAAGTTTCTGCTGAACGTCGTAGATCAACCAGAGTACGTTCCGCACCAGAGTGGTACAGCAACCCAGTTCTGGAAATCATGTTACTAGACCATGATGAACCTGCGAACTATGAGGAAGCGATGATGAGCCCAGATTCCGCAAAATGGCTTGAAGCCATGAAATCTGAGATGGGATCCATGTATGAGAACAAAGTATGGACTTTGGTTGACTTTCCTGATGATCGGCAGGCCATCGAAAATAAATGGATCTTCAAGAGGAAGACCGACGCAGACGGTAATATTACTGTTTACAAAGCTCGACTTGTTGCGAAAGGTTTTCGACAAGTTCAAGGAGTTGACTACGATGAGACTTTCTCACCTGTAGCGATGCTTAAGTCTGTCCGAATCATGTTAGCAATTGCCGCATTTTATGATTATGAAATCTGGCAAATGGATGTCAAAACTGCATTCCTAAATGGATATCTCAAAGAAGAGTTGTATATGATGCAACCAGAAGGTTTTGTCGATCCAAAAGGTGCTAACAAAGTTTGCAAACTCCAGCGATCCATCTATGGACTGGTGCAAGCATCTCGGAGTTGGAATATACGCTTTGATGAGGTGATCAAAGCATATGGTTTTATACAGACTTTTGGAGAAGCCTGTATTTACAAGAAAGTGAGTGGGAGCTCTGTAGCATTTCTAATATTATATGTAGATGACATATTGTTAATTGGAAATGATATAGAATTTCTGAACATCATAAAAGGATACTTGAATAAAAGTTTTTCGATGAAAGACCTCGGTGAAGCTGCTTACATATTAGGCATCAAAATCTATAGAGATAGATCAAGACGCTTGATTGGACTTTCACAAAGCACATACCTTGATAAGATTTTGAAAAGGTTCAAAATGGATCAGTCAAAGAAAGGGTTCTTGCCTGTTTTACAAGGTATAAAGTTGAGTAAGACTCAATGCCCGACCACTGCAGAAGATAGAGAGAAAATGAAAGTCATTCCCTATGCCTCAGCCATAGGATCTATCATGTATGCAATGCTGTGTACCAGACCTGATGTGTGCCTTGCTATAAGTCTAGCAGGGAGGTACCAAAGTAATCCAGGAGTGGATCACTGGACAGCGGTCAAAAACATCCTAAAGTATCTGAAAAGAACAAAGGATATGTTTCTCGTATATGGAGGTGACAAAGAGCTCGTCGTAAACGGTTACGTCGATTCTAGCTTTGACACTGATCCGGATGACTCTAAGTCACAAACCGGATATGTATTTTATTGAACGGTGGAGCTGTCAGCTGGTGCAGTTCCAAGCAGAGCGTCGTGGCGGGATCTACGTGTGAAGCGGAATACATAGCTGCTTCGGAAGCAGCAAATGAAGGAGTCTGGATGAAGGAGTTCATATCCGATCTAGGTGTAGTACCTAGTGCATCGGGTCCAATGAAAATCTTTTGTGACAACACTTGAGCCATAGCCTTGGCGAAGGAGTCCAGGTTTCACAAGAGAACAAAGCACATCAAAAGACGCTTCAATTCCATCCGCGATCTAGTCAAGGAGGAAGACATAGAGATTTGCAAAATACATACGGATCTGAATGTTGCAGACCCGTTGACTAAGCCTCTTCCACGGGCAAAACATGATCAGCACCAAGACTCCATGGGTGTGAGAATCATCACTTTGTAATCTAGATTATTGACTCTAGTTCAAGTGGGAGACTGAAGGAAATATGCCCTAGAGGCAATAATAAAGATGTTATTTGTATTTCCTTATATCATGATAAATGTCTTTTATTCATGCTAGAATTGTATTAACCGGAAACTTAGTACATGTGTGGATACATAGACAAAACAGTATGTCCCTAGTATGCCTCTACTAGACTAGCTCATTGATCAAAGATGGTTATGTTTCCTAGCCATAGACATGAGTTGTCATTTGATCAACGGGATCACATCATTAGGAGAATGATGTGATGGACAAGACCCATCCGTTAGCATAGCACTATGATCGTTTAGTTTAACTGCTATTGCTTTCTTCATGACTTATACATGTTCCTATGACTATGAGATTATGCAACTCCCGAATACCGTAGGAACACCTTGTGTGCTATCAAACGTCACAACGTAACTGGGTGATCATAAAGATGCTCTACAGGTGTCTCTGAAAGTATTCATGGTGTTGGCATAGATCAAGATTGGGATTTGTCACTCCGAGTGTCGGAGAGGTATCTCTGGGCCCTCTCGGTAACACACATCATAATAAGCCTTGCAAGCAAAAGACTAATGAGTTAGTCACGAGATGATGTGTTACAGAACGAGTAAAGAGACTTGCCGGCAACGAGATTGAACTAGGTATAAAGATACCGACGATCGAATCTCGGGCAAGTAACATACCGTTTGACAAAAGGAACAACGTATGTTGTTATGCGGTTCTGACCGATAAAAGATCTTCGTAGAATATGTAGGAGCCAATATGAACATCCAGGTTCCGCTATTGGTTATTGACCAGAGATGAGTCTCGGTCATGTCTACATAGTTCTCCAACCCGTAGGGTCCGCACGCTTAACGTTTGATGACGATCAGTATTATGAGTTTTTGAGTATTGATGTACCGAAGGTAGTTCGGAGTCCCGGATGAGATCACGGACATGACGAGGAGTCTCGGAATGTCCGAGACATAAAGATTGATATATTGGACGGCTATATTCGGACACTGGAAGTATACCGGAAAAGTTTCGGATTTATCGGGAATGCCGGAGGGGGTTACCGGAACCCCCTACGAGAGGGGATGGTCCATAGTGGGCCTAAAGGGTGAGAGAGAGGCAGCCCATAGGGCTGGCCGGCGCCCCCACCTAGGAATCCTAGTTGGACAGGGGGGCACCCAAAGACACACAAGTTGATTTGTTTTAGCCGTGTGCGGTGCCCCCCTCCACAGAATCACACCTCGGTCGTACCGTCGCGGAGCTTAGGAGAAGCCCTGCGCCGGTGATCACATCATATCCTTCACCACGCCGTTGTGCTGACGAAACTCTCCCGTGAAGCTCAACTGGATCAAGAGCTCGTGGGACGTCATCAAGCTGAACGTGTGCTGAACGCGGAGGTGCCGTACGTTCGGTGCTTGATCGGTTGGATCGTGAAGAAGTTCGACAACATCAACCGCGTCACTTGACGCTTCCGCTCCCGGTCTACGAGGGTACGTAGACACACTCTCCCCTCTCGTTGCTATGCATCTGGTAGATAGATCTTGCGTGATCGTAGGAAAGTTTTAAAATACTACGTTCCCCAACAGGCCAGGGGGTGCCCAGGCGCCCTGTGGGCGCGCCCCCCCTGGGCCGCGCCGGGGGGGGCGCCTGGGTGGGGTCCACGCCCCCTGGTGCCCTACTTTACCCCGTATTTTTTCCTCCGAGGCAGAAACCACAGATCGGAAGTCCTTTTTGCTGTTTCGCGTCGCGGAGCCGCCGCCACCCTCTGTTCTTCTTCGGGAGGGCTAATCTGGAGGCTGATTTGGCCTCCGGAGAGGGGAGATCGTCGCCATCGTCATCATCATCACCACTCCATCATCCCTCCATGACTTCCCCCTTCATGTGTGAGTAATTCCCTTGCTGTAGGCGAAGGGGATGGTAGGGATTGGATGAGTTAGATCATGTAATAGTTCGTCAGATTGTTGGGGGCATGTTGCCTATCATCTAGTATGGTGTTTATCATCTTTGCTACAACTTGTTATTCTTAATGCTTGACACTAGGGCCCGAGTGCCATGATTTCAGATCTGAACCTTATGTGTTTGCATGAATATATTTGTGTTCTTGATCCTATCTATGAGTTGTATGCACCTGTTACGGTTCGGAACCGGCGATCCCAAAGGTGACAGCTTGGGACACCAAAGGGGATGGTCCGTAGTTTGAGGATTACATGTATCCATTGAGTTCATTGCTTTGTTCCGGTGCTCTTTGACAGGAGCACCTTAATATCCATTAGTTCCTTTTGGCCCCGTTCGTAGCGGGATGGTAGGACAAAAGATGTTGTGCAAGTTCTTATTGCAAGCACGTACAACTACCTACGGGATACATGCCTAATGTTTGATATTTTCCTAGATGATCATTACTTTTCGGTGTGCCGTGCCCCAAGTTAGAAATGTTGGAGATATGCCCTAGATGCAATAATAAAAGCATTATTATTATATCTCCTTGTTCATGATAATTGTCTGTTATTCATGCTTGAATTGTATTGTACGGAAACAGCGATACATGTGTGAATACACAGACCACATTGAGTCCCTGGTAGGCCTCTAGTTGCCAGCTCGTTGATCAACAGATGGTCACGGTTTCCTGACCATGGACATAAGATGTCAGTGATAACGGTATCACATCATTAGGAGAATGATGTGATGGACAAGACCCAAACTTGAGCATAACACGAGATTGTATAGTTCGTAATGCATAAGCTTTTCGGTGTCAAGTATTTATTCCTTAGACCATGAGGTTGTTCAACTCCCGGATACCATAGGAGTACTTTGGGTGTGCCAACCGTCACAACGTAACTGGGTGGCTATAAAGGTACGCATCGGGTATCTCCGAAAGTGTCTGTTGAGTTGGTACGAATCGAGACTGGGATGTTGTCACTCCGTATGACGGAGAGGTACCTCTGGGCCCACTCGGTAAGACATCATCATAATGAGCTCAATGTGACTAAGTAGTTAGTCACGGGATGATGGATTACGGATCGAGTAAAGAGACTTGCCATGACGAGATTGAACAAGGTATCGGGAATACCGACGATCGAATCTCGGGCAAGTATCGTACCGATGGACAAAAGGAATAACATACGGGATTGAGTGAATCCTTGACACGGTGGTTCATCCGATGAAGATCATCGAGGAACACGTGGGAACCAACATGGGTATCCAGATCCCACTGTTGGTTATTGACCGGAGAGTGGTCTCGGTCATGTCTACGTGTCTCCCGAACCCGTAGGGTCTACACACTTAAGGTTCGGTAACGCTAGGGTCGTAGAGATAAATGCACGTGGAAACCCGAAAGTTGTTCGGAGTCCTGGATGAGACCCCGGACGTCACGAGGAGTTCCGGAATGGTCCGGAGGTAAAGATTGATATATAGGAAGTCCAGTTTCGGCCAAAGGGTGATCTCCGGGGGTCACCGGGAGCGTCCCGGGACCACCGGAGGGGCCCCGGGGGTCCACCGGGTGGGGCCACCCATCCCGGTGGGGCCCCTAGGCCGCAAGGGGAAGTATCCAGCCCTCAGGGCTGGCGCACCACTAGGGGGCCCACCTCCCCATGCGCCTAGGGTTAAAACCCTAAGGGGGAGGGGGGCTCCACTTGCCTTGGGGGGCAAGGAACCCCCCCTGGCCGCCGCCCCCTTGCAGATTGGATCTGCAGGGGGCCTAGGCGCACCCCCTGGCCCCTATATATATGTGGGGAGGGAGAGGGCAGCCGCACCCAAGCCATGGCGCCTCTCCCCCTCCCGTCACACCTCCATACTCCAAGGCAGGGCGCCCGGCGAAGCCCTGCTGCGATCTCCACTGCATCCGTCATCACGCCGTCGTGCTGCCGGATCTTTGACGACTTCTCCTCCCCCCTTGCTGGATCAAGAAGGAGGTGACGTTGCTGCACCGTACGTGTGTTGAACGCGGAGGTGCCGTCCGTTCGGCGCTAGATCATCGGTGACGAAGAACGTGAAGAGTACGACTACTTCATCCACACTTCGTTGAGAGCTTCCGCTCGCAATCTCCATAATGGTATGTAGATGCACTCTTACTTGCTCGTTGCTAGATGTCTCCATAGTTGGATCTTGGTGAAAGCGTAGAAAATTTTGAATTATGCTACGTTCCCCAACAGTGGCATCTGAGCCTAGGTTTTATGCGTAGCATCTTGCACGAGTAGAACACAAAGCAGTTGTGGGCGTTTGATCTTGTTCAACTTTCTTACCGTTACTAGTCAATTTTGATTCGGCGGTATTGTGGGATGAAGCGGACCGGACCGACCTTACACGTACGCTTACGTGAGACTGGTTCCACCGACAGACATGCACTAGATGCATAAGGTGGCTGGCGGGTGTCTGTCTCTCCTACTTTAGTCGGATCGGATTCGATGAAAAGGGTCCTTATGAAGGGTAAATAGAAGTTGACAAATCACGTTGTGGTTTTGGCGTAGGTAAGAAACGTTCTTGCTAGAAATCATATAGAAGCCACGTAAAACTTGCAACAACAATTAGAGGACGTCTAACTTGTTTTTGCAGCATGTGCTATGTGACGTGGTATGGCCAAAACGAAGATGTGATGAATGATATATGTGATGTATGAGATTGATCATGTTTTTGTAATAGGGAATCACGACTTGCATGTCGATGAACTTGACAACCGGCAGGAGCCATAGGAGTTGTCTTAATTATTGTATGACCTGCGTGTCACTGAATAACGCCATGTAATTACTTTACTTCATTGCTAAACGTTAGCTATAGTAGTAGAAGTAATAGTTGGCGTGACGACTTCTTCAAGACACGATGATGGAGATCATGATGATGAAGATCATGGTGTCGAGCCGGTGACAAGATGATCATGGTGCCCCAAAGATGGAGATCCAAGGAGCAAGATGATATTGGCCATATCATGTCACTTTAAATTGATTGCATGTGATGTTTATCATGTTTATGCATCTTGTTTACTTAGAACGACGGTAGTAAAAAGATGATCTCTCACTAAAATTTCAAGTATTGTGTTTCCCCTAACTGTGCACCGTTGCTAAAGCTCGTTGCTCCGAAGCACCACGTGATGATCGGGTGTGATAGGTTCTAACGTTCGCATACAACGGGTGTAAGACAGATTTACACACGCGATACACTTAGGGTTCACTTGACGAGCCTAGCATGTACAGACATGGCCTCGGAACACGGAAGACCGAAAGGTCGAACACGAGTCGTATAGAAGATACGATCAACATGAAGATGTTCACCGTTGATGACTAGTCCGTCTCACGTGATGATCAGACACGGACTACTCGATTCGGATCGTGTATTACTTAGATGACTAGAGAGATGTCATTCTGAGTGGGAGTTCATTATAATTTGATTAAGATGAACTTAATTATCATGAACTTAGTCTAAATTCTTTACAATATCTCTTGTAGATCAAATGGCCCACGCTCAGGTTTCCCTCAACTTCAACGCGTTCCTAGAGAAAACCAAGCTGAAAGACGATGGTAGCAACTATACGGATTGGGTCCCTAACCCGAGGATTATCCTCATAGCTGCCAAGAGATCATATGTCCTAGAAGCACCGCTAGGTGATGCACCTGCTCCCGATGCGGCCCAAGACGTTCTGAACGTTTGGCAGTCGCGTAGTGATGATTACTCCCTGGTTCAGTGCGGCATGCTTTACAGCTTAGAGTCGGGGCTCCAAAAACGTTTTGAGCACCACGGAGCATATGAGATGTTCGAAGAGCTGAAAATGGTTTTCCAAGCTCATGCCCGAGTCGAGAGATATGATGTCTCCGATGCATTCTACAGCTGTAAGATGGAGGAGAACAGTTCTGTCAGTGAGCACATCCTCAAGATTTTAGGATTGCACAACCGCTTGTCTCAGCTGGGAATGAATCTCCCAGATGAAGCGGTCGTTGACAGAATCCTCCAGTCGCTCCCACCAAGCTTCAAGAGCTTCGTGTTGAACTTTAATATGCAGGGGATGGAGAAGTCCATTCCCGAGGTATATTCAATGTTGAAATCAGCGGAGGTAGACATCAAGAAAGAACATCAAGTGTTGATGGTCAATAAAACCACTAAGTTCAAGAAAGGCAAGGGTAAGAAGAACTTCAAGAAGGACGGCAAGGGAGTTGCCGCGCCTGGTAAGCCTGTTACCGGGAAGAAGCCAAAGTATGGACCCAAGCCTGAGACAGAGTGCTTTTATTGCAAGGGAACGGGTCACTGGAAGCGGAACTGCCCCAAATACTTAGCAGACAAGAAGGCCGGCAACGTCAAAGGTATATATGATATACATGTTATTGATGTGTACCTTACCAGCACTCGTAGTAGCTCCTGGGTATTCGATACCGGTGCAGTTGCTCACATTTGTAACTCAAAACAGGAGCTGCGGAATAAACGGAGACTGGCGAAGGATGAGGTGACGATGCGAGTCGGGAATGGTTCCAAGGTCGATGTGATCGCCGTCGGCACGCTACCTCTACATCTACCCTCGGGATTAGTTTTAAACCT
>LR738715.1:655138459-655161077 GCA_902687465.1 Secale cereale | reverse complement strand
GACACGGACTACTCGATTCGGATCGTGTATTACTTAGATGACTAGAGAGATGTCATTCTGAGTGGGAGTTCATTATAATTTGATTAAGATGAACTTAATTATCATGAACTTAGTCTAAATTCTTTACAATATCTCTTGTAGATCAAATGGCCCACGCTCAGGTTTCCCTCAACTTCAACGCGTTCCTAGAGAAAACCAAGCTGAAAGACGATGGTAGCAACTATACGGATTGGGTCCCTAACCCGAGGATTATCCTCATAGCTGCCAAGAGATCATATGTCCTAGAAGCACCGCTAGGTGATGCACCTGCTCCCGATGCGGCCCAAGACGTTCTGAACGTTTGGCAGTCGCGTAGTGATGATTACTCCCTGGTTCAGTGCGGCATGCTTTACAGCTTAGAGTCGGGGCTCCAAAAACGTTTTGAGCACCACGGAGCATATGAGATGTTCGAAGAGCTGAAAATGGTTTTCCAAGCTCATGCCCGAGTCGAGAGATATGATGTCTCCGATGCATTCTACAGCTGTAAGATGGAGGAGAACAGTTCTGTCAGTGAGCACATCCTCAAGATTTTAGGATTGCACAACCGCTTGTCTCAGCTGGGAATGAATCTCCCAGATGAAGCGGTCGTTGACAGAATCCTCCAGTCGCACCCACCAAGCTTCAAGAGCTTCGTGTTGAACTTTAATATGCAGGGGATGGAGAAGTCCATTCCCGAGGTATATTCAATGTTGAAATCAGCGGAGGTAGACATCAAGAAAGAACATCAAGTGTTGATGGTCAATAAAACCACTAAGTTCAAGAAAGGCAAGGGTAAGAAGAACTTCAAGAAGGACGGCAAGGGAGTTGCCGCGCCTGGTAAGCCTGTTACCGGGAAGAAGCCAAAGTATGGACCCAAGCCTGAGACAGAGTGCTTTTATTGCAAGGGAACGGGTCACTGGAAGCGGAACTGCCCCAAATACTTAGCAGACAAGAAGGCCGGCAACGTCAAAGGTATATATGATATACATGTTATTGATGTGTACCTTACCAGCACTCGTAGTAGCTCCTGGGTATTCGATACCGGTGCAGTTGCTCACATTTGTAACTCAAAACAGGAGCTGCGGAATAAACGGAGACTGGCGAAGGATGAGGTGACGATGCGAGTCGGGAATGGTTCCAAGGTCGATGTGATCGCCGTCGGCACGCTACCTCTACATCTACCCTCGGGATTAGTTTTAAACCTCAATAATTGTTATTTAGTACCAGCTTTGAGCATGAACATTGTTTCTGGATCTCGTCTTATGCGAGATGGCTACTCTTTCGAATCGGAGAATAATGGTTGTTCTATTTATTTGAGAGATATGTTTTATGGTCATGCCCCGCTGGTCAATGGTTTATTTTTGATGAATCTCGAACGTAGTGATACACATATTCATAGTGTAGATGCCAAAAGATGTAAAGTTGATAATGATAGTCCCACATACTTGTGGCATTGCCGCCTTGGTCATATTGGTGTCAAACGTATGAAGAAGCTCCATTCAGATGGACTTCTGGAGTCTCTTGATTATGAATCATTTGACACGTGCGAACCATGCCTCTTGGGAAAGATGACCAAGACTTCATTCTCCGGAACAATGGAGCGAGCAATCAACTTGTTGGAAATCATACATACCGATGTGTGCGGTCCAATGAGTGTTGAGGCTCGCGGAGGCTACCGTTATGTTCTCACCCTCACAGATGACTTGAGTAGATATGGGTATATCTATTTGATGAAACACAAGTCTGAGACCTTTGAAAAGTTCAAGGAATTTCAGAATGAGGTTGGGAATCAACGTGACAGAAAAATAAAGTTCTTGCGATCGGATCGTGGGGGTGAATATTTAAGTCATGAATTTGGCACACACCTTAGAAGTTGTGGAATTGTTTCACAATTGACACCGCCCGGAACACCTCAACGTAACGGTGTGTCCGAACGTCGAAATCGTACTCTGTTGGACATGGTGCGATCTATGATGTCCCTCACCGATTTACCGCTATCTTTTTGGGGTTATGCTTTAGAGACTGCCGCATTCACTTTAAATAGGGCTCCGTCGAAATCCGTTGAGACGACTCCGTATGAACTTTGGTTTGGCAAGAAACCGAAGCTGTCGTTTCTGAAAGTTTGGGGTTGTGATGCTTATGTCAAGAAACTTCAACCTGAAAAGCTCGAACCCAAATCGGAAAAATGCGTCTTCATAGGATACCCAAAGGAAACGATTGGGTACACCTTCTACCACAGATCCGAAGGCAAAGTCTTTGTTGCCAAGAATGGATGCTTTCTGGAGAAAGAGTTTCTCTCGAAAGAAGTGAGTGGGAGGAAAGTAGAACTTGATGAGGTGACAGTCACCCCTCCTGTACCGGAAAGTAGCGCAGCGCAGGAAACTGTTCCTGAGGTGCCTGCACAGACAAGGGAGGAAGTTAATGATAATGATCATGAAGAAACTGATCAAGTTACTACTGAACTTCGAAGGTCCACAAGGGCACGTTCCGCGCCAGAGTTGTACGGCAACCCTGTCCTGGAAATCATGTTGTTAGACAATGGTGAACCTTCGAACTATGAAGAAGCGATGGCGGGCCCAGATTCCAATAAATGGCTTGGAGCCATGAAATCCGAGATAGAATCCATGTATGAAAACAAAGTATGGACTTTGGTGGACTTGACTGATGATAGGCACGCCATAGAAAACAAATGGATATTTAAGAAGAAGACAGACGCAGATGGTAATGTGACCATCTATAAGGCTCGGCTTGTCGCTAAGGGTTATCGACAAGTTCAAGGGATTGACTACGACGAGACTTTCTCTCCCATAGCGATGCTGAAGTCAGTCAGAATCATGTTAGCTATTGCCGCATTCTATGATTATGAGATATGGCAAATGGACGTCAAAACAGCATTCCTTAATGGCTTCCTCAAGGAAGAGTTGTATATGATGCAACCGGAAGGTTTTGTCGATCCAGAGAACGCTAACAAGGTATGCAAGCTCCAGCGCTCGATCTACGGGCTGGTGCAAGCATCTCGGAGTTGGAATATTCGCTTTGATGAGGTGATCAAAGTGTTTGGCTTTATACAGACTTATGGAGAAGCCTGTACTTACAAGAAAGTGAGTGGGAGCTCTGTGGCATTTCTCATATTATATGTGGATGACATATTGCTGATGGGAAATGATATAGAATTCTTGGAAAATGTAAAGGCCTACTTGAACAAAAGTTTTTCAATGAAGGACCTTGGAGAAGCTGCTTACATATTAGGCATCAAAATCTATAGAGATAGATCGAGACGCCTCATTGGTCTTTCACAAAGTACATACCTTGACAAAATATTGAAGAAGTTCAATATGGATCAGTCAAAGAAAGGATTCTTGCCTGTTTTGCAATGTATGAGATTGAGCAAAGCTCAGTCGCCGACCACGGCAGAAGATAGAGAAAAGATGAGTGTCATTCCCTATGCCTCGGCCATAGGTTCTATCATGTATGCCATGCTGTGTACCAGACCTGATGTGAACCTTGCCATAAGTTTGGTAGGGAGGTACCAAAGTGATCCCGGTACGGAACACTGGACAGCGGTCAAGAACATCCTGAAGTACCTGAAAAGGACTAAGGATATGTTTCTCGTTTATGGAGGTGACGAAGAGCTCGTCGTAAAGGGTTACGTCGATGCTAGCTTCGACACAGATCTGGATGACTCTAAGTCACAAACCGGATACGTGTATATTTTGAATGGAGGGGCAGTCAGCTGGTACAGTTGCAAGCAAAGCATGGTGGCAGCATCTACATGTGAAGCGAAATACATAGCTGCTTCTGAAGCAGCGCAGGAAGGAATCTGGATGAAGGAGTTCATCACCGACCTAGGAGTCATTCCAAGCGCGTTAAGCCCGATGACTCTCTTCTGTGACAACACTGGTGCTATTGCTATTACCAAGGAGCCCAGGTTTCACAAGAAGACCAAGCATATCAAGCGCCGTTTCAACTCCATCCGGAATTATGTTCAGGATGGAGACATAGATACTTGTAAAGTGCATACGGATCTGAATGTCGTAGACCCGTTGACTAAACCTCTTTCACGGGCAAAACATGATCAACACCAGAACTCTATGGGTGTTCGATTCATCACAATGTAACTAGATTATTGACTCTAGTGCAAGTGGGAGACTGTTGGAGATATGCCCTAGAGGCAATAATAAAAGCATTATTATTATATCTCCTTGTTCATGATAATTGTCTGTTATTCATGCTTGAATTGTATTGTACGGAAACAACGATACATGTGTGAATACACAGATTACATTGAGTCCCTGGTAGGCCTCTAGTTGCCAGCTCGTTGATCAACAGATGGTCACGGTTTCCTGACCATGGACATAAGATGTCAGTGATAACGGGATCACATCATTAGGAGAATGATGTGATGGACAAGACCCAAACTTGAGCATAACACGAGATCGTATAGTTCGTAATGCATAAGCTTTTCGGTGTCAAGTATTTATTCCTTAGACCATGAGGTTGTACAACTCTCGGATACCATAGGAGTACTTTGGGTGTGCCAACAGTCACAACGTAACTGGGTGGCTATAAAGGTACGCATCGGGTATCTCCGAAAGTGTCTGTTGAGTTGGTACGAACCGAGACTGGGATGTTGTCACTCCGTATGACGGAGAGGTACCTCTGGGCCCACTCGGTAAGACATCATCATAATGAGCTCAATGTGACTAAGTAGTTAGTCACGGGATGATGGATTACGGATCGAGTAAAGATACTTGCCATGACGAGATTGAACAAGGTATCGGGAATACCGACGATCGAATCTCGGGCAAGTATCGTACCGATGGACAAAGGGAATAACATACGGGATTGAGTGAATCCTTGACACGGTGGTTCATCCGATGAAGATCATCGAGGAACACGTGGGAACCAACATGGGTATCCAGATCCCACTGTTGGTTATTGACCGGAGAGTGGTCTCGGTCATGTCTACGTGTCTCCCGAACCCGTAGGGTCTACACACTTAAGGTTCTGTAACGCTAGGGTCGTAGAGATAAATGCACGTGGAAACCCGAAAGTTGTTCGGAGTCTCGGATGAGATCCCGGACGTCACGAGGAGTTCCAGAATGGTCTGGAGGTAAAGATTGATATATAGGAAGTCCAGTTTCGGCCAACCGGTGATCTCCGGGGGTCACCGGGAGCGTCCCGGGACCACCGGAGGGGCCCCGGGGGTCCACCGGGTGGGGCCACCCATCCCGGTGGGGCCCCTAGGCCGCAAGGGGAAGTGTCCAGCCCTCAGGGCTGGTGCACCACTAGGGGGCCCACCTCCCCATGCGCCTAGGGTTAAAACCCTAAGGGGGAGGGGGGCTCCACTTGCCTTGGGGGGCAAGGAACCCCCCCTGGCCGCCGCCCCCTTGCAGATTGGATCTGCAGGGGGCCCAGGCGCACCCCCTGGCCCCTATATATATGTGGGGAGGGAGAGGGCAGCCGCACCCAAGCCCTGGCGCCTCTCCCCCTCCCGTCACACCTCCATACTCCAACGCAGGGCGCCCGAAGAAGCCCTGCTGCGATCTCCACTGCATCCGTCATCACGCCGTTGTGCTGCCGGATCTCTGACGACTTCTCCTCCCCCCTTGCTGGATCAAGAAGGAGGTGACGTTTCTGCACCGTACGTGTGTTGAACGCGGAGGTGCCGTCCGTTCGGCGCTAGATCATCGGTGACGAAGAACGTGAAGAGTACGACTACTTCATCCACACTTCGTTGAAAGCTTCCGCTCGCAATCTCCATAACGGTATGTAGATGCACTCTTACTTCCTCGTTGCTAGATGTCTCCATAGTTGGATCTTGGTGAAAGCGTAGAAAATTTTGAATTATGCTACGTTCCCCAACAAGAAACTATCTCATCCATGCAACGCCCAACCATCCGTCTCCCTAGCCTACAGTATTTTAAACCTTGCTTGTCACTAGTTGCCACTTTTGCTATTTACTACTGCTATTTACTTTTGCTATTTACTTTTACTATTACTATCATCACTATCATATCACTGTTACCGCTTATATTTTGTTGCAAGTTAGTATATTTCAGGTGCGGTTGAATTGACAACTCAACTGTTAAAGCTTATAAATACTCTTTGGCTCCCCGTGTGTCGAATCAATAAATTGGGTTATTCTTACCCGCGAAGACTATCTCGATCCCTTACGGTTGAGGGTTATCAGTCCCTCAACATCGCGGGTGTGTAGCACCCCCTCACGCATCTCAATGGTTTGAGGGTGTTGCACCACCTCCGTGAGGTAGGGGTTGATGACCTTCTCGAAAATCTTGTCCTTGGGAGCGCTTGAAGACGTCATGGTGATTTAGATCTATCAGAAAAACAGCTCAAAACAAAAGCAGAGGATTTTCGCGTGGTGCGGTGGTCAAAACCGTCGGGAGATTATATAATGAATTTTTACCAACCAAAAGAAGTATCGTGCAAAAAAACGAAGTCCGGAGGACACATGAGGTGCCCACGAGGCGGGGGCGCACCCAGGGGGTAGGGCGCGCCCTCGTGGATGCCTCGTGTCCCTTTCGGACTACTTCTTATTTTCCTATTTTCTTAAATATTCCAAAACGGAGAAAAATTGCTATTAGAACTGTTTTGGAGTCGATTTACTTGTCGTACCACATACCTATTCCTTTTCGGAGTCTGAAACATTCTGGAAAGTGTCCCTTATGTATTCCTCCGGGGTTACGGTTTCAATGACATTAGTTTCAACATTTATGGGGTTACCTGAGATATAATTTTTGATTCTTTGACCGTTTACCACCTTCAGATTTGTGCCTTCGAAGTTGTTGATTTTTATGGCACCGGAACGATAGACCTCTTCGATAACATAAGGACCTTCCCATTTAGAGAGGAGTTTTCCTGCAAAAAATCTTAAACGAGAGTTGTATATCAAAACATAGTCACCTACATTAAACTCACGCTTTTGTATCCTTTTGTCATGCGATCTTTTAACTTTTTCTTTAAACAATTTGGCATTTTCATAGGCTTGGGTTCTCCACTCATCAAGTGAGCTAATGTCAAATAGTCTCTTCTCACCAGCAAGTTTGAAATCATAATTGAGCTCTTTAATGGCCCAATATGCCTTATGTTGTAGTTCGAGAGGTAAGTGACATGCTTTTCCATAAACCATTTTATACAGAGACATACACGTAGGATTTTTATATGCAGTTCTATAGGCCCATAGTGCATCATCAAATTTCTTGGACCAATTCTTTCTAGATCTATTAACAGTCTTTTGCAAAATTAATTTGAGCTCTCTATTACTCAGTTCTACTTGACCACTAGACTGTGGATGGTATGGAGATGAAATTCTATGATTAACATCAGACTTAGCAAGCATTTTATGAAAAGCACCATGAATAAAATGTGAACCACCATCAGTCATTAAATATCTAGGGACTCCAAACCTCGGAAAAATAACTTCTTTAAGCATCTTAATAGAGGTGTTATGATCACCACTACTAGTTGGAATAGCTTCTACCCACTTAGTAACATAATCAACAACAACTAAAATATGTGTATACCCATTAGAGGAAGGAAACTGTCCTATATAATCAAAACCCCAAACATCAAATGGTTCAATAACAAGTGAATAGTTCATCGGCATTTCTTGACGTCTACTAATATTACCGATTCTTTGACATTCATCACAAGACAAGACAAACTTACGTGCATCTTTGAAGAGAGTAGGCCAATAAAAGCCGGATTGCAATACCTTATGTGCAGTTCTATCTCCAGCATGGTGTCCTCCATATGCCACAGAGTGACACTTGCGTAGGATCTATTCAGGTTCATGCTCAGGCACACAACATCTAATAACACCATCTACTCCTTCTTTATAAAGTTGTGGGTCATCCCAAAAGTAATGTCTTAAATCATGGAAAAACTTTTTTTTGCTGGTATGTGAAACTAGGTGGTATAAATTTAGCAACAATGTAATTAGCATAATCAGCATACATGTAGCAGTACGAGAAGCATTTATGACAGCTAATTGTTCTCAGGAAAGCTATCATCAATAGGTAGTGGGTCATCAAGAACATTCTCTAACCTAGATAAGTTGTATGCAACGGGGTTCTCAGCTCCCTTTCTATCAATAATATGCAAATCGAATTCTTGTAGCAAGAGAACCCATCTAATAAGTCTAGGTTTAGCATCTTTCTTTTCCATAAGATATTTAGTAGCAGCATGATCAGTGTGAATAGTTACTTTAGAATCAACAATATAAGGTTTGAATTTATCACAAGCAAATACAACTGCCAAAAACTCTTTTTCAGTAGTAGCATAATTTCTCTAGGCACTGTCTAGAGTTTTACTAGCATATTGGATAACATTTAATTTATTATCAACTCTTTGTCCTAGAACAACACCTACAGCATAATCACTACCATCACACATAATTTCGAAGGGTAAATTCCAATCAGGTGGCTGAACTATAGGTGCAGAAATCAAGGCTTTCTTAAGTATTTCAAATGCTTCTACACAATCATCATCAAAGACAAAAGGAACATCTTTTTGTAAGAGGTTAGTCAGAGGCCTAAATATTTTTGAGAAGTCTTTAATGAACCTCCTATAAAACCCGGCATGACCAAGGAAACTTCTTGTACCTTTAATTTCCTTGGGACACGGCATCTTTTCAATAGCATCAACTTTAGCTTTATCAACTTCAATACCTCTTTCAGAAATTTTATGCCCCAAGACAATACCTTCATTAACCACAAAGTGGCACTTCTCCCAATTCAAGACAAGATTAGTTTCTTCACATCTCTACAAAACTCAATCAAGGTTGCTCAAGCAATCATCAAAAGAAGTTCCATAAACGGAAAAATCATCCATGAAAACCTCAACAATCCTTTCACAAAAATTAGATAATGTAGCCATCATGCATCTTTGAAAGGTAGCAGGTGCATTACATAAGCCAAAAGGCATACGTCTATAAGCAAAGGTACCGAAAGGGCAAGAAAAAGTGGTTTTTCTTGATCCTCTTTTGACACAGGTATTTGAGAGAAACCAGAATAGCCATCTAGAAAGCAAAAATGTGTGTGTTTGGACAATGTTTCTAGAATTTGATCAATAAAAGGTAAGGGATAGTGATCCTTTTTAGTAGCTTTATTTAATTTGCACAAATCATTTACCATTCTATAGCATGTAACAATTCTTTGTTGGATCAATTCATCTTTAACATTAGGAACAATAGTAATACCTCCCTTCTTAGGGACACAATGGACAAGACTTACCCACTGACTATCTGCAACAGGATAGTGCTGGTGAAGATGTTGATGGAGATTGACCCCCTCCCGATGAGAGGATCGATGGTGATGACGATGGTGACGATTTCCCCCTCCCGGAGGGATGTTTCCCCGGCAGAATAGCTCTGTCGAAGCCCTAGATTGGTTCCACCAAGGTTCCGCCTCGAGACGGCGGAGCTTCGTCCCCAAAGCTTCCTTCTGATTTTTCCAGGGCAGAAGACACCTTATACCAGAAGATGGGCATCGGGGGGCTGCCAGGTGGCCCACGAGGCAGTGGGGCGCACCCAGGGGGTAGGGCGCGCCCTCCACCCTCGTGGACGGTGGGTGGCCCCCCTCTAGTGCTTTCTTTTCCCAATATTTTTAATATATTCCAAAACAGACTTTCATGGAGTTTCGGGACTTCTAGAGTTGTGCAGAATAGGTCTCTAATATTTTCTCCTTTTCCAGCCCAGAATTCCAGCTGCCGGCATTCTCCCTCTTCATATAAACCTTGTAAAATAAGAGAGAAAAGGCATAAGTATTGTGACATAATGTGCAATAATAGTCCATAATGCAATAAATATCTATATAAAAGCATGATACAAAATGGACGTATCAGTCCCCACCACGCAACGACCTTGACCCGCACGAAGGGGGATTTATTGTGGCAGGGGTTGGCGGTTACACTTCTTGATGCGGTTAAGGCGCGCAGGAAACATGGCCACATAGTGCAGGGAAGTGGAATCGGGGGCGCAACCAATCCCACTTCCCCACGTTCCATTGTGGTTATAAGACGGGGGGAGGGGTGCGGTGGAAATGCCCTCGCGTGCTCTCCTCGCACTCCCATCATCTCCTTCCTCTTCTTCTTCTGGAAGCCTTTGAGCACGCCCTTGCCACCGCGCCTAGTAGCAGCCCGTAGCGTCCGTCGACCGCTCCAGCCTCCTCCTTGTCGTTGGATCCCGCGCCTCCGAAGAACACAGCCAATGGCGCAGCCGCAGGGATCCTGGGAGGGGTATGAGACCAACGAGGAGGACATCTAGTATCTCCACGGTACCAGACGGCTGCCGCCAGCAACAGAGGTGGTGGCGCGCGCGGCGGGCGACGAGATCGTGCCGCAGCCGGAGGAAGGCAAACGGGTTGTCTTCTACAACCACTTCAAATGCGGGCTTGGCCTTCCCGCAATCACCTTCTTCCGCTCCTTCTTGTATTTCTTCGGGCTACAGCAACACCATTTGGGTGCCAATGCCGTGCTGCAGCTCGCGGGTTTCACCATGCTCTGCGAGGGCTACCTGAGAGTGGAGATGGACATGGAGCTGTGGGCCCGCCTCTTCTTCCTCAAGAAGCATGGGCTGTCGGCCGACACGATGTCTGCCTACGAGGCCGCCATGATCTCGGGCCGGCCTAACGGGTCGTTCCCCAAGATGCCCGTGGAGGATTCTGCCAAGAAGTGGCAGAATTCGTTCTTCTATGTGCGCAACCTCGGTGCGGATTGCATCAACCTGACGTCGTTTGTCGTTGAGCCACCGCATACCAAGATGAACTGGAGCTACTCGCCCAGGAACCCACCGCAGGCGCTGCTGAACCTGTGCAGCCAGATCGCCGAGATGATGGAGCATGAGGGACTGACCAGGACCGACCTCATCTCCGCCTTCATCCCACGCCGAGTGCTGCCGCTGCAGCACCGGGTGCACATCATCACCGAGATGGGAGACCGGCAGGATCCCTGCCGGATGTCGGCCCGGTAACTAATGTCGGAGCAGGTCTCTGGCTAGGTGAACAACATCTCCAAGGCTCGGATGGCCGCCGGTTGGCGTTTCGGGAAGGCGCCCTACAACAAGGAGCGCCCGGCGCCATCGGTGAGTCACTGGTCTCCATTTTTTGCCATGTCTGAGGTTTTCTTCTGTCCTGACGCGACGAGAGAGAAGTTGCTGCTCGCAGTCCAAAAAATCCGTGGCAGGCCGAGGATGCAGGTCTTGGTAGCTGAGCAAACTGGCTCGGACGTGGGCGAGTCCATCACCAAGAACGCGGAGCCGGTTGAAGCACAACCGGCGGGAGCTGAAGCCGGCGTGACACATCATGCGGGTAAGTCTTCGCACCAAGATCTCCTGCGAGACTGGCCGGACGACGACGAGGAGAACCTGGCGGTCGTTGGAGGTGTAGGGCCGCCGACGGGAGGAGACGACATCATTGATCCCCCAAGGTGACCGAAGAGAACGACCGAGGTCGGGTCATCCCGCGAGCCAGCGGTAGCGCGCTAGCCGCACGGGAAGGACTCGATGGCGCTGAAATCGGCCCCAAAGCGTGTGGCGAAGGCACCGTCGACACGCGACAAGATGGCTGATACATCTCCAATGGATCTCTAATTTTTGATTGTTCCATGTTGTTATATTATCATTCTCGGATGTTTTACAATAATTTTATAGCAACTTTATATAATTTTTTGGGACTAACCTATTGACATAGTGCCGAGTGCCAGTTGCTGTTTTTTGTTGTTTTTTACATCGCAGAAAATCAATACCAAACAGAGTCCAAACGCAGCGAAACTTTTTGGATAATTTTTCTGGGCCAGAAGACACATGATGGGCCAAAGAAGTGCCAGAGGGGGCTCCAAGTGGAGCACAACCCACCAGGGCACGCCTGGGCCCCCTAGCGCGCCCAGATGGGTTGTGCCCACCTCGGTGGCCTCGCGCATGCCCCCGAGTGGCATCCCCTCTTTCTTCTAACGACCATCGGTTGGAGCCTATATACATGATCATTGTCTTGGATATCGTCATAATTATTTGCTTTTCTACCAATTTTTCAACAGTAATTTGTCACCCACTATTTGCTATTTTCTCGAGAGATGCCAATAGTTAAATCCACGGCTCCCGGGTCTATTTTCGTATCATATACTTTCAGATCTATATTGTCTTTTGTTTTTTCCTTTATTTGCAACTTTTATTTTCGGATCTATATTATCAAAAACCCAAAAATACCTCGCTGAATTTTATTTGCCGTTGTTCCATTTGTTGTTACTCATCTATCTATTTACCAATCAACTACCCGGGAGGGATTGACAACCCCTCTTACATGTCGGGTTGTAAGTATTTGTTATTTGTGTCTAGGTACCATTTACATGGTGTTGCCAGGTCCTCCTACTAGTTCGATAACATTGGTCTCATCACTAAGGGAAATACCTACCGTAGTTGTGATGCGTCATCCCTTCCTCTTTGGGGAAATACCGACATAATTCAAGCTACATCAAAATGAATTTCTGGCGCCATTCCCGAGGAGGCATCATCAACATCTATTAGGTTCCTAATCACAAATCTCATGTTTTTGCAATTTACATTATTTGCCATTTCGCTCTCGTTTTCATCTTCGCCACTTCACAAAAATTTGCCATTTTATTCGTCCTCTTTTCATTCGCCACTTTCCCTTCGGATCTCTTACTTTGCTTGTCTCTATGAGTGATTTCGGTATGGCAGAAACAGATGGTGGCCTAACTCCTAAAATTGGACGTTCAAGGAATCTGGATGCTAAAACCTTTGCTTTGGGGCAAGGGAATGTTATGGGGAAAGAACATATCCAAGAATTTTTCAATTGTGTTGGAAATTTGACCCTTGAAGACACTCCGATACTCAAAAGAACTAAATCTTATGCGGAAGCTATTTCAGCACTAGTACTGAAACATGAAAATAGATTTATATGTACCCATCCTACCTTGCAAAAATTGTTTTATGAGCTACCCTCTATAAAGGATCCTAAAGGTAAAAAGTTAGCTACCCGTGTTCTTATGAATGAATTTGATCACATATTACGGGAGGCTAGGGCATTTTTTGATTTTTATGACATGAACCGTGAAAACCCAGTAATAGATGATATCCTTTACAATAGTGATTATATGTGGAGACATTTGCTTGGAAATAATCAAATTTTTGCTGAGAATCTTAAAAAGGAAATCCCCGTTTTAGATACAATCCAACAAGTTTTTAATAATATCTATCAACAATATTCATGGATTGTGGCTGGAAATCAAAGGGGATATGCGGATGGACAACTTGATAATGCTAAAATTTCTCTGGATAATGTGTTTCAAGTTATTTTTGCAAAAACTCATAACGAGAACATATCTACGGAAAATGAAAACAAAGATTACAATACTTGAGATCTATACGTTATGCCTAGCTAGGGGCGTAAAATGATAGCGCTTGTTGAGAGGCAACCCAACTTGTATCTATTTGCTTTTTGGTTTTCTTGCTGCTTTCCAATAATTACACAAATATGCCTCTGATTATATGTGTTTTTGTGGTTTAAATTAGTGTTTGTGCCAAGCAAAGCTTTTGGGATGATTAGGTTGATAGTTGATTTATTGCATTGAAACTCAAAAACTTTTGCGTTAAGTGTCAGAATTTTTTACGGTGACTGGTGTGTGATAAAATTCTACTTTTTTTACAAGTTATTTGGATACAAATTGCTGACGTTGTCCTATTTTTTCAGAATTTTAAGAGTTACAGAAGTAGTTCTAAAATCCGCATCTTTACAAGTTGTTGTTTTAGACAGATTTTATTTTCGTTGTGTTATGTGCTTGTTTTGATGAATCTATGGTTTCTTTTGAAGAGATTTTGCCATGGAAAAGTTAGAATACAATACATATAATACAATAATAAAATATGAATTGGTTTTCTATAGTTCTTAAAGTAAAGATTGGTTTTTTATACTAACGAATCTCACGAGATTTTGTTGAGTTTTGTATGATTGAAGTTTTCAGGCTTGGGGTGGGATCACGATGGATGAAGGAATAAGGATTAGCAAAAGGCTAAGCTTGGGGATGCCTGAGGCACCCCATGGTAATATTCAAGAAGTATCAAGCAACTAAGCTTGGGGATGCCCCCGAGTGGCATCCCCTCTTTCTTCTAACAACCATATCATGAGTTTTGCTTGAGAATGTCTTGTATGATTTGAGTCTTTACTTGTTTTTATTTTTAGTTTGTGTCATCTATCCTTTCTGAACACACTTATTTGAGAAAGTCGATTGATGCTATGTTTGCTCTTTATGCTTCACTTCAATTTTTTGAGAGCTATGGAATTTCTCTAGTACTTCACTTATATCTTTTTGAGCACGGTGTGCTTTAATATTTTAGCTTCACTTAGATTATTTTGAGAGAAACAAAATGTTATGTTCATGTTCTTCACTTAGATTTGTTTGAGCTTATCAAAAGTAATATATGAAACTAGTCCCAAAGTGATAGATATTTAAGAGGGATATAATAAAAAGAGATAATTAGATTTATGCCGCTAGTTGTGTCCCATTCGACTGTTTTACCCCTAATTTCCAAAAGTCACCGGTTCTGTCCAAGTCACTTCACCCCTCTTATGCTTTTGACCTTTGACCGTTTGACCGTCAGTTCGAAAACTTCATAACTAATTCATACTAGAAAAATGCAAATAAGATACTAAAATGTTCAAAAAAACATCACCTATATGTCAGTGTCATTTGCATTCATGACAAAAGTATTGGAAAGTGCACATTCGAGTTTTAGCTCTTATGATACCACCATGAATAATAAAATCTAAAAAAATCTAAAAATTCAAAAACAAATTTCGTGGCAAAGAATGACAAATGTTTTAAGTGCTTGCCAAGTTTCATCAGGGAACGACATTCGTGGAAGTCGTGGCAAAAAAATAATCAGCACTCCAAAATAGATTATTTTTTTGCCACGACTTCCACGAATGTCGTTCCATAATGACACTTGGCAAGCAATTAAAACATTTGTCATTCTTTCCCACCAATGTTTTTTTTGATTTTTTTTAACTTTACTATTCAAGGTGGTATCATGAGAGCTAAAACTCGAATGGCACTTTCCAACACTTTTGTCTTGAATGCAAATGACACTGGCATATAGGTGATGTTTTCCCAAACGTTTTGGTATCTTATTTGCATTTTTCTGATTTAGTATGAATTAGTTATGAAGTTTTCAAACTGACGGTCAAAAAGTCAAACGGCAAAAGCATAAGAGGAGCGAAGTGACTTGGACAGAACCGGTGTCTTTTAGAAATTAGGGGTAAAACAGCTGAGTGGGGCACAACTAGGGGCATAAATCTAATTATCGCTAATAAAAACTTTCATAAAGGTCATTGGACAAAATAAACTTGATTATTTGTAATAGTATTTAGATATGATGATAGTGACACGTGAGTCATGTTAATGAATAATTATGTTTTAGTAAAAATATTGATGTTAAGGTTTGTGATTCACTATGCAAGCACAAAAGTCAATAGTTATACAATGAAATTATATCCTACTTGTGGTGCATTATTAGGTGTTAGTTATGCTCAATCACTAGTACAACGAGCTCCTAAACAAACAGTTTTTAACGCCTTTCCGCAACGGCATTTGGAACCATCGCCAAGTGAGTGTGGGCGATAGGGGTGTCCTTCACACACGACCCATAGACCATCAGGGATATGCCCTCCGGGCACACACGTTCAAAAAAATGAGGTCGTGTACGCCCGGCGAGCGCTCAAATACGGAAATACGTACAATAGAGATTAAAAAAAATACAATTATACGACGAAATTGTTTCCGGTCGCAAGTACATCCCACATAGTCAGTCCTCGCTAAATGTTCCTGTTCGTATGTACATCCCGCACAGTCGCTCGAAGGAAAACGTTTTCGTTCACAGGTACATCACACAATTTTTCCCGTTAAATCGCTTACGTTATTGAATATATCACACACGGTCCGTGGAAGAAACTGTGTGGCAAAGGCTGTCCATCACACACAATTTTCATGTGGTAAATGTTTGCGCAAGGTGGCCTAATGCAAACAGTTTTTAAGAGAAAGTCATGTGTGATTATTCATTGATCCAACACGGTTTATTCCTAGAAACTGTGTGCGTTGCCTGAGGTCATCGCCCACGGTATTTTTCAACAACCGTTTGCAATAGCAAAACCCAATTACCAAGCTAATTTGCCACTAGCAGGCTAATTATCTGATTATTCATAATCCATTTATTAATCTAATTGGCAGTTCATATTAAGCACACAATATATTTTATTTTCATAATTGAAATACATCAGAGTACAACATCATATAGCTTCAGCACTCAGCTACCCCATTACACAACTACACCAGGACCAAGTTTCACATGCAACATCTATAACCTTTTTGAATTAGCATCATAGACGGTACATAGACAGATGTATCTCATCTGGAGAACTGCTGAAGCAGAAGGCGAATATTGAGCCTTCATTGATGTTGAAGATCTTTGTAACTTTAGGCCAATGCCTGTGGATGATTGACCATCCATCATTCGTCCTCTTTAGGAGAACTTCAATATTGAACCGGGGGTGTTGTATGAATACCTTCCTTGCCTCCTGACCATACAGGTGGTTTGTGAGGTAATCATCAGTGAACTACTTTGGAAAGGCCTGAAAACAAGGATGTGCATAAATATCTTCTCTATATTGGAAATGGGACAAAGGAATTAAAAATGCAAGGTATAATAGTTAGTACCATCCTGTAGTGAACTAATGTCTTCTTCATTGTGCAGACAAAGATCTTGTTGTTTTTTGTCGCTAATTTCTTTATCCTAACAATCTTTCTGAGTTTCTTGACTTGACTGATACTCATGGACAACTCATTTCCCCATATGCAAAAAGGGTCGAACAGTGGGTCAAAACCTCTCACAGCAGGACCTACATGTGCAAGACCAAATTGTTAAAAACCTAAATATTAGAATGTTTCCTGCAATTGCACAATAATGTGCTATTAGACAACGGACCATGCACATGCTAACCTCGATTGTAAACCTCAGTGCTTCCCATTGTTTCCCTGCAACACATATAAGGTAGTTAGTCATCAGGTTAAGTAAGGGTTCGCATGCTATCAGTAAAATATGTTGATAAAATATAATCACATTGCAGATTCATCAGATCAATTCAAGCCACAGGGAAAACCCATTTATACAAACCAAGCATGATTAAGAACTAGGAAATATATCACTTGTATATGTTTCTCATGTATTAAGTGCAGCCAAATTTGAGTTATTCCTCACATACATAACAATACAAAATTTTACCCACGAATATTGGACATCGCATTGAAGAATTGAACCAAGCAGTTAACTAAACACCACAACAAATGAACCTAACATTAACTGAGCACCACATTGCACAATATAATATAATCCTAATAGAAGATCAGACAGTTAACCAAACCAAGCATGCTTAACAACTTGGAAATATAGCAATTGTATTTGTTTCTCATGTATTTAGTACAACCAAATTCGATTTATTCCTCACATGGTATACAGTAAGAGAATGCAACCACAACAATTGGACATCGCATTACAGAATTGAACCAAGCAGTTAACTAAACACCACAACAAATGAACCAAACGTTAACTGAGCACCACATTGCACAATATAACATACTCCTAATAGAAGATCAGACAGTTAACCAAACCAAGCATGCTTAACAACTTGGAAATATAGCAATTGTATTTATTTCTCATGTATTTAGTACATCCAAATTCGATTTAGTCCTCACATGGTATACAATATGAGAATGCAGCCACAACAATTGAACATCACATTGCAGAATTGAACCAAGCAGTTAACTAAACACCACAACAAATGAACCAAGCAGTTAAGTAAATACCAATTGAACAATATAACATACTCCTAATAGAAGATCAGACAGTTGACCAAACCAAGCATGCTTAACAACTTGGAAATATTACACCCAGAAGAATTGAACATCACATTTGCAGAATTGAACCAAGCAGTTACTTGAACAACACATTGCACGACATATAGAACATATACACTATAGCAAAAGATTGCATGGTGAAAGTAGATAGCACAATTCACTATAATTTGTTACGGGAAGGCAGTAGCTAGCAAACTGAACATGGGTCCTTATAGTGAGCTAATAAGACAAGCTACTCCTCATTGTCGGAGATATCGATGACGATTGGCTCCTTGGACATGGAAGAGGGCGAGGCCTCCGCATCGTGGGTGGCCTCGTTGTAGTGGTGAGTTGCCTGAGCCGCTCCGGGCACAAACCTTCTGGATCTCAAGATGAGTTAAGCACGTGCACGCTGAGAAAACACCTCGTAGTCTTCGTCGAAGGCACCGACGGTGGCCTCGAGAAAACGCCATGAACTGTCGTTTAAAGCAGCCAACCGCGTCACGGCGTCGGGGCGCGAGGCGTCAACGATGGCCTCGACGGCGAGGTGCTCCTCCAAGATCTGGGGGTCAACACGAATGGCAGCCATCGCGACCTCATCCGCGCGTGCGGTCGTGATTTGCTCCTCCGCTGCCAAATGCTCCTTGAGGTCCTGGCTATACTGCGTGCACCATGGCTTAGGCCGGCGCTTATTTGGTGGAGGGGTCGGTGATTTGGGTGGACGGTGTCGCGCTCGCGCGGGTGGTCGGGGCATGTGGGATGTGGAAGGAGGAGGAGGATGGAGGTCGGGTGTGGATTACCTGCCTGGGTAGGCAAGGCCGAGCAGCGTGAAGGAGGGTCGCCGGCGAGGAGGCGGCGGCGCTGCAAGCAAGGAGTGAAGGTTTCAACTTGGAAAGGAAGGCAGAAAGAGGGGAAATGTGGCTTTTGGTAAGGGGAGGGGGCAGGGAGGTAGATATTTCCGCGGAAGCCGAAATTTGGAATCGCTTCAGCCAAAAAACTGGCGCGCAAAGTGTCATCAGACACGGTCCCTTATTCAGACACGGTCCAAAGATATTTTGTGATGCATCTCACACGGTTGGTTATAATAAACTGTGTGTGACCTACTTGATTTATCGTCTTGATCATTTGAATTACGTAATGGGGTCACAACTACAAAGGATGGTGTCTGAATTGTTAGAACTTTTATCTGCAGTGAACATGCAACTATACGTGTGTCGTCAAAAAAATTGGAATTATTTAGGGTTCGTTTGTACATTTTTATACATTAACTGGGTTTTCCAGGCATTTTATGCGCATAATTCAAATTTGAACTACATGCACATGCTCCAGTGCATATAAACTTATTGAAAAATCTAATACGTGTCCTTGGTTGCATGCTTAGGTCCCATGCGAGAAATGGGAATGAATTTCAAACACCCCGCCACCGTCACTCGGTCACAAACATTGAGATGCATGGTTTCTAAATTCTAGTAAATCCAAAACTCGTCTAAAATTCATGAAACTTGGCATGCTAACATGGAGCGGCATCAACATGCCATGGTACAAATTTTGTCCCGTTTGGGCCAGGTTTGGGTATATGCTTCTCACAAACCGGCGCTTCTCACAACAAGCATGATGGTTTTTGGTAGGGATGTCCCACCTTTGGGGATGAAACGATATCCATTGCCTCTTATTGCTTTCAATTTTTTTTCTCGTGTCAACATAGAACAACAGGAGTGTTGTGTGAATTATTGGGGTTCGTTTGGACATTTTTATGCATTAAGTGAGTTTTCAATGCATTTATGTGCATAATTCAAATTTGAACTACATGCACATGCTCCAGTGGATATAAATTGGTTTAAAAAAAATCAAATATGTGTCCTTGGGTGCATGCTTAGGTCCCATGCAAGAAATGGAAATGAATTTCGAACACCAGGGCACCGTTGATTACCGGCAAAACATTGAGATGCTTGATTTTTAAATTCTAGTAAATCCAAAACTCGTCTGGATTTCATGAAACTTGGCATGCTATCATGGAGCGGCATCAACATGCCGTGGTACAAATTTTGTCCCGTTTGGGGCAGGTTTGGGTATATGCTTCTCACAAACCGGAGCTTCTCACAACAAGCATGATGGTTTTCGGTAGGGAACGTCCCACCTTTGGGGACAAAACGATATCCATTGCCTCTTATTGCTTTCAATTTTTTTTCGCGTGTCAACATAGAACAACAGGAATGTTGTGTGAATTTTTGTGATTTTTCGGGGTTCGTTTGGACATTTTTATGCATTAAGTGAGTTTTCAATGCATTTATGTGCATAATTCAAATTTTAACTACATGCACATGCTCTAGTGCATATAAATTGGTTGAAAAATCAAATATGTGTCCTTTGGTGCATTCTTAGGTCCCATGCAAGAAATGGGCATGAATTTCAAACACCAGGGCACCGTTGATTGCCGGTAAAACATTGAGATGCATGGTTGTTAAATTCTAGTAAATCCAAAACTCGTCTAAAATTCATGAAACTTGGCATGCTATCATGGAGCGCCATTAACATGCCGTGGTAAATTTTTTGTCCTATTTGGTGCAGGTTTGGGTATATGCTTCTCACAAACCGGAGCTTCTCACAACAAGCATGATGGTTTTTGGTAGGGCACGTCCCACCTTTGGGGACGAAACGATATCCATTGCCTCTTATTGCTTTCAATTTTTTTCTCGTGTCGACATAGAACGACAGGAGTGTTGTGTGAATTCTTGAGATTTTTCGGGGTTCGTTTGGGCATTTTTATGCATGAACCGAGTTTTCAATGAATTTATGTGCATAATTCAAATTCGAACTACATGCACATGCTCCAGTGCATATAAATTGGTTGACAAATCAAATATGTGTCCTTGGGTGCATGCTTAGGTTCCATGCAAGAAATGGGCATGAATTTCGAACACCAAGGCACCGTTGATTGCCGGCAAAACATTGAGATGCCTGGTTTTTAAATTCTAGTAAATCCAAAACTCACCTAAAATTCATGAAACTTGGCATGCTATCATGGAGTGGCATCAACATGTTGTGGTACAAATTTTGTCCCATTTGGGGCAGGTTTGGGTATATGTGATACGTCTCCAACGTATCTATAATTTTTTGTTATTCCATGCTATTATTTATGATGTCTTGGATGTTTAATGGGCTTTGCCATACACTTTTATATCATTTTTGGGACTAACCTACTAACCCAAAGGCCCAGTCCAGATTGCTGTTTTTCGCCTGTTTCAGGGTTTTGCAGAAAATGAATATCAAACGGAGTCCAAACGGAATGAAACCTTTGGGACAGATATTTTTGGAGAAAATCACGCACGGGAGACTTGAGAACCACGCCAGGGCAGCTGATGGGCCTCGAACCCCTCGTTGGATTACCCCAAGTGGAAGGTGTAAGATGCAGTAAGTAGAAGTGTTTTCCCCTAGCAAAGATGCCAAGGATCGAGTCCCCAGAGACTCCTAGGTTCAACAGGTAGGTGTCAACTGCTAACGGTGCAATTAGCAATCAACGTGGACCTGCACACAGATACAAATAACTTTGCTCCCAACAAGTACAGAGAGGTTGTCAATCTCTCCGGCCTTGCAGTTCACAAAGGGTTAAAAGCAATATGATAGTAGTGATAGATAGTGTTTTGCAATAGTAAATAAAATAGCGAAAAGTAAAATAGTGTATGTGATCAATGATGGTAATAAGGACCAGAGTCACATGATGTTCACTAGTGATGTCTCTCTCCCAAAAGACGATAAAACGGCTATGTGAGGTAACAAATTACAGCTGGGCAATTGACAGGACCACGAACGCAAACCAATGCTGATTATATTGCAAGAAAGGTTGAGGTTCAAAGCATGGGCGGTACGCCAAAGTAAGTAGACCGAAATCCATCAATATCTACTACTAATCATCCACCTTGAGATATCTATCCAGAACATCTCGCTGTATTAAGTTGCGAGTCGCACCCATAGTGTAAACTCAATGCAACAGACAACTGCATTAAAAGAACTTTGCGTAAAGTAAACAATCCTTGCACCCGCGGGCACAAGTACCGTTGTTTTCCCCCTTGTGGCAACAGCACATCCCCTAGACTCATGTTTCTGTCACTCAAGCTAGTCATCGAGGGGCATGAACCCACAATCGAGCATAACGTTCCCTCTTGGAGTCACTACTTACTACTCGCCCAAAGCAAAAAATAACAACGAAGAACATGCAAGAATTACTTATGAACTAAAATATAAAAGAGGTGAATCAAATATATTACTCAAGATCAATCTGAACATAATCTCATAATCCATCGGATCCCAGCAAACTCAACATAGCAACAGCATAAGGATTACATAGGTGCCTCGATCATGTAGGGCAGCTCACGAGGACTAATTAGTGAAGCACAAGAACGGGAGGAGAACATCACATAGCTAATGGTCATGGACTCATGGTCCAAGGGAGACTACTCACGAGTCATCCGGGAGGCGTCCATGGTGGTGGAGAAGCTCCCGGTGGTGATCCTCCCCTCCGGCAGGGTGCCGGGAAGAGTTCTCCTGGTGCTCCCGATCTTGGAAGCGGCGGCGGCGGCGGAACAGAGATGGGATCGCGAAAAGAAGTCTTGTTTCAAGGGTTACGGGGGACCCTTTAAATATCTGCCAAAGTAGGGCATCGGGAGGCTCTCGGGGGGCCGAG
>LR738715.1:655116981-655138449 GCA_902687465.1 Secale cereale | reverse complement strand
ATTTTTCTGGGCAGTTCTCGAAACGTGAAAACCTGAAATACAAAAACAGCCGAAAACAGAAACTGGCACTAGGGTGCACTGGATTAGTAAGTTAGTCCAAATATGATCAAAAGTGTATGGAAGTGTATGAATATCATAGCAATATCACCCAAAAGTGGCATGGAGCAAGCAGAAATTATAGATACGTTTTGGACGTATCAACATCCCCAAGCTTAATTCCTGCTCGTCCTCGAGTAGGTAAATGATAAAAAGAATAATTTCTGTGGTGACATGCTATTAACCATACTGGACTTTCTCATAGTCATATGACAAAAGCTTACTGAGACAATGATTCTAAAGTAACTAAGTTGTCTCAAGAGAAAATCACAAATGACTGAAAGATTTACAATATGAAACTGAAACATCAAAAAGATTTGCAATGAACATGATGTACAAATATGATCAAGTGATATCTAGCTTGCCCCCTTTAGTGATGCAAAACATAAATGCAGGGGCACCTTCAAGGTTTAATTGATGACTAGATATAATCATTTCAGAATAAACGATATCACAATCATGCAAAAGACAATGCACATTATACTCAGAATGACAATCATGCTCTCAGTAGTTGGTGCTTAAAGTGCTAGAGCTTTTTATTTTGAAACATGGAAGCAATTGTGTCAACGGTAGTAGTACTTCATATGTGTCATGTATAAAACATCTTATAAGTTGCAAGCCTCATGCATCGAATACCAATAGTGCTCGCTCCTTGTCCTAATTAGTTCGGATCCCCATGGGTTATCATTGCATTGCATATGTTTTTACCAAGTGTCACAAATGGGTACCTCTATGCCACCTGTACAAAGGTCCAAGGAGATAGATCGCATTTGATTTCTCGTTTTTGATAAATCTCAACTTGAGGACATCCATACCGGGACAACATAGTAAATAGATGATGGACTCCTCTTTAATGCATAAGCATATTCTCATGAGAGATTGGGGATTAAGGTCCAAGCTAAAACTTCCACCATGAGGCATGGCTTTGGTTGGCGGCCCAATGTTCTTCTCTAACAATATGCATATTAATTCAACCCACGGTAAATCACCCTTACTTCAGACAAGACGAACATGCATAACAACTCACATGATATTCAACAAAAGTGTGACAGTTAATGGCGTCCCTAGAAACATGGTTACCGCTCAACAAGCAACTCATAAGAAATAAGATACATAAGCAACATATTCTTTACCACAATAGTTTTTAGGCTACTTTCCCATGAGCTATGTATTGCATGATTAATTTGCTTAGTGCAGGTGGAGGTTAGCAAAAGACTGGGAGCGACCAACTAAGAGAGCAATGACGGTCATAATCATACAAAGCGACAAAGCAATATTGAATCAGGCATGGTAGTTATATCGCTACTTAGAAACAAAAGATCATCAAGGCTTGACAGACTTTCTTTACAGTCTTGAATATGCGTGAGCATACGCCAAGTCAATCAAAATAAATTCTCGAAGGAAGATATTACTAAACCATACCACATCATAGGCAAACAAACCAAGTTGGTACTCCAATGACACATTGGGAACCCCCCAGCTATCTGAGATTAACCATAAGAAACCTGAACTACTAAGCATCATCATGAAAGTAGCATATTTATCATAGACACATTAACCCATTAAACGGAAGCAAACTCTCTTGATAAGGTGAGCATGGTAATTAAAGAGAGTTCAAGCAACCAACTAAATAAAAGCTCTTTGAAAAGATAAGCATGAATACTAAGAGCAAAGCACGACAGTAGCTATTAAAAACACAAAGAATACACACAACATAGATAGACATGAAAATTCTATGTAATGTTCTAGGTAGAGGTGGAGCGTGTTTCTCTCCCACATAAAGGAATGCTGGGTTCCGACTCGTTATGAAAAACTAAAAAGAAAACTAAAAGCAAGACGCTCCAAGCATAGCACATAACACATGAAGTGATAAAAATATAGCGGAACGAAAGACGAACTGATAATGTTGATGGAGAAGGGGATGCACGGGGGGCATCCCCAAGCTTAGACGCTTGAGTCTCCTTGAATATTTCTTGGGGGTGCACGGGGGCATCCCCAAGCTTGAGCGCTTGACACTCCTGAATCTTTTTATCATCTTCCCTCGCACACTTGAAAACTCCCTTCATACATAACTCATTCATAATCTGATTAGCGAGGTTAGTACCCTTAATAAAATAATTATACCTTGCTGGAAATAAGGATATTCTTGAAGTTCTACTGTTTCTCAAGATTGCCAAAAGGTTTTCGCAAAGAAAAAACAAGTTCTTAATTTGCAAAGTGAAGGTAAGGCAAAACAGGACAGAATCTGTGAAAAACAGAACAGCAGGCAATAATTGACCTGTTCGGGATACTTCTGCAACTCAAATCAAAAAACTCAGAACTGACGCATGAAAGACAATTATATAGAGAACGCTGTCGCAACAATTCAGACCAAAAAGATGATCCGGTGATTTTATACGAATTTTTCTATCCAAAGACAGAATCTGTTTCCTGGACAGCACCTCACAACTTTTGAACTTTCTAGCAATCAGAGGCTATACTTGGCACAAATATGAAAAGCAAAGATACAATGATGATGCTACAGCAGTAAACAACATCAAGACACAACAAAAGCAAAAATTTTATTCATGTGGGCTGCCTCCCAAAAGCGCTTTCTTTTATGCCTTTAAGCTAGGCATAATGCATAGAGGAATCAATATTCATCATAATAATCGCAGTTATAAATTGGTTCAAATGATTCCTCAACAAGTTCATTCTTGTTCCTTCTAGGAAAGGGGTACACACCTTTTGCCTTCCCGCGTAAGCAGATTTGTCCCTTACCTATATCAATGAAGCCTTTAACTGCTCGGAGGAAGTCCCTTCCAAGCACTATATTTCCTTGGTTTGGCTCCATGATGAAGAAATCAATCATTGCAATCCCCTTAAGGAATTTAACTGTCACGTCTTTTATTTTTCCCTGGATTTCAGAAATATCTCCATTAGCGTGTTCATGATAAGATGATAGTATATCCATGTTAAATTTTAAAGAATCATGAACAATTTTTGGCATAGTAGAAACCATAGATCCAATATCACAATAAGCAAGGAAGTCTTGATTAGAGATGCTAATCCTAACAAGAGGTTCCCAGTCATTATCTATTTCCAAAATATCTCTCTTATTGGGTTTGGGTTTCTCTACCTTCGTTAAGTCTAGAGCATCCATTCTTTTCTCAATAGTGGCAAGTCTATCTATGATAGTATCAAAGTTATGATCATAAACAAAGTAACTAGATAGACCATGTATAATTTCAAGAGCTCTAGCTTCATCACATTCTAGAAAATCTCCCTCAGCTATAATGTCAAGGGAGTGTTTACACCATTTAAAAAGACCATGGTAAAAATTCCTAAGCACTATTTTTATAGGTATCCAAGGCATAATTCTCCTATGTGCATCAGAAATTCTGTCCCATGCCTTCTTCATATTTTCTCCATCCCTTTGATGGAAATCTAAAACTTCTGATTCCCTCAAAGCACCAAATCCTAACATGTTTAACTAAACAGATAGGCCTACTAACAGGAAGGTAAATAATTTTTTTGTGATTTTTGATAAAAGGAACTAAAGCAAATATGAAAGGAAAACTAACAAGACTAATAAGCAAAGGTAAAAGATAGCATGCAACTCCCCTATCCTGAAGAGTGGAGTCCCCGGCAACGGCGCTAGAAAATACTCCTTGATGGGCCTCGAACCCCTCGTTGGATTACCCCAAGTGGAAGGTGTAAGATGCAGTAAGTAGAAGTGTTTTCCCCTAGCAAAGATGCCAAGGATCGAATCCCCAGAGACTCCTAGGTTCAATAGGTAGGTGTCAACTGCTAACGGCGCAATTAGCAATCAACATGGACCTGCACACAGATACAAATAACTTTGCTCCCAACGAGTACAGAGAGGTTGTCAATCTCTCCGGCCTTGCAGTTCACAAAGGGTTAAAAGCAATATGATAGTAGTGATAGATAGTGTTTTGCAATAGTAAATAAAATAGCGAAAAGTAAAATAGTGTATGTGATCAATGATGGTAATAAGGACCGGAGTCACATGATGTTCACTAGTGATGTCTCTCTCCCAAAAGACGATAAAACGGCTATGTGAGGTAACAAATTACAGCTGGGCAATTGATAGCACCACGAACGCAAACCAATGCTGATTATATTGCAAGAAAGGTTGAGGTTCAAAGCATGGGCGGTACGCCAAAGTAAGTAGACCGAAATCCATCAATATCTACTACTAATCATCCACCTTGAGATATCTATCCAGAACATCTCGCTGGTATTAAGTTGCGAGTCCCACCCATAGTGTAAACTCAATGCAACAGACAACTGCATTAAAAGAACTTTGCGTAAAGTAAACAATCCTTGCACCCGCGGGCACAAGCACCGTTGTTTTCCCCCTTGTGGCAACAGCACATCCCCTAGACTCATGTTTCTGTCACTCAAGCTAGTCATCGAGGGGCATGAACCCACAATCGAGCATAACGTTCCCTCTTGGAGTCACTACTTACTACTCGGCCAAAGCAATAAATAACAACGGAGAACATGCAAGAATTACTTATGAACTAAAATATAAAAGAGGTGAATCAAATATATTACTCAAGATCAATCTGAACATAATCTCATTATCCATCGGATCCCAGCAAACTCAACATAGCAACAGCATAAGGATTACATAGGTACCTCGATCATGTAAGGCAGCTCACGAGGACTAATTATTGAAGCACAAGAACGGGAGGAGAACATCACATAGCTACTGGTCATGGACTCATGGTCCAAGGGAGACTACTCACGAGTCATCCGGGAGGCGTCCATGGTGGTGGAGAAGCTCCCGGTGGTGATCCTCCCCTCCGGCAGGGTGCCGGGAAGAGTTCTCCTGGTGCTCCCGATCTTGGAAGCGGCGGCGCGGCGGAACAGAAATGGGATCGCGAAAAGAAGTCTTGTTTCAAGGGTTACGGGGGACCCTTTAAATATCTGCCAAAGTAGGGCATCGGGGGGCTCTCGGGGGGCCGAGGCGCCCGCCCCCCCCGGCGCGGCCCAGGGGGGGGGCGCCCACAGGGCGCCTGGGGCCCCTGTGGCCCCCCAGGCTCCCCTTCGGAAGCACTGTCGTTCCCGGAACGCTGATTTTTTATATATTTTTTCTGTATTTTTCTGGGCAGTTCTCGAAACGTGAAAACCTGAAATACAAAAACAGCCGAAAATAGAAACTGGCACTCGGGTGCACTGGATTAGTAAGTTAGTCCAAATATGATCAAAAGTGTATGGAAGTGTATGAATATCATAGCAATATCACCCAAAAGTGGCATGGAGCAAGCAGAAATTATATATACGTTTTGGACGTATCAGCAGCCAAGGGGTGTCCACGAGGGTGGGAGGCGTACCCCTGCCTCGTGGGTCCCTCGTGAGTCCCCGGTGTCCTCCTTCCTCCTATATAAGCCTACGTACCCCGAAACCATCATCAACAGATAGAAAACCCTAATTCCACCACTGTAACCTTCTGTTCCCGTGAGATCCCATCTTGGAGCCTGTTCCGGAGCTCCGCCGGAGGGGGGATCCATCACAGAGTGCTTCTACATCATCATCATCGCCCTCACCATGAGTTGTGAGTAGTTTACCACAGACCTTCGGGTCCATAGCTAGTATCTAGATGGCTTCTTCTCTCTCTTTGGATCTCAATACAAAGTTCTCCTCGGTCTTCGAGGAGATCTATTCGATGTAATCTCTTTTTGCGATGTGTTGGTCGAGATCCGATGAATTGTTGGTTTATGATCAAGATTATCTATGAGAAATATTTGGTTCTTTTCTGAACTCTTTATGTGTGCTCATAATATCCTTGCAAGTCTCTTCGAATTATTGGTTTGGTTTGGCCTACTAGATCTATAGTTCTTGCAATGGGAGAAGTGCTTGCCTTTGGGTTCAATCTTGCGACGTCCTTTCCCAGTGATCATAGGGGCAGCAAGGCACGTATTGTATTGTTGCCATTGAGGATAAAAATATGGGGTTTATATCATATTGCTTGAGTTTTTCCCTCTACATCATGTCATCTTGCTTAAGGCGTTACTCTGTTCTTATGAACTCAATACACTAGATGCATGCTGGATAGCGGTCGATGTGTGGAGTAATAGTAGTAGATGCAGGCAGGAGTCGGTCTACTTGTCTCGGACGTGATGCCTATATAGAATGATCATGCCTAGATAGTCTCATAATTATTCGCTTTTCTATCAATTGCTCGACAGTAATTTGTTTACCCGCCGTAGAATATCGCTATCATGAGAGAAGCCACTAGAGAACACTATGGCCCCCGGGTCTATTCTCAACATATCAATCTACATCTACTTTACTTTTTCCGCTTTTACTTTTTGTTCTTATAAACAAAAATACCAAAAATATAAACTACCATCTCTATCAGATCTCACTTTCGTAAGTAACCGTAAAGGGATTGACAACCCCTTATTGCGTTGGCTGCGAAGTTCTTATTTGTTTGTGCAGGTGCGAGGGACTCGCGCGTGGTCTCCTACTGTATTGATACCTTGGTTCTCAAAAACTGAGGGAAATACTTACACTACTGTGCTGCATCTCCCTTTCCTCTTCGAGGGAATACAACGCAAGCTCGAGAAGTGGCAAGAAGAATTTTTGGCACCGTTGCCGGGGTAGCTTACGCAAAAGTCATATACCAAGTACCTATCACAAACCCTTATCCTTCGCATTACATTTTTTGCCTCTCGTTTTCCTCTCCCCCACTTCACCCTTCTCGTTTTATTTGCCCTTCTTCTGCCGTGTGTTTATCTTTCGCTTGCTTCTTGCTTGCTTGCCCTCTTGTCTGAGATGGGGGACGATTTTATCGAGAAGGGTAGTAATGTCGAGGGCAACGTCTATGTTGACCCCCCCGGATGAAGCTACCACTTTACATATTAAGAAGTTCCGGGTTGGTAGTGATATAATTGGAAAAGGAGTTCTTCAAGACTTCTTTACTTGTGCCGGCGCTTTGCCCACTATGGGTGGCTCTATTCTTCATAGAACTAGTAGCCTCGCGGATGCTGTATCTATGCTTATAGTAGAAATTGAAAGGCAATTTATCCATATGCATCCTTGTATTCAGAGAATCTTTTTGGAGTTTTCCAATATTGAGCATTCTTTTGTTAAGCATGCAGCTACTATCTTTTTGGCTCATGAATTCAGATTTATCATGAAAGAGGCCAAAAAAATCTTTGCTCATTACAGAGTAGATGCCGGTCGACCTCCCATAGAGGCTATCTTGTTCAATTAAGAAGACATAATGCGGTTGCGATCTCCTGATCATGTTGCTTTTAATGAAAACGATAGAAAAAAGGTTCCTACTGAGGTCTTGATTGATAGAATTTCTGAGATGAACGATGATTTTCCTGTTCAAAACAACGTGTTAGGCTTCTCCCTTGAGCGAAGGCTTATGACCTTCAGCCAAAACAATGCCTATAATGATGAATTGGTTGTCCACTACAAAGGGCCAAAAGAGGAACCTATTCCTCCTGAGATTGATGTAGGGGACTTTTGTCCCATTAAATTTAGCCCTTTTGATGACTTTTGCTTGCCACAAAGGAAACTTGCTGCTGAACATAGGGAATATGAGATGAGCTTTCGTGACATATCGTATCATTATGGCATTCCCTAGATCTATCTTGTATCGTGCCTAGCTAGGGGCGTAAAACGATAGCGCTTGTTGGGAGGCAACCCAATTTTATATTTTTTTTGTTTTTGCTACTGTTAGGGTATAAATATTGCATCTAGCTTCTGTTTAGATGTGGTTTCATGTTTTGTTTAGTGTTTGTGCCAAGTAGAACCATTGGGAGGACTTGTGTGAAGTTTATGTGATCTTGCTGTGAAAAACAGAATCGTTAGCGCTGGCTAGAATGGTCATCAGATTTTACTGGAGCGTGCTATTTAGTTGATTATTTTTGCAGATGATTAATAGACAAATTCCTCATGTTTACCAATTTAGTTTGAATTTCTTGGAGTTACAAAAGTATGCGAAACCTGCAGATTACTACAGACTGTTCTGTTTTTGACAGATTCTGTTTTTCATGTGTTGTTTGCTTATTTCAATGCATCTATGAGTAATATTGTGAAGTATGAACCATAGAGAAGTTGGAATACAGTGGGTTTAACACCAATATAAACAAATAATGAATTCATTGCAGTACCTTTGAGTAGTGATTTGCTTTCTTATACTAACGGAGCTCACGAGAATTTTTGTCTAAGTTTTGTGTTGTGAAGTTTTCAAGTTTTGGGTATTGCTTTGATGCACTATGGAATAAAGAGTAGCAAGGGCCTAAGCTTGGGGATGCCCATGGCACCCCATGTAAAATTCAAGGACAATCAAAAGCCTAAGCTTGGGGATGCCCCGGGAAGGCATCCCCTCTTTCGTCTTCATCCATCGGTAACTATACTTGGAGCTATATTTTTATTCACCACATGATATGTGTTTTGCTTGGAGCGTCTTGTATAATTTGAGTCTTTGCTTGTTAGTTTGCCACAATCATCCTTGATGGACACACCTATTTGAGAGAGTTAAATATGGCCCAAAAATTGTTAGAACACTCTATGTGCTTCACTTATATCTTTTGAGTTGAATAGCTTTCGCTCTAGTGCTTCACTTATATCTTTTAGAGCACGGTGGTGATAATATTTTTAAGAAATTGTTGAACTCTCATGCTTCACTTATACCCATTTGAGAGTCTATTAAAACAGCATGGTAATGTGTTTAGGCTATAAAACTAGTCTTCACATGATAGACATCCAATGTCAATGTAGTAAAAACTTTCATACTAAGTGCATTGAATATGCTGAGATGTTGGATGCCTGGTAATTGTTTTGAGATATGAGGATAGTGATATTAGAGTCATGCTAGTGGAGTTATTATGAAATTGATAAATGCTTATGTTAAGGTTAGTGATTCCCGAAGCATGCACATATGGTGAACCGCTATGTGACGAAGTTAGAGCATGAAGTATTTGTAAAGTGTCAACCTTTGTGTGGAGGTCGGGGGCGCGCGATGGTTAACTCCTACCAACCTCCCCCCTAGGATCATGGGTTGATTGCTTTGTTTTTATGACTCGTAATTTTTTGCAATAAGTAAATGAGTTCTTATGACTAATGTTGAGTCTATGGATTATACGCACTCTCACCCTTCCACCATTGCTAGCCTCTCTTGTACCGCGCAACTTTCGCCGATGCCATACACCCACAATATATCCTTCCTCAAAACAGCCACAATATATATTCCTCAAAAAAGCCACCATACCTACCTATCATGGCATTTCCATGGCCATTCCGAGATATATTTCCATGCAACTTTCCACCGTTCCGCTCATATGACAAGCATCATATTGTCATATTGCCATGCATGATCATGTAGTTGACATCGTATTTGTGGCAAAGCCACCATGCATAATTTTTTATACATGCCACTCTTGATTCATTGCACATCCCGGTACACCGCCGGACGCATTCATATAGAGTCATACTTGTTCTAGTATCGAGTTGTAATTCAATAAAAGTGTGATGATCATCATCATTAGAGTATTGTCCCATGTGAGGAAAGGCCAATAAAAAAAGGAGATGGCCCAAAAAAATTATTAGAGAGGGGCTAATAAAAAAAAGAGAAATCCCCTCCAAAAAATGAGAGAAAAGAGAGAAGGGACAATTGCTACTATCTTTTTCCACACTTGTGCTTCAACGTAGCACCATGGTCTTCATGATAGAGAGTCTCATGTTTAGTCACTTTCATATACTAGTGGAAATTTTCATTATAGAACTTGGCTTGTATATTCCAACGATGGGCTTCCTCAAATGCCATAGGTCTTCGTGAGCAAGCAAGTTGGATGCACACCCACTAGTTACTTTTGTTGATCTTTCTTACATATTTAGCTCTAGTGCATCCGTTGCATGGCAATCCCTACTCACTCACATTGATATCTATTGATCGGCATCTTCATAGCCCGTTGACACACCTAGTTGATGTGAGACTATCTCCCTACTTTTTGTCTTCTCCACAACCACCTCTTTATTCCACATAGTGCTATGTCCATGGCTCACGCTCATGTATTGCGTGAAAATTGAAAGGTTTGAAAGAATAGAGTATGAAAACAAGTGCTTGGCTGAAATCGGGGTTGTGCATGATATGAATATTTTGTGTGATGATGAGGGAGCATAGCCAGACTATATGATTTTGTAGGGATAACTTTCTTTAGCCATAGTATTTTGAGAAGACATGATTGCTTTGTTAGTATGCTTGAAGTATTATTATTTCTTATGTCAACTTAGATTTTTATCTTTAATCTTTCAGATTTGAACATTCATGCCACAATTAAGAGAATTACATTGAAAAACTATGTTGGTTAGCATCCCACATCAAAAATTCTGTTTTTATCATTTACCTGCTCAAGGACGAGCAGGAATTAAGCTTGGGGATGCTTGATACGTCTCCAATGTATCTATAATTTTTGATTGTTCCATGCTATTATTTACGATGTGTTGGATGTTTACTGGGCTTTGTCATACACTTTTATATCATTTTTGGGACTAACCTACTAACCCAAAGGCACAGTCCAGATTGCTGTTTTTTTGCCTGTTTTAGGGTTTTGCAGAAAATGAATATCAAACGGAGTCCAAATGGAATGAAACCTTCGGGAGAGATATTTTTGGAGAAAATCACGCACGGGAGACTTGAGAACCACGTCAGGGCAGCCACGGGGTGTCCACGAGGGTGGGAGGCGCACCCCCCTGCCCAGGGTGCGCGTCGTGGGTCCCTCGTGGGTCCCTCGTGAGTCCCCCGGTGTCCTCCTTCCTCCTATATAAGCCTACGTACCCCGAAACCATCAGCACCAGAGAGAAAACCCTAATTCCACCACTGTAACCTTCTGTTCCCGTGAGATCCCATCTTGGAGCCTGTTCCGGAGCTCCGCCGGAGGGGGGATCCATCACAAAGTGCTTCTACATCATCATCATCGCCCTCACCATGAGTTGTGAGTAGTTTACCACAGACCTTCGGGTCCACAGCTAGTATCTAGATGACTTCTTCTCTCTCTTTGGATCTTAATACAAAGTTCTCCTCTGTCTTCGAGGAGATCTATTCGATGTAATCTCTTTTTGTGGTGTGTTGGTCGAGATCCGATGAATTGTTGGTTTCTGATCAAGATTATCTATGAAAAATTTGGTTCTTTTCTGAACTTTTTATGTGTGCTCATAATATCCTTGCAAGTCTCTTCGAATTATTGGTTTGGTTTGGCCTACTAGATCTATAGTTCTTGCAATGGGAGAAGTGCTTGGCTTTGGGTTCAATCTTGCGGTGTCCTTTCCCAGTGACAGTTGGGGCAGCAAGGCACGTAATGTATTGTTGCCATCAAGGATAAAACGACGGGGTTTATATCAGATTGCTTGAGTTTATCCCTCTACATCATGTCATCTTGCTTAAGGTGTTACTTTGTTCTTATGAACTAAATACACTAGATGCATGCTAGATAGCAGTCGATGTGTGGAGTAATAGTAGTAGATGCAGGCATGAGTCGGTCTACTTGGCTCGGACGTGATGCCTATATACAATGATCATGCCTAGATTGTCTCATAATTATTCGCTTTTCTATCAATTGCTCGACAGTAATTTGTTTACCCGCCGTAGAATATCGCTATCATGAGAGAAGCCACTAGAGAACACTATGGCCCCAGGTCTATTCTCAACATATCAATCTACATCTACTTTAATTTTTCCGCTTTTACTTTCTGTTCTTATAAACAAAAATACCAAAAATATAAACTATCATCTCTATCACATCTCACTTTTGTAAGTGATCGTAAAGGGATTGACAACCCCTTATCGCGTTGGTTGCGAAGTTCTTATTTGTTTGTGCAGGTGCGAGGGACTCGCGCGTGGTCTCCTACTGGATTGATACCTTGGTTCTGAAAAACTGAGGGAAATACTTACGCTACTGTGCTGCATCTCCCTTTCCTCTTCGAGGGAATACAACACAAGCTCGAGAAGTAGCAATATGCTTCTCCCAAACCGGACCTTCTCACAACAAGCATGATGGTTTTTGATAGGGAACATCCCACCTTTGGGGACGAAACGATATCCATTGCCTCTTATTGCTTTCAATTTTTTTTCTCGTGTCAACATAGAACAAGAGGAGTGTTGTGTGAGTTTTCGTGATTTTTTGGGGTTCGCTTGGACATTTTTATGCATTCACTGAGTTTTCAATGCATTTATGTGCATAATTAAAATTTTAACTACACGCACATGCTCTAGTGCATATAAATTGGTTGAAAAATCAAATATGTGTCCTTGGGTGCATGCTTAGGTCCCATGCAAGAAATGGGCATGAATTTCGAACACCAGGGCACCGTTGATTGCCGGTAAAACACTGAGATGCCTGGTTTTTAAATTATAGTAAATCCAAAACTCGTCTGAAATTCATGAAACTTGGCATGCTATCATGGAGCGGCATTAACATACCGTGGTACAATTTTTTTCCCATTTGGGGTAGGTTTGGGTATATGCTTGTCACAAACCGAAGCTTCTCACAAAAAGCATGATGATTTTCGATAGGGAACGTCCCACCTTTGGGGACGAAACGATATCCATTGCCTCTTATTGCTTTCAATTTTTTTTCTCACGTCAACATTGAACAACAGGAGTGTTGTGTGATTTTTTGTGATTTTTCGGGGTTCGTTTGGACATTTTTATGCATTAACTGAGTTTTCAATAAGTCTATGTGCATAATTCAAATTCGAACCACATGCAGATGCTCCAGTGCATATAAATTGGTTGAAAAATCAAATTTGTGTCCGTGGGTGCATGCTTAGGTCCCATGCAATAAATGGGAATGAATTTCGAACACTAGGGCACCGTTGATTGCCGGCAAAACATTGAGATGTGGTTTTTAAATTCTAGTAAATCCAAAACTCGTCTGAAATTCATGAAACTTGGCATGCTATCATGGAGCGGCATCAACATGACGTGGTATAATTTGTTTCCCATTTGGGGCAGGTTTGGGTATATGCTTCTCACAAACCGGAGATTCTCACAACAAGCATGGTGGTTTTCGGTAGGGAACGTCCTACCTTTGGGGACGAAACGATAAGCATTGCCTCTTATTGCTTTCATTTTTTTTTCTCGTGTCAACATAGAACAACGGGAGTGTTGTGTGAAGTTTTGTGATTTTCCGGGGTTCGTTTGGACATTTTTATGCATTAACTGAGTTTTCAATGCATTTATATGCATAATTCAATTATGAACTACATGCACATGCTCCAGTGCATATAAATTGGTTGAAAAATCAAATTTGTGTCCATGGGTGCATGCTTGGGTCCCATGCAAGAAATGGGAATGCATTTCGAACACCAGGGCACCGTTGATTGCCGGCGAAACATTGAGATGCCTGGATTTTAAATTCTACTAAATCCAAAATTCTGTTAACCATTCACGTACGCCATGTGTCTTGGTTTTAATGGTTGTAGGAGGTGCAGTGCGGACAGCTGCTTGACCTTGACTGAACGGGAGGCGTGCGAGCGCCGTCCGATGCGCGGGCTGACCGAGAGGTGTGCAAGCTGTCCTCGAGTGCGTAGGCTCATCGGGAAGCGTGTGAGCTATATGATGCGCAGGCTCACTGGGAAGCGAGCCCTTTCATTTCCATGGCTGCCCGCCTTGCTCGTGTCCTCTCCAATAATGGCGCCCAAGCCGCAGTTCAATTTGCTTTTTAAATATAAAACACTCATCGCAAACGTTTTAGTTAGAACACCCGTATGCAAACCGACAACTTCCCCAGGAAGCCAAGAGAAAATATGCCAAGCAGGATTTCTGCAGCTCTTGATCGCAAACGGTTTAGATAGAACACCCGTATGCAAAGTGAGAGCAGTGCAGGATTTGTGCATCCCTTCAACGTAAACGGTTGTTCTGGATGACCCGTGTGCAACCACTGAGACGCCCCCGATTTGACCGTACACTAATCATGCACGCAAATGTGTACGACCAAGATCAAGGACTCACTGGAAGATATCACAACACAACTCTAGACACAAATTAAAATAATACAAGCTTTATATTACAAGCCAGGGGCCTCGAGGGCTCGAATACATAAGCTCGAAAACACAAGAGTTAGCGGAAGCAATAATATCTGAGTACAGACATAAGTTAAACAAGTTTGCCTTAAGAAGGCTAGCACAAAAGTAACAACGATCGAAAAGGCAAGGCCTCCTGCCTGGGACCTCCTAACTACTCCTCAAAGCCGAACTCCACGTAGAAACATCCTCGGGATCATCTGGCTCCTGGACTCCACCACCTGGTTGCATCATCCGAGAAGAAAGGAAGAAAGGGGGAAAAGGGGGAGCAAAGCAACCGTGAGTACTCATCCAAAGTACTCGCAAGCAAGGATCTACACTACATATGCAATGATATATGTGTAAGGGGGTAATATCTGTGGGCTAAACTGCAGAATGCCGGAATAAGAGAGGGATAGCTAATCCAATCGAAGACTACGCTTCTGGCCACCTCCATCTTGTAGCAGTAGAAGAGAATATATGGAAGTAACAAGTATCCTCGCGTCTCGCAGCCTCCATCTTGAAGCAGTACAAGAGAAATAGATGGTAAGTTCACCAAGTAACATCGTATAGCATAAACCTACTCGGCTATCCGCCCACACATCACCCTGTGAGAGAGCAACCACCGAGTTGTATCTGGCACTGGTAAGGGTGTGTTTTATTAAGTATCCGGTTCTAGTTGTCATGAGGTCGGAATACAACTCCGGGTCGTCCTTTTACCGAGGGACACGGCTATTCGAATAGATTAACTTCCCTGCAGGGGTGCACCACATAACCCAGCACGCTTGATCCCATTTGGCCGGACACACTTTCCAGGGTCATGCCCGGCCTCGGAAGATCAACACGTCGCAGCCCTACCTAAGCACAGCAGAGAGGTCAGCACGTCGGTCTAAGTCCTAAGCACACAGGGGTCTGGGCCCATCGCCCAATGCACACCTGCACGTTGCGAGGGCGGCCGGTAAGCAGACCTAGCCTCTCCTAATACCAGAGCAGGCTTCCAGTCCAATCCGGCGCGCGCCGCTAAACCGCTGACGTCAAGAAGGCTTCGGCTGATACCACGACGTCGAGTACCCATAACTATTCCCACGTAGCTGGTTAGTGCGTATAGACCAAATGGCCAGACTCAGATCAAATACCAAGATCCCGTTAAACGTGTTATTATGAAATAACCGCGGACAACGACCAGGGCCAGGCCCACCTGTCTCCTAGGTAGTCGCAACCTGCCCTGTCGCTCCGCCACAAAGTAACCATCAGGGGACTGTCGGGAACCCAGGCCCACCACTACCTGTGTGGAACCACCTGCCCCTTCAGCCCCCATCTCCGAATCATCATCATGTGTCATGTAAAGTATGTATATAGTATATACCCGTGATCACCCCCAAGTGATCACGGCCCGATAGAATAGCAGGGCAGACGGACAAGGGTGTAGGGCCACTGATGGAATACTAGCATCCTACACTAAGCATTAGGATGGCAGGTAAAGTATCAACAGTTGTAGCAACAATGACAGGCTATGCAGCAGAATAGGAGTAACCGAACAGTAACATGCTACACTACTCTAATGCAAGCAGTAGAGAGAAGAATAGGCGATATCTGGTGATCAAAGGGGGGGCTTGCCTGGAAACTCTGCAGACGGAAGGAATCTTTGAAAGCGTAGCCGTAGTCGAACACCGAAGCATCAATGGTCTCCGGTCTAGCGCGGTATCGGAGTCTACCGAAAAGAAGCAACGAAGCGGAAACAAATAAATAACAGAGCAAACAAAAGCACCACAAAATGTAACAAGGCAAAACGCGGTGCTACATGTGACCTAACGCAGTAGGAGGTGATACTGGCAAGGATTAAAAACATCCGGAAAAGTATTCCCGATGTTTCGCGTTTTCGGGCAGATGAAATGGAGGGGGAATGTTGCACGTTCGGTATGATAGAGAGGTGTAGTGGACGAACGGGTTACGTAGTCGGATGCGTCTTGTCGTTCTGAACAACTTTCATGTACAAAGTATTTTCATCCGAGTTACGGTTTAAAAGATATGATTTTCTAAAGTTTATGACAATTTATGGATTTTCTCTTATCTATTTACATTAATATTAAATAACAGAAATACAAACTGTACACACTAGGAACTAGCTCTAGTGGATGACCAGTGGGGCCAAGGGGGGGCAGCTGACTGTAGTCAACTATGAACTGTTGACTGGTCAACTACAAGGGGTCCCACATGTAAGTGTCACATTTTAAATAGAAAGTATTTTAACAATTTAGTTAGTGGTGGGGGCCCATTAGTAGTGTGTTAGGTGCTGTGTTAGTGGGCTGTAATTAGACTAGCATCTAATCTAATCCTAGCAAGCCCACGGGACGGTGGCACTAGCTGGCCACTGTGTGGCTGTGCCTCACGCACGAGCGCACACATGGGGCGCTGGTGGCCAGCGCCAGCCGCAACGCTGGTGGCCGAGCTAGCCGATGGATGCGCGAGCGGACAGAGCAGGCGTGCGGCGGGGCACTCGGACGGCTGCGGTATGCGGCGAGGAACAGGGAAAGCAGAGGCAGCATCACGAAAAAGCGACAGCAGCGGGAGCAGAAACGACAACGGCAACAGAAGCAGAGGCAGCAGCGACGGGCCGCGGCGGAGCGCGGGCACGCACGGCGTACGTGCACGAGCGAGGGCACAACGACAACACTAGCGATAGGGCGCGCATCAAGGCAACGGGAATAGCAGAAGTAGGGGCATGGGGACGTACTGAACTTAGCTTACATGAAGCATCGGCCATGGCGGACATGCACGGGACTACCCAACTGATAGCGGAATCGAATGGAAAAGCGGGGGACGAGGAGAGGCGCTCACAGCAGAGGTCGTAGGCGAGCTCGACGAGGCCGGAGTGGACCGGAGTGACGGATCGACGGTGAGTCGTGGCGGCCGAGCATGGAGAAGACGGCGATGGCGTCGGCAACCCAGTGCCTCGGCTTGGGGCGATGCCCGGGACCGATTAAGTCGAGCGCGGTGGAGCTCCTGGATGCCCTCCCGCACGCCGAAGACGCCAGTGGCCATGACAACGACGATGGGGCAGCGGTCATTGTGGGATCTCACGATCTCGATTCGGTCCAGAGAGGAAGGGGAACGAAGGGGATCGAGGGAGGGAAAAAATCGACATGGGGCTAGGGTTCCGGAGGGGCGAGGGAAAACTTGTAGGCGCCGGGGGGGGTGCGGGATCCCCGCCACGCACGAGCACAGCCGGCGGATGACTGCCACGGCCCCCTCGTCTCCTGTAGCGAGAGGAAGAGGACAGGTGGAGGTGGGCTGGGCCTATTTTTGCTAAATAGGCCATGGGTCTAGTAGTTTAGGTCCAATTTTATTTGTACTAGTATCCTTTTATTTTTCTGTTTAATTATTTAGCTATTGTTTTGTACTTTATTCTTGCATCAAAATACCTTTTTTTTAAATGCAAAACCTTGCCATATAATTACTACGTATTATTTTGCACTGCCACAAAAGTACTTGGGTTCAAAATAATTTATTAAGTTTGAGTTTATATTTAAATGGGATAAAAAGGTGATGTTGGTCCACTGTTTTAATATCCAGGGGAAATTTTATATTTTGAAAACTGCTTATTCTTTCATGACAAATTGTTAGTGAATATTTGTAACCCACTGAACATTTTTGTTTTGCCGTTTTAAGAAATAATAATTTGAATTTATTTTACATTTGAATTTGAATCGGGTTTGAATCAACGTGACACTTACAACAGTAATCGTGGTGATGTGGCATCATTAGCAGGGGTTACTGTAGATTAAATATTCGGGCGTCACAATTCTCCTCCACTACAAGAAATCTCGTCCCAAGATTTAAGCGGTGGAGTAAGGGGGGAGTGTTGGTAGTGAAAACCTAACGAGTCTCCTCGGTCTTAACTGCCCTTTCGGAGAGGTTGATCCCTTTCGTTGATGTATTCATTTCTCTGCTTCAAGTCATCGTGATCAAGTCGTCATCCTTTCTTCATGATCTCCATCGTCCTACGAACGCGACTAGGGGGGAAACTCCGTAGGAACGCATCTCCACAAAGCTGGGCATCTGACGGTGAACTCTATGGGAAATACACGAGGTACCCCACGAGTTGTATTTCAGTGAATTCGTTTAGTGCAATAAGCGATGGTACCAAAGTTTCAAATGTGTAGGCAATCATTTGATGCCTAGACAGAAGCTGGAATGGGGTCTTGAATAACGAGAATAACATGGTGTTTGATTCCAGAATGAATAATGGTGTCGAATTTAGATCGTGAATCGCATACGAAGCCAGGTGCAAAGGACACATTAGAATCCGGGTTGTAAGGAAGAGTCGGGTTTCGATCCAGTGGACCTGTGGGTTATGGGCCCACCATGTGGGTTGAAAGTAGGAAGGGCGATGACATCTTGCACAGAAAGCAAGGCATGTCAGAGGATAGTCTGTCAGCTAAGTTGGCAACAATGTCGGTACCAAGGACGGTGACGAAGAGAACCATTTTCTTGCTCGTTGAACGAGGTGGACCGGTAGGCAAAGTTTTCTTCCATCGGTGGTTACCGGAATGTTACCCACCATAGTAACAGGGTCTTACTGACAGAATTGTACAACAAGGTGTTTATATAAGCAGAGAATTATCACTGCTTAGAATATATGTAGATCGAGGAAAGGTTAAACAAACAAATGGAAAGGAAAATTGTGATTAAACACAATTATTAGGAGTATATCCACCCCATGGACAAGAAGAACATGGCATACAGGGTAGGAGAGTAAGTACCCAACCATTCAGATAAAGAGGCAAGGATTAATCAAGATGTTACCCATACAACAGTGTTTGGATAACTGACCAAGAAACATTTAGCATCGCGCCACCAATGTTCTTACTGATGCGCGGGGTATCATAATCATGCTTCAGGGTACAATGATATGGTGTTTCAAGCAAGGGCCAGACTTTGGATACACCAATGATCCATTATGAACAAGTTATAAAATAAGTCTTACTATTTCCTCCTGGAAGAATGGTTATCCTTGCAAAAGAAAATAGAATGATAGGTCCTCCAGCCAGGGGTGCTGGGCATGACGTCATATTACCGGGTCATCAAAGGACCAACATTAAAACTCCTGGAAAGTTGTCCCAACCATCATATCTGACCGAGATTCAGATCCGATTGGTGTCATGATAACTCAGACTCAGGTTGTTCGAGAAGAAAAGGTGCAACACAATTCGATGGAATGACATTGTAAGATTCTCGGGAAATGAACTATGGGAGTGGGTTCCCGAAACAATAGTTCATCATTAAACCAAGGAGAGGATGAGGAGGTGACTGGTGGGCTCAGCGACAATTCGTCGAGAATTCCAAACGGATGGATTTCCATAATAACGTGAACAAGAAGACGACACTTATCAATTCAAATGATACAATGTTGTATGCTCGAGGAAAACATACACCATTAATCATTAGTTGGAAGGTGTGCCCGAAATATGACCTTAAGCAGCAAGATCAATGTTAGAGGGACGATTCAATAACCAACAGTCTAAAAACAAACTGTCGGTCATTAACTTCATAGCAATAGGGTTGCTAGAAGTGCAGAACTCAAGTAGCATCTTTAGCATATTGGTATACCGGTTGAAAACAACACGGGGACCAAGGAAGAATGGTGATGGTGAGAAGTATCATCATACCGAGAATTTCCAAGAGGTGGAGTAATCCCCACAACATTCTCGACAAAAAAAGACAATAATACTTTAAGGCAGAACACAACACTACCTGGAGAGCAAGTTGCAACTATAATGTGGACAAGTTCGTGATGAAAGGAAGTCAAGGGTGTTGTCGATGATATTAAAAATCATCGAGGGCAAGGAGGGTATTTCTCATCACGAGCACAGTTGACATCTTGGAAGAAGTCAAAGTGTTGAAAGTGATCCGACACATTTGCCGGGAGGTTTCAAGAGGACGCAATCAAACAACAACGGCAACAAGCAAGGGAATGACGAAGTAGCAAGTTATAGGATCAATATATAAGATGCAAGCTCGGAACCAAAGTTGCCTTTCAAGACAAGAAACCTGATGTTGAAGGCTCGACGTAAGTCGTGCTCACACACTGAAGAATTCGTGCACCAAAGAAGGACGAGGTAGCACAGTCAAAGATAGCAAGACCAGGGATGTACCCGATAGTCTAGGAATAAAACCAGGTTGAGTTTAAAAATTTCCCAGTAACATCTACTAGGGGTGTTGAATTTTTAGAGCGGATTTGATTTACTAAACGGTGTCCTCGGTTGACGGCAACCTAGAACCCGTAGAGTGTTTTACGACAAGCAAAGGTATTACTTCATCAAAAGCTCAAACGGTGTAGTGCAAAGTCATGATATTCTCGAGATATCAGAGGGTAAAACTTGAAGGTAGAACACGATAGGAGTTGAACTAGGTCATTGACCTATGACAGTAGATGATTTAACCTTGTCAAAAATTGACGAGGCGTGGAATGAATTTATTCCAGATATATTGAATAAGGACAGCATGGTCGAAACCATAATTGCGAGGGATCAAATTTATCGACACCGAAAGAATTATTTAGATGAAAAACCATTTTGCAAGAAGCTTCCGAGACGGTCTACATCGTTTCCATGGGCATGAACAAAAGCTCAAGGTCGACTCCCATTTCTCCAATGCATACGTTTCATTTACCTCTTGCTTTGATAAAATTGTAGTGTTGGAATTTTATCCGGTAGAACACCGGAAGGGTATGACTTGTGAAAACTTTTGGGTTCTCACGGATTAGGGGAAGGCATAGGTTCAACCCATCGGGCATCTTAGTAACATAAACCACAAGTTTCAAAAGTAAATATCACCAGCTCCAAGGGAGAGCATGGTTGTCAAAGAAGATGATACAATTTACCGAAGGTATTATGCATCAGGGACAGAACTTCTCGAGGTTTTTGTATACGAAGGACACTGTCGGATAATATTTCAACAAAGGATCGAGCGATCCACAACGGAGCTGATGTGAGTATCGGTACTCACTCAGAGGAAGAAGAATGTGGAGGCATCAGATTCAAGAATCACCTGATTAGTATGATGCTTAAATAGAAAGAAATTATGGTTTCCAAAACGAAGGATCAGAAGCAGACGCTCTGATCCAGGATGGATAAGTTGAAAACACTTAGTTGGGCAATCAATAAAGGTTTGAATTACCGAGAACCAACTCATGTCCGAAATGACGTGTGAGTCGGAAGGATAATTTCAAAAAGGATAACCTGATGACTGCGTGCATACGCACACATTGAATAGGCTCAAAATGGCTAAGACAAGGGATATTAACGAAGGCTACTAGTCATATGGAACTAACCATAATGCAAG
>LR738715.1:655074392-655108084 GCA_902687465.1 Secale cereale | reverse complement strand
CCCCCCCCCCCGCCAACCGCTTTCCTGCGATACAGGGCATCGTAGGGGCGAGGCGGAAACCTGCGTATTCACGGGTTGGGGCCGAGATTTTACCGCGCCCCTTAAAAAATTTTACGGGCCGGCCGAGTTTGCCGAGTTTGTTCGGGCGGGATTTTTCGTGCCGGCTCGCATTTTGGCGATTATTTTACGAATCGGGGCGTTTTACGAGGTCTGCCAGCTCTTAATGGTGTTAGTGGCGAGTACGAGGGCTGTGTGTGCCGAGTCTTCTGTACTAGCTATTTAAGTGAGAAAAATTGTAGTGCATGTAGTCTCACCGGGAGTAAAAAGACAAAGCTAGTTTTCTCCAAGGTGAAGTGTGCGTAAGTGTGGCTTATTTATTTATTCCACTTGGTGTGATATAATTTTGTACATCATTGAAAAGCTCCCAAATATATCAAATACATCACTAGCCATCAATGGAGATGGTATAAACATTAATATATCACCATCTATTTTATAGATATATACGAGACCACAACTTATCACAGGTGTACTGTCTTATTTTATTTAGCCACAATCAAAATAAAATAGCTCTATATTTATAGGTTCGTTCCTAGTACTAGTATTTGTCTTTGGGGTTTCAGTAATTATCCGCCATGCCTGGGAGCCGCGCCTGAAGATGCACAACTCCTCGGAAAACAAGCCGATCTGACCCTTGTAGAAGCGTACGCCGATAAATCTGTGTGATGCGTTGGTGCTGGAGCCTCCGCATGAGTTGGTGGACCAATTTCATGATCTGCGGGAATGGAAAGAAAACGTTAGGCCATAAATAAATAAGCACATCGACGAGAGATTCCGAGTGAGCGACTGAAGTAAAAGTAAGCAGTAATGGTGATATTGCTATAGGGGAACGCTTGGTTTGCAGATTAAGATACAGTCGCGGGGAGGCCTTCCGCCGACCAGCGGCGCGTGGAGGGACCGGTGAGGAGATGCTGGATCTCTGCCGGAGTACCGACGGCGACATACGTCTTCGTGGCGAGGTTCCGCTCGGTTCCAGCCAGCCGCGAGGTTGGGAAGACGTGGCTTCCGGTGAAAATCGCGCCTGACTGCGGTCTTGGCGGACGATGGCGGCGTCTGAGACGTCGTTCCCTTCTGGAGGCATCGTCGTTGCTGGTCACGTCAACCTGATCGGGTATCTCCGGGGGAAACCCTAGATCTGGGTCTACCGGATCGGACGATGACGATGCCTTCGGTATCGTTCTCCCTCCTGGGGGCATCGTTTGGAGCAAGTGCTGGTTGGAGGGGACAAGAGGAGGAGCGGTGATTCATCTGGTCCATTGATGACGGCGGATCTCGGTCAGTGGCGGTGCCAGGAATTCATTCATGTGTAGTCAATTCAAACTTGTGTAGTCATATGTATGTATTTATGTTTTTTTCTGCATGATATATACTTATTGTATGATGTTTTTGCCAAAAAGCCGTGTAGTCATTTGACTGCACAGCTTATGAGTGGCTTCGCCACTGATCTCGGTGGCATGGCGCAGTGGAGACTCGGTGTCTAATGTGCGGAGAGGGACTCGCGCAGGAGGGTGATGCTGCCTGGCGTCGTGGTGGCGTCGGCGGCAGCTAGATCGGGCAAGGTTGATGCAGCAGTACAGCTCTGAAGATGGATTGGTGGCAGGTGGCTGCGGCGGCCTCAGACCCGGCAGGCGTCCTGGTTGAGGAGTGCGCCGGACTGGTAGGTGACCCATACCAGGCAGGCGTCCTGGTTGGGACCTCAGGTCTTAGATGTTAGGTTTGGCTGCGAGGTCTGTTTGGTACTAGGCCCAGACTATCAGCATCCCTTCATCTCTTGGATAGGAGTAGCGACACTTTTGTTGCCTAGACGGTGGCTTCAGTCTTACTGTTGTATGACTTTGTAAGGTCTTGTGTGAATAATTAATAAAATAGCTGCATGCATCATCCAGATGCAGAGGCCGGGGGTCCTCCTCCATTTCTAAAAAAAATCGTCTTTCATGACAGTAGTGAGGAAACCAGAAACAACAAAAAATACATTTAAGTCTATATGAACCACCTAGCGACGACTACAAGCATCGGAATATTTTTGTTCATCGCAGTTATATTGCTGAACTTTGTGCTTGTCGAATTTCTGTACTTGTGCTTGTGCGCTTGAGATCCTATGCTTTTGTGCTTCAGAATTTTGTGCTTATGATGTTGTGATATATGTTGAGCAATCGTGGTTTGGATATAATGTTTCAGTGCTTCTAATATGTACGATCTCAGATATATGAATTGTTGTTGTATATGTTGTATTGCATGGCTATAATTAAAAAAGGTTGCTGGCCACACTCCGGAAAGGAACATAAGCCGAGCGCCACACTCGATGAAGAAGCCACGTGGCACGTTATGCAAGTCCTAACACCATGTCGAGTGTTCGTCGGAGGAAGCAAGGCTGCAAGATGGCGTTTCATGGAACCGTGGAGGCCAACTGCTATGGCGAGTGTCGGAGCACAACAAAGAGCATGTACGTTCGCCGCGCGTCAATGCTCGGCAAAAGGTCTGTCAAGGAGAACCATAGTGCCACATGCCACCGTCCTGTGGTTCGCCTCCAAAATTTCGTGTTTTGACCCTTTCCACGTGTAAAAACGGGATCTGACCCCGGTCTGATTTTTTTTTTAAATCTCATCCTTTTCCCTACCGTCAGGGTGCTTGGCGGTAGGATTGTATAACCTACCGCCGCGGCCTCCGGCGGTAGGTAACTAATCCACGTCAGCAACTTAGACGGCTGTTGTCCCCCTCCGTCCAACCCTATCGTCGAAAGCCACAACGGTAGGTTGTCTGATCCTACTTCCGGGCGCCCTGGCGGTAGGTAGTGGACAGTTATAAGGCCCGGCCTGCATGCCTCACCTCCTTCTCCCCCCACCTAGCCGCCTCTTCTTCTTCCTCTCGCCCCTCTCTCATCTCCTCCATTTCGCTCCTCCGATCTTCTTCGTTTTTGCGGATCGAGATGGCCCTAAAAAGAGAAAGGTAAGCTACTTCGATTCCTCCAATTAGTTTTACTCAAATATCTTTCGATTCGTCTCACTTTTTGAGTGAAATCACTCCATTTTTGAATTAGATTTAAACTTTTTGAACCCTATGATTGATTTTGGTTGATTTTAGATGGTATATTGTATTAGATATGAAGTCTAGGCAATAGTTGGTATGGTTGTGTGAAGATGAACCCTAGTTCATATTTTTTCAAAGATTTTTTTATATGATGCATGTTGAAGGAATTTGCTCTGATATGATGATGCATGTTGATATGATGAACACTAGTTAAAAAAATCATGTTCACCCTAATTCATGAACATGTTAAGAAAAATCTTCATATGCATATTGAAGTGTAGTTGCTCTTATTTTCTAGGTTACGATTTTTTTGAAGATGATGATAATTTGTGTGTTGCATCTATATGTTTAGGTACGGAATTGGGAAGCGAGCACCGCCCGCTCCTCCCACTCCTCTCAGCACATCCCGAATCCCACGCCGCTCCCGCACATGTACGAGGCCTTCCCCGAGCTGCTGCGGCCGGTGGGATCTATCTCAGACAAGGTCCTAGAGGCGACGAGGGCAATGCGGTGGCAGCAGACGGCACAACGGATCCTCGATGATGTATAGTGTTGGTCGGAGAGCGCGAAGAATTGGACAACTTTGAAGGCTGAGATGGAGGCAGATCCAACTATCTCCCGTGTCCAACGGGAAGGGTGCATTGAATTTGCCAAGCGGCATTGTGACTGGGAGCTGAGCAATTTGGCCCAAAGAATCTACTTCGAGAGCAATGCGGAGGAGAGAGCCAGGATGCCGCCCCCAACTGCATCGCTGTTCGAGATCATCGACTGGGGTAGGGCGGAGGCGAGAACTCCAGCGGGCAAGGCAAGGTGGGAGTGTTCGAATGGTCGGATGCCGACCAGCATTCCACCTCCGCCTGAACCGGCAGATCCGCTGCCGTTTCTGTCTCCACGGGTTGGGCTAACATACGAGGAGCTCTGAAGATGTCTGCCAGCTATCTGAACTTATCTTAAGATAATCCTATTACTTTGTCTTGTGCCTTTGCATTATGTCCTCGAAGTGATGTTGAACTACTCGGTGTCGTGTTATTGCTACCTATGTTACTAGTTGAACCTATTTGATATGTTGAACTTAATGGATACATTGATTTTACTATTTATAAGTGTGAGGTTATCATATTTTCATATGCAAACACTTTTTGTTGATGTGTTTATCTATCAGTGTTTAATTCAAATGGTCAAGTTATTATTTAAAAAAGCCAGAGAATAGCCTACCGCCGGGGCTCCTGGCGGTATGATATGTAGGCCTACCGCCAATGGCCGTGGCGGTAGGTCCCCTTCCCACGTGCGTGAGTTCTGCAACCAATTCGGCCCTTTTGGGGGCAGTAGGGTTGGTCACCCTACCGCCATGGTTGGTGGCGGTAGGGTGCCTTTCCTTTTTTGCCCCTTAGACTTTGCCTTTCTTTTTAAGCCATACATACAATGTAATGACTACGAAAATGACTTACATCATTTGTCCAAATACAGAATATTCAATCAACATGGAGTTGAATGGACATTATCAAATACCACGGAAATGCATAAATAACATCACGACATCAAGTTCATTACACCAAGTTCCATCTACCAAATTTAACTGACTTAGAGCATTGGTTCACATGCCGAATATTCAATCAACACGACATCAACACGACATTTTTCTTGTACGGCTCCGGTTGCAACAAGTGACATCATTTCTTTCACGGACCCAAGCCCAACGAGAAGCCCGACTAGCTATCGGCGATGATGGTTGCCTAACTAACCAGTCAATGATCTTGCTAGGGTTTTGAAAGTCCATCTCATGCACATCATCCCTTATTCTGCACAATGCAATTTGCCTTGCAAGAGCACGTCTATGCAATTTCTCTTCCTTCTTGAGCTTGCTTATCTTTTTCTCTTTAGCTTGGTAGAACTTAATTTTGTCATCGTCGCACTTAGACACGTAGTACTTTCAAAATTCTCTACAAGCCGCATTCAACGCATCAACGGATTTGACCCACGGCTCCATATTTTCCTGAATGACTGCAGGTTCACGCTTCGCCGCCGCCTCCGCAGAAGTCTCAACAAAGATGATCGATGCCATCCTACAAATCGAGGGATTACTATGACGGCCATCCAAGTCAAACATCCCTACCGTATATTGACAAAAATTATAACCGTAGCACTAAATCGAGCTACAATTCGAGGGGTAACTACTATAACAGTCGTCATAGTCATTTACTTAAGCATAACCTTAACCATAACCATAACATTAAACCTAACCCTAACAAAAGCCTAAATGATAGTTCTTAGTACCCAAACAATGCTAGTCACACAATGCATTGTCAAAGCACAGACATTACCCTAAATGCATCATATACATTGATTTCACCAAAACAAAACCATGAACGAGGGTTTGCAACAAAATGAGCAAACTACATGATTCCAACTGTGACACCCCAAGACCGACGCTCCAGAGGACTTCCATATTTTTCGATGTTACCGGGTGTTTTATTTACTTGCTCTATTTTATTTTTTGCATTGCATCATGTCATCATGCCATCATGTCATAAATCTTTTGCATCTCAACTAAATAAATTGTGTGGATCTTCGATCCATTTAAATCGAGGGATGAGTGACTTCTCTTTATAACATATCCTCCAAATATTTATGGAGCTAGTATAAAAATATTCCGTTAGTTTGGAATCACCAAACACACTTGCATTTATTCCCCATGTCTATTCTTTTTCAAGCTTGTTCCCCAAACCTTGTCTATAATTCTTATCTCTTTTATCGAGGCTCTTCCTAATTTCTCAACATTTTTGGACCCTTCAAATACCACATTCATATTCAAATCCATTTGAATCATATTCAAATGAATTTGAATTTATATTTTCAATCATGCCTCTTTTCTATCTTTCTTGGAACCAGCGCATTTTTGCGAGTCCGAAACAATTAACCTCTTGCCCACATTCCACCCCTACATTCTCTTTCTTTTCTTTTTCTTTTTCTGTTTTGTTTTAAAATGGAAAGACAGTGTAGAGAGAGAGAGAGAGCCCAACCCAGACAAGCCGCAACAGCAACACCACCAAGGCCCATTTGCACTAAGGCCTCTAAGGCCCAGCCACTCTAACCCTAGCCCGACCGCACTCTCCTCTCGATCTCTTCCCTCTGCGCCGTCATCCTCCTCTCGATCCCCAACTCTCTCCTTCTCCTTTCCACACGTAGAGCAGCGCCCGTGCTCGCTCCATCAATCTCCCTCTCCATCTGCCTTCTCCCGACCACCGCTGCCGCCCGCATCTCCAGCGACAGAACGGGTCTGCGCGCCGCCGTCGAGCTGAGCCTGCCGCCGACCTCGCCCGGCCCGAGCGCCGCCTGCCATGGTGCCTCGTCGACCGGCCCTTGGCCCGCTGTCCGCCGCCTACGCGCCAGGCGCCCACGCGTCGGTCGTCGGACCACGCCGGCAGGATCTCTGGCCGCCTCCATGGCGCCGCCGGGGCGAGGTTCCGTCGCGCCATCCTCCTGTGCCCGCACCTGTAGCCATGGACGCCTCAAGCAGGGGCTTGCCTTGCCGCCCTTGCAACCTCGGCCTCTCCTTCGCGCCTCCGACGACAGACCTCATCGTCGCCGGCAACCCCAGGAGCAACCAAGGCGTCCGGGAGCTCCAATCACCGCCAAGTCCAATCTCTGGCCAGATCCATCGATTCCCACCGCCTCCTGCGTTTTCCCCGCACCAGTGGAGGTCCTGCCTCATCTCGCCAGATCGGGTCGTCTCCGCCCTTGCCCGCTGCCTTGGCATCGTCTTCATCCTGGAGCGAGCGCCGCCAGCCCCTGCATCCCGCCAAGTCCCTGCATCGCGCCCCTGTTGCTGTTGACGCCAAGTCCAACAACCACCGAGCATGGAATTCGCCAAGTACCCCTACGGCAAGTACCACGACGGCCCCGAACATCTACGAAACGTGTTCAACTACCGTCGCCGAAGACCCGTGTAATGCAAGCGTCAAGTTCGTGTGTACACTACCGTCGACCTCGGAGACCCGTGGACGTTAAGTTCCTCTATCGATGACTCGAACGAACTCGAACCGTGTACCACTACCGTCGCCGAGGACCGCGAGTACAACTACTTCCACAATGCGTCGTGTACGACTACCGTCGCTTGGGTTCGACAAGACGCCGAATACCACTACTTCCACGACGAGATGAGTACGACTACCGTCGACGTGTACAACTACGTCCCGTGAACCCCTACTTCCACGACGTCCGTGAATGGCTACTTCCCTCAACGAACTCGAACCGCCCCAATAACGCACACTTCGAAGGTATAACCGCCGAGACGACCACCCGTGGACCGTATGCGTGTGATGTGTGTACGAGATGGTTGCATGTATCTGATGTTTTCCATGCATGAATTGTTACTTGCACGTTTCCCGATTCCATTTCGCCAACCCGTGGGAACCCGGTAACGGGAGCACCCCACCTATCTCTTTGCATGACACGACCGCGTCACTTCTTTTGCGCCGGCATCTCAACGAGTTACCGGAACGGGTATGTTGCCGTGGCATCATTTTAGGATTCGCCGCCGTGGCACCCCTTCTTTTCCACCACGGTGACAAATGCTCCATAACATCTTCATGTCAACTTTTTCACTAAAATTGCATAAAACTTGCAAATGTCATTCGCATCATGATAACAACATTTAAAATGTTTAAATTGTGTTTGCTTAAAATTAGTAAATGACATGTGGGGATTTTTCCGGAATTGTTGTTGTTATTTCCGGCCTCATTTAAAATGCCTAGATAGCTAGTTTCCTTATGCTTCACCTCCTGACATGTTAACCAACCTTTAAATCTTGTCTTGTTTATAAATGAGAGCGAACTAAATAATTGAATGTGGTGTTTCGTCAATATGCAACTCGTTGCATATTGAGCTCCACTTAACTTGTAGTTTTGTTTGTGCACTTTGCCATGCCATGCCTATTTAAACCGGACATGCATCATACTTGTGTGTGCATCATATGCCATGCAAATGCTTGTGTGTTTACCATGTTGTTTGTTTCTTTCCGGTATGCTTGTCTCGTTAGCTTCGGTTTTGTTCCGGAGTTGTCAATATTTGTTCGACTACATCCGTTTGTCTTCTTCATGGACTCGTTCTTCTTCTTTGCGGGATCCCAGGCAAGATGACCGTTCCCAGATATCACCTCTATCTTTGCCTTGCTAGTTGTCTCGCTCAATAGCTATTCCTCGATGCCTATTCTTCTCTATCAGCCTCCTATGTTGCCATGAAACACTCTAACCGCCTTCCTAGGAAACCGTTGATTGGCTAAGTACGCTTTTGCTCAGCCCCTCTTATAGCGTTGTTAGTTGCAGGTGAAGTTTGAAGATTGCTCCATGATTGGACTTGTTTCATGGGATAACACAATATATATCTTAATTAAATTAATGCACATATCTATTGGTAATGGGTGGAAGGCTTGGCCTTCTGCTTGGTGTTTTGTTCCACTCATGCCACCTTAGGTCCCGATAAACCGGTGTTATGTTCCTTGATTTTGCATTCTTAACACAGTTGGGGTTTATGGGCCCCCCTTGATAATTCGCATTGCTTAAAGCTTTTCCAGCAAGGCCCAACTTTGGTTTTACCATTTTCCTAACAACTAAAACATGCATAGGGAGTAATTAACCTGAGTTCTTAATCAACAACCCGGGCCAGTGCTCCTCATGAGTGTTGGTCCAAATTGGGTATACTGCGGGGCCGCCTTGGGGAAACACGAGGTATTTGGTATATACCTGTAGGCTGATTATTGAGAGAAAGCCGAGCATAAAAATTTTGAATGATCATTTTTCTTGAGAGCTCATGATTGGGGCATGAATATAACATTGACTTAAGCCTCCCCCAATCTTGAGCGATGCTTTCTCCTTCGCGAGGCCAGAAATTATAAATATAATTACGATCACAATGGACCTGGTGCATAGGGTAGAATTTATGATGAAATTCTAACTTCAGACGATTATAGTTCCATGAACCCCATGTCAATGCATCTCCCTTCAAAGATAAAGGGAAGAATTTCTTCTAGATAACATCCTCGGGCAAAGCTGCAAGCTTAAATAATCCACAAACTTCATCCACATAGATTAGATGTAAACCGGGATGCAATGTTCCGTCTCCTGTAAAAGGATTTTCAAGCAGTTTCTCTATCATACCCGAAGGAATTTCAAAGCAAACATTTTCAGTAGGTGCAGTAGGTTGAGGAGCAACTCTTTGCTCTTCTTGTCAGGGTGAAGATACCCAGAACAAGCCCCTCAAAGGATTTTGAGCCATAGTAACAAGTGACAATAAATTTCAGCACACTATATAAATTTTTCCTTACCAAATTCCACTTACTAAAGGCGCTTCACTCCCCGGCAACGGCGCCAGAAAAGAGTCTTGATGACCCACAAGTGTACGAGATCTATCGTAGTCCTTTCGATAAGTATGAGTGTTGAACCCAACGAGGAGCAGAAGGAAATGATAGGCAGTTTTTAGTAAAGTATTTTCTGCAAGCACTGAAATTATAGGTAACAGATAGTTTTGTGATAAGGTAATTGGTAGCAAGTGACAAAAGGTAAAAGTAAATAAGGTACAGCAAGGTGGCCTAGTCCTTTTTGTAGCAAAGGACAAGCCTGGACAAACTCTTATATAAAGGAAAGCGCTACCGAGGACACATGGGAATTATCGTCAAGCTAGTTTTCATCATGATCATCTGATTCGCGTTCGATACTTTGATAATTTGGTATGTGGGTGGACCGGTGCTTGGGTGCTATACTTACTTGGACAAGCCTCCCACTTATGATTAACCTCTAATGCAAGCATCCGCAACTACAAAAGAAGTATTAAGGTAAACCTAACCATAGCCTGAAAGATATGGATCCAAATCAGCCCCTTACGAAGCAACGCATAAACTAGGGTTTAAGCTTCTGTCACTCTAGCAACCCATCATCTACTTATTACTTCCCAATGCTTTCCTCTAGGCCCAAATAATGGTGAAGTGCCATGTAGTAGACGTTCACATAACACCACTAGAGGAGAGACAACATACATCTCATCAAAATATCGAACGAAGGCCAAATTCACATGACTACTAATAGCAAGACTTCTCCCATGTCCTCAGAAACAAAAGTAACTACTCACAAGACATAATATTGTTCATGATCAGAGGGGTATTCCTATGCATAATGGATCTGAACATATGATCTTCCACCAAATAAACGAACTAGCATCAACTACAAGGAGTAATCAACACTACTAGCAACCCACAGGTACCAATCTGAGGTTTGGGTACAAAGATTGGATACAGGAGATGAACTAGGGTTTGAGAGGAGATGGTGCTGGTGAAGATGTTGATGAAGATAGCCCTCCCCAAGATGGGAGAGTTGTTGGTGACGACGGCGGTGACGATTTCCCCCTCCCGGAGGAAAGTATCCCCGGCAGTACAGCTCTGCCGGAGCCCTAGATTGGTTTCCTCCTCGGTTCCGCCTCGAGACGGCGGCGTCTGGTCCCGAAAGCCTCCTTATGATTTTTTTTCCAGGTCAAAACACCTCATATAGGAGAAGATGGGCATCGGGGGACCTTCGGTGAGCCCACGAGACAGGTGGGCACGCCCTGGGCAGGGGGGCGCGCCCCCCACCCTCGTGGACAGCCGGTGGTCCCCCTCGTGAACTTCTTTCGCCAGATATTTTTATATTTTCTGAAAGGGAGTTCTGTAGAGTTTCGAGGCTTTTGGTGTTGTGCAGAATAAGTTTCCAGAGTTTGCTCCTTTTCTAGCCCAGAATTCCAGCTGCCGGCATTCTCCCTCTTTATGTAAACCTTGTAAAATAAGAGAGAAGAGGCATAAGTATTGTGACAAAACAAGTAATAATAGCCCAAAATGCAACAAATATCAACATAGAATCATGATGCAAAATGGATGTATCAACTCCCCCAAGCTTAGACCTCGCTTGTCCTCAAGTGAAAACCGATATCGAAAAATATGTCCACATGTTTAGAGATAGAGGTGTCGATAAAAACAAAATACGGACATGAGGGCATCATGATCATTCTCATAACAACAACTTATATAAATATAGTCATATGATTCTTATGTTAAAGTAACAATTCATCCACAGTATCAAGTATGAATAATAAACTTCATTGAAAACTAACAAACTTTGATCTCGATCATTGAAGCAATTGCAATTTATCGTGACATCGGAAAGAGTCAATATAAGAGCTTTTCAGTAAGCCTACATACTCAACTATCATATAGTCTTTCACAATTGCTCACACTCATGCAATCCAGAAATAAGAGACGAAGGTCTCACTGAGCCTCCTCAGCGATTTGGATTCCTGGCCGTTGGATCTCGCTGCTTGATGTGATCTGGGCCGTCGGATCGACCCCTGGAACGACCTCGTCCGTCAGATCAAAAAATGCTACTGGTGGAATGAATAGTTACCGTCTTGACCGTGCCACCGCACGTAAATATCCTGCCCCGCCGGGGGCATTTTTGTCATTTCACCCACAGGGGGTATAAAAGGGCCGGCTCCGTGGCGTAGACCTAGCCGCTTCCCTCCCACACTTCCCGTCCTCCCGCATCCTAGCCCCCGCTCGCCCAACCTTCTCTCGGTCTCTCCGTCCCTCACGCCTCGCCACCCCGCCCACATCGCAAGTGCCGCCGCCCCTCATACCTCGCCGCCGTGGACCTTTCTCCTCGTCTCCCTCGCACCACGCCGCCCGCAACCTCCCCCTCCCGTCAGACGGCGGCCATGGCACTCGAAGATTCATCGGCGCCGTCATCCCACCTTGGCCTCCAAGTGCTCCTGATCGGCGGTGCGATAGTATGATCTTCCTGCTCCGCGCCCATGCCATGGCCTGCTCGGGATGCCGCCCTCCCCCTGCTCCAACCCTAACCCTAGCATTGCTGCTGTTGGTCAAGGTACGGCAGTTTTGATTTGCTCTTGGATCCTCCCCTCTCCTCATGCTCCTGCTACTTTTGGTCACGCAGGTGCACGCACGCATCCAATAGTACCTTGGAGCGGAGATGGCGCCATCCCCGGCACCTTTGCCTGGCAGATGCTCATCATCGACTTCCACTTCCTGCTCCTCTCAGTTGCTGCAGGTGAACAAGGCACAAGCCCTCATGGCTCCTCCCTCCTCCCACCCCCTCACGTGAATAGCTCCACCCCCTCTTCCTACCCCCTGCGCATTTACCTTATCTAGCTAATTTGATTGCAATTTATCAGAAAGTTCTGAGTGCCGTGAAGGTTAGAGTTTTCCCTTTTCAGATAAGGAATGCTAATTCAGTGCACCCCTGTATTGGTTATCTTTTCTGCATTGGCACTCAGACCAACATCATACATGATGTAGGAGTTGTTGTAGCCTGCAGTAGTACACTTGCTTGAAAATGCCTCGTTCCTATTCTAGCTGCTAAATGCTTTTTTACTTTGTTAATAGGGCACACTGGAGCCTCGTGATTATCTGCGTTCCTGCAAAAAAGAGTAATTCAGGACCAATCGTATGGCATCTCGACTCCTTAGGGATGCATCGTACTGGAGGAATTGATGACGGCGGTGTTCATTTCCTAGGTTCAGTAGTGCATACTTAGAACATGTAATAAAAAGGGAATCACTTAATTTTATTTGTGTTTGCACCAGTAATCATGTTTAGCATATTAGAACAGTTTACTTTGATAACAAATTGTTGGAAGAACGATGCGATTTGATACCCTGTTATGTTGGCGTCGAGAGAAATTTTGGTGCTTAGTTTCTGTTAGATGAACAATTATCTACCGTGAATCTTGTGCTTTCAATCAGTCTGATTATTTTGGCTAAATTATGAGCTTTTTCTGGATCTGACCAAATGATCCTGCAATGACAGCAAGAGGCAGCCCACATGAATCTATTGAGATGCACCTTTATCTTGACCATGACTCTGATTTTTAGTTAGACACCATGATGTGTGTGTGCCGAATAAGGGTTTGTTGTTCTTTAGGGATCTGTCTAGATCCGTTCTGATTTTGGTCTGCTCGTGCTCTTGGCTTCCGGCGTGTGTGGTCTCGAGGCGGTATAGCTGATTTGATTGCAGGTGATTCTTTCCTCTCACCTGGCCTCCTCATATTATTTATGTAGGTCGTATGTGTGTTTCGGATCCATAAATACTGCAGTTTATGTAGGTCGTATGTATGTTCATACGAGCCGCCGTTCTTCCATATGTGCTGCAGATGTAGTATGTGTTTTAGGTCCATGTATAGTACCGTAGTATCATATGTGCTGCAGATGTAGCCTCTGTTTTTAGGTCCATGTGTAGGACTTTTAGTCCATATGAAGTCCGTGTATATATATTGTATTGGTATACTGCAGCTCATCCATGGTTGTACTTTTTTCCCTTTTTTCCCTTGCAGGTTGGTCCGTTGTCTACAGGTGCTCGTTGTTCTGGCCAGATCGTCGTGTTCCGTCTTCGGCCGCCTCTTTGCAGGTTGACCCCTCTCTCCCTCTCTTCTCTGCTTTCCAGGCCTAGGCTTACAAAACTGGTGTTAGATTTTGTCTGGACAATGGATGTATCTGCTTTTTGTTCTCTTATTGGTAGAGGCCTAGCATCTAAAATTATTATTGCCTGCTTGTATTTTTGTGCTTGCTTGTGCTACCTCTTGAGCTTGCGTTGTATTCCCTCGAAGAGGAAAGGCAGATGCAGCACAGTAGCATAAGTTTTTCCCTCAGTTTTTGAGAACCAAGGTATCAATCCAGTAGGAGACCTCGCGCCAGTCCCTCGCACCTGCACAAACAAATAAGAACTTCGCAGCCAACGCGATAAGGGGTTGTCAATCCCTTTACGGTCACTTACGAAAGTGAGATCTAATAGAGATGATAGTTGATATTTTTGGTATTTTTGGTTTAATAAAACGACAAATAAAAGCGATAAAAGTAAAGTAGATGTAGATTGATATGTTGAGAATAGACCCGGGGGCCATAGTTTTCTCTTGTGGCTTCTCTCATGATAGCGATATTCTACGGCGGGTAAACAAATTACTGTCGAGCAATTGATAGAAAAGAGAGTAATTATGAGACTATCTAGGCATGATCATTGTATATAGGCATCACATCCGAGACAAGTAGACCGACTCCTGCCTGCATCTACTACTATTACTCCAAACATCGACCACTATCCAGCATGCATCTAGTGTATTGAATTCATACGAATAGAGGAACGCCTTAAGCAAGATGACATGATGTAGAGGGATTAACTCAAGCAATATGATGTAAACCGCATCTTTTTATCCTCGATGGCAACAATACAATACGTGCCTTGCTGCCCCTACTATCACTGGGAAAGGACACCGCAAGATTGAACCCAAAACCAAGCACTTCTCCCATTGCAAGAACTATAGATCTAGTTGGCCAAACCAAACCAATAATTCGAAGACACTTGCAAGGATATTACGAGCACACATAAAAAGATCAGAGAAGAACCAAATATCTTTCATAGATAACCTTGATCATAAAGTTACAATTCATCGGATCTCGACAAACACACCGCAAAAAGATATTACATCGAATAGATCTCCTTGAAGACCGAGGAGAACTTTGTATTGAGATCCAGAGAGAGAGAAGAAGCCATCTAGATACTAGCTATGGACCCAAAGGTCTGAGGTAAACTACTCACAACTCATGGTGAGGGCGATGATGATGATGATGAAGGACTCCGTGATAGATCCCCCTCCAGTGGAGCTCCGGTACAGGCTCCAAGATGGGATCTCCATGGGAACAGAAGCTACAGCGGTGGAATTAGGGTTTTCTCTCTGTTCACGGAGTTTCTGGGGTACGTGGACTTATATAGGAAGAAGGAGGGCACCGGGGGACGCTCGAGTGGGCCTCGAGGCAGGGGGGCACGCCCTGGGAAGTGGGCGCGCCCCCCACCCTCGAGGGCCACTTGATGCTCCCCTGACGTGGTTCTCAAGTTCCCCTGGCATGATTTTCTCCAAAAATATCTCTCGCGAAGGTTTCATTCCGTTTGGACTCTGTTTGATATTCTTTTTTTGCAAAACCCTGAAATAGGCAAAAAACTGCAATCTGGACTGGGCCTTTGGGGTAGTAGGTTTAGTCCCAAAAATGATATAAAAGTGAAAGATAAAGCCCATTAAACATCCAAGACTTCATAAATAATAGCATGGAACAATAAAAAATTATAGATACGTTGGAGACGTATCAGCTTGGCCTTTGGAATTGGGGATATTGTCACTTCTCTATATCGTGGCAGGACCTAGGATTTTTTTTGTACCTTTCTGTTGTGTCTTAGAAGTAGCCTATTGATTTGTTTGTTAGAATTGCTTGCATGTGTCGCGCTGTTGGGGCTAAAGACAAGCCAATATCGTTCTAGATATGATTATAAGAGTTTGTTTTCTAATTCTTGTTGGTCAGTCACAAAGCATTAATTTTTGTTTGCTTTACAATTTTTTCAGGAGCAATGGGAAATGATGAGCTCCTGCTTCTTTTTATGCCGGTTCAGTAGTGTAGGAACCGTTTCCTCGCCGGTTGGACGTCGTTCGACCGCAACTCTGGCACCCACTGAGTACTGCCTCGGCTACAACCTCCCTCGGTGAGCTGCATCTTCCTCCTGCTTCTCTGCTTCGGCTACTGTATGGGACATAGCCAGGGCTATGATGATCGGTTATGGCTGATATAAGCATGTTCTCGAGTAATCGAGGCACTTGTGGGTATTAAGTTGTACCCCCCCCTCGTTTCTTTGAGCCGCTTTGATCATGTTTTTATTTTAGTGGCTCTATTCTTGGATGGTCATTTCTGATGAGTGATAACCAGGGTAGTTTCACCTTGTAAGAACATATCCATCCAGAAACAAGAAACCGAGGGAGCACCGGGCTCTCTCAGAGCTCAGAGCATATGGGTCGTTCGATCGTTTCCTTGATGCGATCTCGGCCGTCGGATCTCGGGCTCAGTCGCTGTGGGCCGTCGGATATTTACCCGATCGTCTCCAACCGTCCGATATTTTTCCCTATGAGCAGTGTCCCGCCCGGTCGTGCCACCGCACGTCATTTTGGTGCCCCGCCGGGGGCATTTTTGTCATTCTGCGTGTTGGGGGTATAAAAGGTCACGTGCCCCCCTGTTCGGAGGCCATTCTTGCTTGGGCAATGATGATTAACCATAGCTGAAATAAATGTGCCTTTGAGCAATCGAGACACCTGTGGGTATCAAGTTGGATCGTCCCTCTTGTTTCTAGAATCCTTTTTGATCTTGTGATACTTATTGTTCTGTCCTTGGATGGTCATTCTTGTTGAGTGATAACCAGGGCAGCTCCACACTATAAAGAGATGACGGGGGTGGGTCATATGATCGAGAAAAGGCGAATCTGAGCCCACCATGCATTGAACCCCAAATCCTTTTTATTTATAGTTAAAGGTGTTGCTTATTTATGCTCCGGTGTTTATAGCCGTCTTATGTAAAGATTTCTTCTCTCTCACACCTTTATTGCATATAAGTTGTTCTTGATCTTTTATTGTGTGTTATTGGTCCTTGAAGTTGCACTTTGACTCGCTCCCAGCAAGTTATCAGTTGAATGGCTTGTTTTAATTCTCTGCAGCAACATAGGTGCAGAGGAGATTTTTATTATTTTGTTTGATATATAGGTGCTAAAAGGCGAGTAGTGAGAGTGGCAGGGTGGTTATGATGGGTCTATCTAGGTATATAAGTATGTTGTCAGTCTGCTTCTTTTTGTATTATCATGATTCCGTGTTTAAATGAATCAACTCAAATTTGTATTTATGCTCTATGTGTGATTGGGCATTAGCCCAACCCATAATGTATGCTTGAACAATTAGCCCAACCCATATTTTTTACTTTGGTATGTCTTTTGTTGTTGTTACAACTATTGTTTTGCCTATGCCTGATTGCTATTCAGAGTTCTGCTGTGATGTACTCCCTCTGTAAACTAATATAAGAGCGTTTAGTTTACGGAAGGAGTATAAATGTTTGAGTATCTGCTTTCAAATATGCCTATGCCTGGGTGATTGCTAGAATTGTGTTCGCCACCTTTGAACTTTGGTTTATCCTTGGAAAATGAATGGTTGGTTTATACATGTTTGATTATGTTTGATATGTGTCAGCCATCCTCGTCTTCGTCCAAGAATCTGCAGGTCAAACCTTTTCCCCCTACTCCTCTCTGCTCCTTTTCCTTTCCAGTCCTAGGCTTGCATTCGTATGGCGTTGTGTTTTTCTTATCTTTCGTCCGGACCTGCTGTTAGATTTAGTATATTTGTGCTTGTCATTTGTGTTGGTCTGTATGTCGGTAAATGAATGAGTCTGTTTATTGCCTTCATATTGGTAGAGGCAAAGAGTACTATTCCCTGCTTAGATTTTTGTGGTCTCCTTTTATTCCTTGCTTGTTTTTTGTTGTTGTTTTCTTTTAGCATAGTGTGCTATGTTTTCGTTCTGTATTTGTATTTAGCGCTTCTTTGGTTTGTACATTTCCACAATAATAGCTTCAAATCTCTTTTGATATTTGAAACTGCAGTTTCTTTAAGGGTCACACATACAGATGATTTCAGACTCAGGTAGGCTAATTTGTGGGTTGTTCACTTTTTATATATGACCTGTTGTTCAGTTTTTATTTACCTCCAAGATTGAAGCCCTCACTAAAAGGTAAATTCTTACTCCTCTGCAGGATACTATTATGACATGGTCTGCTACATAGAAGACAGACTCAAGCCCCTCTAGGGAAGCATCCAGTATCATCCCTGTTCTACCAATTTCACCGGAACGTCGACCGCCTATGCTCCACCTGAGGTATGTCATTCTAAAATCCACACCGCTAAGCCATGAGTAGCCTTCAAGCAGCAAGTTGTTATGTTGCAAAATTTATTTGAAAGATAATGTGTTTTGGGCTTTATGGTTACCATCATCTTTTACTGTGTATGTGCAACCATAGCGTCTATCATCATTGCCTTGCCATCTACGGACAGTCTGGAGTTTTGCAAGCAAAAGTGAAACCTAGAATAATGAGTGGTGATTATGATATGATTACTAGATGAGTAATTCAGGGCAAGAAAGCCAATTTACTAGAAAAAAAGTAATTATTGTATTATACATAGTACATATGTACTTCGCTTGCAAATTTTTCTTATCATTCTAGCAATCCAGAGGTTATATAAGCCACATGATCACACTGGGTCACACTACTAACAACAACCAAATGAAACCCGAGAAATTTAATTGAAATCTTCATGACTACAACAGTTAGGCATGTAGTATGCAAGTTCAGAGATGAATATATCAAGTTTACTATGGACTGGTTTGACAAACAACACACTTCAGGCTCACATTTCCAAATGGTTGTATAAGGGACCTACTATTGGTGAATTAATGAAGCTTGCTTACTCCAAGATTCAACGGATGACCAGCACGGGTCACCACCCATGCAGCCAACGCCCGCTGCCCCTTGTCGTCTGCTTGGCAGAGGAGCGACCCACATGCACCAGCCGGCGCAGCCCGCCACTCAGAAGACTATTCTTAGGTTAGTGATATTGATGGCACTATATAGGCTTCCATCTGAACTTCGTATGAAAATTAAGCTAAAGTACCCAAAGGTTTCCACGTGTGTTGTTTCACCCAAGATTGCGCCTTCACACGCTGCTTAATTTCTCATTCATGTAGTACTCCCCTTCATTAATTTCTCACTGCTAATCTGTTCTCAACTCATCCAATTTTAATTTTCATTTAGATCTGACACGCATGCTTATAATTTCCACAAATATTGCCAGTCACTTGCATATGTTGGATGTGAAAAACAACAATATACACTTTGATACTTTGAGGCTATAAGAAATAGTAGGGATGATATGCTAATCCTTCTAGTCTGCAGCAATTGCTTACTCCTGTTCCCCTAGCCTTCCTTACGGTTTATGCTTCAAACCAGCTACGATATCCTTCTTCCACCCATTCTATTTTATTGATATTGCTTCTAAATACACAAATTCCTGTAGTTAATCTTTTACAATACTAATGCCAGATATCGTAAGGTAGAAAAATGTAGTTCTATTTTAGTTACGGAGTCGGCAATGCATGTTACTTGAATGATTTGCTAGCATGCACTCCATTTCTTCTCTTTCAGATATAATCTTATGTTCTGCCTGAACATAGATGCTTCCGTTGTGCACTCCATTATTCTCTCTTATTACAATTGTCTATTGAAAGCACCTATTTTGAATGCAACAATTTAAATATTTACTGCTCTCTCTCACCTGTTCAGTGACGACGAAGTGATGCATACGGAAACATGTTCGATAAAAATCAGCACACCAACATGGAATATAAGGTGAGTGAGTAATCTGTATGATGGGCCCTCCAAACTTTCTGCAAGGCATGTAAAACAATGGAATGCGGGACTAGCAGAAAGGAAGAACTGTAGACTCATTGTGGACTGCTTAAGTTGACTATTTGCTCAATACATCAAGCACCAGGCCTCTCCTACTCCTGCTCTCAAAATGGAAAAGGAGATCAGGCAACTAGGGATCTGAGTACTGTGATTTGATAATTTGTGTTCTTCGGGTGCTAAAATAATGACTATCAATGTACATTATTTTATGACAAGGAATAAAAGGGGCACCTTTTCTTAGAAGTGGCTTATTCTTAGCAAATCCTTCCAATTAGCACCTTATTGTTTGGAACATAATGAGTAAATGTATGTGTGGTTCTTTCTATTTAAGAGATTCAAATGAAATTATGTAAGCTACAAGCTCTGTATCTTAATATAAGACCTTTTTATACAAAAAAAATCCTTATACATTAAGTTATTACAAAGGGAGTATATTGGAGTGATTGTATCACATTAATGATTTGGCTTCCATCTTGGCAATACTTGCTTGATCAAAATGTTGGGACCGGCACCCTCGCGCCAATGCGCGATTGTGATCTAGTACTTATGGTCATGGAGTTTTAATCGGACACAGAGAAAGATAGGGGCTTATGGTGTTGCCTCTCAACCTTTTACCTCAAGGGTAATGTCAACAGTAATAGACCATGAAAACTTACATCCAAGTAGGCATATATATCAGGATCTTTCCAACACAATGTGCTTGCCAAAGGATAAAAATGTAAAAAGGAAAGGTGAATTTCACCTTGACTCTTATAAGGCAAGAATAATAGATAGGCCCTTCGCAGAGGGAAGCAGAGGTTGTCATGTGTTTTTGTGGTTGGATGCACAAAGTCTTAGCATAGAAGAACTTCACTTTATATTGCCACTTGTGATAAGGACCTTTATTATGCAGTTCGTCGATTTTATTACTTCCATATCACAAGATCGTATAAAGATAATTTCTCCCACAATAATAATCATACATATTTTAGCGAGTTTGCAACATGACAACTTACTTGGAAGGATCTTTCTCAATCCATAGGTAGGTATGGTGGACTCCCATGTCAAAACTAGGTTTTAAGGATATATGGAAGCACAGGTAGTATCTCTACTTGGTGCGAGGAGTTTTGGCTAGCATGAGGGGGAAAGGCAAGATCAACATGTTGGATGATCCATGACAATTTACTTTATTTCGGATATAAGAAGACATAACCCATTATGTTGTCTTCCTTGTCCTACATCAACTCTTTAGCATGTCATACTTTAATGAGTGCTCACAATCATAAAAGGTGTCCAAGATAGTATATTTGTATGTGAAGCCTCTCTTATTTTATTACTTCCTATTAATTGCAACGATGACCAAAACTATGTTTGTCAACTCCCAACAACTTTTATTGATCATACTCTTATATGTGAAGTCATTACTTCCCATAAGATCAATATGATATCTTTGGTACTTTTCATATTTTCTTTCTTTTTATCATGACCCAAGTGAGGAAATCAAGCCCTTCACTCAACACTAATCTTTATTATATAGCTCACGGACTCGATTACAAAGGGTAAAGATCATAAGGAAAAAGCTCACAACTAGATCATGCTAACTCTATTCTACCAGATCAAGATACTACCAAAAGGATCGAACTACGAAAAAGGTAAAGATAGGAGTGATGGTGATACGATACCGGGGTCACTCCCCCAAGCTTGGTAGTTGCCAAGGGGAGTGCGCATACCCATATGATTATGTCTCCTTCTTCGAGGGTGGTGATGATGGAGTTGTTGATGATGTAGGCTTGTTGTCCACCTTCCAAGGCATGGGTTCACCATCGTAGAAGGATGATCGAGTCTCCGGGATAGTCAAATCTGCAGCCAAACGCATCTTCTTGAATCTATATTCATACTCATAGTTTTGGTGCCGCAGGTCATAGATCTGGGCTTGGAGGTGTTTGATCTTCTCTTGAAGATTGGAGATAGCTTCCCCAAAAATCCTTGAGTCCAGCTTGAGGTGGTTGGCAAGCTCCGAGATCATCATGTGGTTGCGTTGAGTCCTCGTTCCATCATACCTTGGCACTTGAAAACTTGCTGCTCCATTGCTTCGAGTCTTGTCTCCACGCTTCCGGTACTCCTCGGCCCCTCAACATCACGGATGTGCAGCACCCCCTCATGCAACTCCATGGTTTTAGGGTGATGCAGCACCTCCGCAAGGTAGGGGTTGATGACCTTCTCGAAGAACTTGTCCTTGGGGGTGTTGGAGGACGCCATGATGATCTAGATCTGTCAAAAGCAGTAGCTCGAAACAAAAATAGAGGATTTTTGCGTGATACAGAGGTCAAAACCTTCGGAAGTATATATAATGAATTTTTACAGACCAAAAGGAGTAACCCACAAGAAAATGGAATCCGGGGGACACACGGGGTGCCCACGAGGCAGGGGCGCGCCCTCCACCCTCGTGGACGCCTCGTGTCTCTTCCAGACTGCTTCTTATTTTTCTATTTTTCTAAATATTCAAAAAACGGACAAAAATTGCCTTTAGAGCTATTTTGGAGTCGGTTTACTTACCGTATCACATACCTCTTCCTTTACGGAGGCTGAATCGTTCTGGAAAGTGTCCCTTATGTATTCCTCCGGGGTTACGGTTTCAATAACATTGGTTTCAACATTTATAGGATTACCTGAGATATAATGTTTGATTCTTTGACCGTTCACCACCTTCGGATTTGTGCCTTAGAAGTTGTTAATTTTTATGGCACTGGAACGATAGACCTCCTCGATAACGTAAGGTCCTTCTCACTTGGAGAGAAGTTTTCCTACAAAAAATCTTAAACGAGAGTTGAATAGCAAGACATAATCACCTACGTTAAACTCACGCTTTTGTATCCTTTTGTCATGCCATCTTTTAACTTTTTCTTTAAACAGCTTGGCATTCTCATAGGCATGGGTTCTCCATTCATCAAGATAGCTAATGTCAAATAACCCTGTTTCATCGGCAAGTTTGAAATCATAATTGAGCTCTTTAATAGCCCAATATGCCTTATGTTCTAGTTCCAGAGGTAAGTGACAAGCTTTTCCGTAAACCATCTTATACGGAGACATACCCATAGGATTTTTGTATGCAATTCTATAGGCCCATAGTGCATCATCAAGTTTCTTCGACCAATTCTTCCTAGACCTATTAACTGTCTTTTGCAAAATTAATTGCAATTCTCTATTACTTAGTTCTACTTGGCCACTAGTGTGTGGGTGATAGGGGGATGCAATTCTATGGTTGACATCATACTTAGCAAGCATCTTACGGAAAGCACCATGAATAAAGTGTGAACCACCATCAGTCATTAGATATCTAGGGACTCCAAACCTCTGAAAAATAACTTCCTTAAGCATCTTAATAGAGGTGTTAGGATCAGCACTACTAGTTGGAGTGGCTTCTACCCACTTAGTAATGTAATCAACATCAACTAAAATATGTGTGTATCCATTAGAGGCAGGAAACGGTCCCATATAATCAAAGCCCCAAACATCAAATGGTTCAATAACAAGTGAATAATTCATTGGCATTTCTTGACGTCTACTGATATTACCAATTCTTTGACATTCATCACAAGATAAGACAAACTTACGGGCATCCTTGAAGAGAGTAGGCCAATAAAAGCCGGAGTGCAATACCTTGTGTGCAGTTCTATATCCCGCATGGTGTCCTCCATAAGCTTCGGAGTGGCACTGGCATAGGATCTGTTGATGTCGATGCTCAGGTACACAACGTCTAATGATACCATCTACTCCTTCTTTATACAGATGTGGGTCATCCCAGAAGTAATGTCTCAAATCATAGAAGAACTTTTTCTTTTGCTGGTATGTGAAGCAAGGAGGTATAAACTTAGCAACAATGTAATTAGCATAATTAGCATACCATGGAGCAGTACGAGAAGTATTTATGACAGCTAGTTGTTCATCAAGAAAGCTATCATCAATAGGTTGTGGGTCATCAAGTATATTCTCTAACCTAGACAAGTTATCTGCAACGGGGTTCTCAGCTCCCTTTCCATCAATAATATGCAAATCAAATTCTTGTAGCAAGAGAACCCATCTAATAAGTCTAGGTTTATCATCTTTCTTTTCCATAAGGTATTTGATAGCAGCATGATCAGTGTGAATAGTTACTTTAGAATCAACGATATAGGGTCTAAACTTATAACAAGCAAATACAACTGCTAAAAATTCTTTCTCAGTAGTAGCATAGTTTCTTTGGGCACTATCTAGAGTATTACTAGCATATTGGATAACATTCAATTTCTTATCAACTCTTTACCCTAGAACAACTCATACATCATAATCATGAGCATCGCACATAATCTCAAAGGGTAAATTCCAGTCAGGAGGCTGGACAATAGGTGCAGAGATCAATGCTTTCTTAAGTATTTCAAATGCTTCCAGACAATCATCATCAAAGACAACAGGAATATCTTTTTGTAAGAGATTAGTCAGAGGCCTGGAGATTTTGGAGAAGTCCTTTATGAACCTCCTATAAAACCCGACGTGACCAAGGAAACTTCGTATACCTTTGATGTCCTTTGGGCAGGGCATCTTTTCAATAGCATCTACTTTAGCTTTGTCAACTTCAATACCTCTTTCAGAAATTTTATGTCCCAAGACAATGCCTTCATTAATCATAAAGTGGCACTTCTCCCAATTCAAGACAAGATTAGTGTCTTCACATCTCTGCAAAACTCGATCAAGGTTTCTTAAGCAATCATCAAAAGAAGTTCCGTAAATGGAGAAATCATTCATGAAAACCTCAACAATCTTTTCACAAAAATCAGAGAATATAGCCATCATGCATCTTTGAAAGGTAGCAGGTGCATTACATAAGCCAAAAGGCATACGTCTATAAGCAAAGGTACCGAAAGGACAAGTAAAAGTGGTCTTTTCTTCATCCCCTTTTGACATAGGTATTTGAGAGAAACCAAAATAACCATCTAGAAAGCAGAAATGAGTATGTTTGGATAACCTTTCTAGCATTTGATCAATAAATGGCAAGGGGTAATGATCTTTCTTAGTAGCTTTATTTAACTTACGAAATCAGTTACCATCATATAGCCTGTAACTATTCTTTGCGGGATCAATTCATCTTTATCATTAGGAACGACAGTCATACCCCCTTTTTTAGGGACACAATGGACATGACTTACCCACTGGCTATCAGCAACTGGATAGATAATACCTGCCTCTAGAAGCTTTAGTATTTCCTTCCTTACTACTTCTTTCATCTTAGGATTTAACCGTCGCTGATGATCAATAACCGGTTTAGCATTTTCTTCCAAATTTATCTTGTGTTGGCATATAGTGGGACTAATGCCCTTAAGATCATCCAGAGTATATCCAATAGCAGCACGATGCTTCTTCAGAGTTTTCAATAATTTTTCTTCTTCCTGCTCTGAAAGGTTAGCACTAATAATAACATGATATATCTTCTTTTCATCAAGATAAACATACTTAAGATTATCAGGTAAAGGTTCAAGTTCAAACACGGGATCACCCTTGGGTGGAGTAGGATCACCTAGGATTTCAACATGCAAGTTGTTTTTCAATATGGGTCCCTATTTAAAGAATATTTCATCTATTTCCCTTCTCTCATTCATATGCATATCATTTTCATGGTCTAACAAGTGTTGTTCTAAAGGATCATTAGGAGGCACGACAATATAAGCAAGACCAATAATTTCATTCTTACTGGGTGGTTCTTGTTCAAGGGGTTGTCTACGGAATTTAGCAAAGTTAAAATCATGAGACATATCCCCTAACCCCATAGTACCAATATCTTTCATGCAATCTATCTTGGCATTAAAATTATTCAAGAAGGATCTTGTGGGGAACTAAGAACAAGAAAATCAGCAGGATATTTAACCTTCCCACACAAGACTTCAATATCACTAACAATCCCAATTGGTGAAATAGTGTCTCTATTAGCAAGCTTAATAGTAACATCAATCCCTTCTAACTCAACAGGTGCAATATCATGCATAATTTCGCGATATAAATCAAGAGGGATAATACTCGCACTAGCACCTACATCACATAAACCATGGTAACAATGATCCCCTATCTTAACAGAGATAACAGGCAAGCCCACAATAGGTCTATGTTTGTTCCTAGCATTGGGTTTGGCTATTCTCGCAGACTCTTCTTGGAGGTAAATAACATGTCTATCTAAATCTTCTACCAAGAGATCTTTAACCATAGCAACACTAGGTTCAACTTTAATTTGCTCAGAGGGTATAGGTGTTCTAGTATTACTTTTACGAACTACAGTTGAAGCTTGAGCATGATCCTTTATCCTAACAGGGAAAGGTGGTTTCTCAATATAAGTAGTAGGAATAACAGGATCAACATTATAAGTGATAGTCTTTTCTTCAACTTTAACAGGTTCAACTACTTTTACTTCAATAGGGGGTGGTATTTAAACCACTTCTCCTTGGGGAGATCAATATGAGTAGCAAAAGATTCATAGAAAGAAGCTACTATCTCAGAGTCAAGTCCATATTTAGTGCTAAACTCATCGAAAACATCGATATCCATAAAGGCTTTAACACAATCAAACTTAGGGGTCATACCTGATTCCTTACCTTCGTCAAGATCCCAATGTTCAGAGTTGCGTTTAATTCTTTCCAATAAATCCCATTTGAATTCAACAGTCTTCATCATAAAAGAGCCAGAACAAGAATTATCGAGCATGGTGCGTTTACTGAGAGAAAGCCGAGCATAAAATTTTTGAATGATCATTTTTCTTGAGATCTCATGATTGGGGCATGAATATAACATTGACTTAAGCCTCCCCCAAGCTTGAGCAAAGCTTTCTCCTTCGCGAGGCCGGAAATTATAAATATAATTACGATCACGATGAACCTGGTGCATATGGTAGAATTTCTGATGAAATTCCAACTTCAGACGATTATAGTTCCATGATCCCATATCATCACATAGCCTAAATCATGTCAATGCATCTCCCTTCAAAGATAAAGGGGAGACTTTCTTCTTGACAACATCCACGGGCATACCTGCAAGCTTAAATAATCCACAAACTTCATCCACATAGATTAGATGTAAATCGGGATGCAATTTTCCGTCTCCTGTAAAAGGATTTTCAAGCAGTTTGTCTATCATACCCGAAAGAATTTCAAAGCAAACATTTTCAGGAGGTGCAGTAGGTTGAGGAGCAACTCTTTACTCTCCTGGTTGGGGTGAATATACCCCGAACAAGCCCCTCAAAGGATTTTGAGCCATAGTAACAAGTGACAATAAATTTCAGCACACTATATAAATTTTTCCTTACCAAATTCCACTTACCAAAGGCGCTTCACTCCCCGACAACGGTGCCAGAAAAGAGTCTTGATGACCCACAAGTGTAGGGGACCCATCGTAGTCCTTTCGATAAGTAAGAGTGTCGAACCCAACGAGGAGTAGAAGGAAATTATAGGCAGTTTTCAATAAGGTATTTTCTGCAAGCACTAAAATTATATGTAACAGATAGTTTTGTGATAAGGTAATTGGTAGCAAGTGACAAAAGGTAAAAGTAAATAAGGTGCAGCAAGGTGGCCCAATCCTTTTTTTAGCAAAGGACAAGCCTGGACAAACTCTTATATAAAGGAAAGCGCTCCCGAGGACACATGGGAATTATCGTCAAGCTAGTTTTCATCACGATCATCTGATTCGCGTTCGGTACTTTGATAATTTGGTATGTGGGTGAACCAATGCTTGGGTGCTGTCCTTACTTGGACAAGCCTCCCACTTATGATTAACCTCTAATGCAAGCATCCGCAACTACAAAAGAAGTATTAAGGTAAACCTAACCATAGCCTGAAACATATGGATGCAAATCAGCCCCTTACGAAGCAACGCATAAACTAGGGTTTAAGCATCTATCACTCTAGCAACCCATCATCTACTTATTACTTCCCAATGCCTTCCTCTAGGCCCAAATAATGGTGAAGTGTCATGTAGTCGACGTTCACATGACACCACTAGAGGAGAGACAACATACATCTAATCAAAATATCGAATGAAGACCAAATTCACATGACTACTAATAGCAAGACTTCTCCCATGTCCTTAGGAACAAAAGTAACTACTCAGAAGACATAATATCGTTCATGATCAGAGGAGTATTACTATGCATAATAGATCTGAACATATGATCTTCCACTAAATAAACCAACTAGCGTCAACTACAAGGAGTAATCAACACTACTAGCAACCCATAGGTACCAATCTGAGGTTTGGGTACAAAGATTGGATATAGGAGATGAACTAGGGTTTGAGAGGATATGGTGCTAGTGAAGATGTTGATGAAGATAGCCCTCCCCAAGATGGGAGAGTTGTTGGTCATGATGGCGGTGATGATTTCTCCCTCCCGGAGGGAAGTATCCCCGGCAGAACAGCTTTGCAGGAGCCCTAGATTGGTTTCCGCCTCGAGACGGCGGCGTCTGGTCCCGAAAGCTTCCTTATGATTTTTTCCAGGTCAGAACACCTCATATAGGAGAAGATGCGCATCGGAGGACCTTCGGTGGGCCAACGAGACAGGGGGCGCGCCCTGGACAGGGGGGCGCGCCCCCCACCCTCGTGGACAGCCGGTGGCCCCCCTCGTGAACTTCTTTTGCCAGATATTTTTTATAATTTCTGAAACGGAGTTCTGTTGAGTTTCAGGGCTTTTGGAGTTGTGCATAATAGGTTTCCAGAGTTTGCTCCTTTTCCAACCCAGAATTCTAGCTGCCGGCTGATACGTCCAAAACGTATCTATAATTTCTGCTTGCTCCATGCCACTTTTGGGTGATATTGCTATGATATTCATACACTTCCATACACTTTTGATCATATTTGGACTAACTTACTAATCCAGTGCACCCCAGTGCCAGTTTCTGTTTTCGGCTGTTTTTGTATTTCAGGTTTTCACGTTTCGAGAACTGCCCAGAAAAATCTAGAAATAATATATAAAAAATCAGCGAACCGGAAACAACACTGCGTCCGAAGGGCAGCCTGGGGGGGCCACAGGGGCTCCAGGCGCCCTGTGGGCGCCCCCCCTGGGCCGCGCCGGGGGGGCACCTGGGCCCCCCGGGACTCCCCCGGTGCCCTACTTTGGCACATATTTAAAGGGTTCCCCGTAACCCTCGAAACAGGACTTCTTTTCGCGATCCCATCTCTGTTCCGCCGCCGCCGCCGCTTCCAAGATCGGGAGCACCAGGAGAACTCTTCCCGACACCCTGCCGGATGGGAGGATCACCACCGGGAGCTTCTCCACCACCATGGACGCCTCCCAGATGACTCGTGAGTAGTCTCCCTTGGACCATGAGTCCATGACCAGTAGCTATGTGATGTTCTCCTCCCGTTCTTGTGCTTCACTAATTAGTCGTCCTCGTGAGCTACCCTACATGATCGAGGCACCTATGTAATCCTTATGCTGTTGCTATGTTGAGTTTGCTGGGATCCGATGGATTATGAGATTATGTTCAGATTGATCTTGAGTAATATATTTGATTCACCTATTTTATATTTTAGTTCATTAGTAATTCTTGCATGTTCTCCGTTGTTATTTATTGCTTTGGCCGAGTAATAGGTAGTGACTCCAAGAGGGAACGTTATGCTCGATTGTGGGTTCATGCCCCTCGATGACTAGCTTGAGTGACAGAAATATGAGTCTAGGGGATGTGCTGTTGCCACAAGGGGGAAAACAACGGTGCTTGTGCCCGCGGGTGCAAGGATTGTTTACTTTACGCAAAGTTCTTTTAGTGCAGTTGTCTGTTGCTTTGAGTTTACACTATGGGTGGGACTCGCAACTTAATACCAGCGAGATGTTCTGGATAGATATCTCAAGGTGGATGATTAGTAGTAGATATTGATGGATTTCGGTCTACTTACTTTGGCGTACCGCCCATGCTTTGAACCTCAACCTTTCTTGCAATGTAATCAGCATTGGTTTGCGTTCGTGGTCCTGTCGATTGCCCAGCTGTAATTTGTTACCTCACATAGCTGTTTTATCGTCTTTTGGGAGAGAGACATCACTATTGAACATCATGAGACTCCGGTCCATATTACCATCATTGATCACATTCACTATTTACTTTCCGCTATTTTATTTACTATTGCAAAACACTATCTATCACTACTATCATTGCTTTTAACCCTTTGTGAACTACAAGGCCGAAGAGATTGACAACCTCTCTGTACTCGTTGGGAGCAAAGTTATTTGTATCTGTGTGCAGGTCCACGTTGATTGCTAATTGCGTCGTTAGCAATTAACACCTACTTGTTGAACCTAGGAGTCTCTGGGGATTCGATCCTTGGCATCTTTGCTAGGGGAAAACACTTCTACTTACTGCATCTTACACCTTCCACTTGGGGTAACCAACGAGGGGTTCGTGGCCCATCAAGGAGTATTTTCTGGCGCCGTTGCCGGGGACTCCACTCTTCAGGATAGGGGAGTTGCATGCTATCTTTTACCTTTGCTTTTTAGTCTTGTTAGTTTACCTTTCATTTTTTGCTTTAGTTCCTTTTATCGAAAAATCACAAAAAATTTATTTACCTTCCTGTTAGTAGTCCTATCTATTTAGTTAAACATGTTAGGATTTGGAGCTTTGAGGGAATTAGAAGTTTTAGATTTCCATCAAAGGGATGGAGAAAATATGAAGAAGGCTTGGGACAGAATTTCTGATGCACATAGGAGAATTATGCCTTGGATACCTATAAAAATTGTGCTTAGGAATTTTTACCATGGTCTTTTTAAATGGTGTAAACACTCCCTTGACATTATAGCCGAGGGAGATTTCTTAGAGTGTGATGAAGCTAGAGCTCTTGAAATTATACATGGTCTATCTAGTTACTTTGTTTATGATCATAATTTTGATACTATCATAGATAGACTTGCTACTATTGAAAAGAGAATGGATGCTCTAGACTTAATAAAGGTAGATAAACCCAAACCCAATAAGAGAGATATTTTGGAAATAGATAATGACTGGGAGCCTCTTGTTAGGATTAGCATCTCTAATCAAGACTTCCTTGCTTATTGTGATATTGGATCTATGGTTTCTACTATGCCAAAAACTGTTCATGATTCTTTAAAATTTAATATGGATATACTACCATCTTATCATGAACATACTAATGGAGATATTTCTGAAATCCAGGGAAAAATAAAAGACGTGCCAGTTAAATTCCTTAAAGGGATTGCAATGATTGATTTCTTCATCGTGGAGCCAAACCAAGGAAATATAGTGCTTGGAAGGGACTTCCTCCGAGCAGTTAAAGGCTTCATCGATATAGGTAAGGGACAAATCCGCTTACGCGGGAAGGCAAAAGGTGTGTACCCCTTTCCTAGAAGGAACAAGAATGAACTTGTTGAGGAATCATTTGAACCAATTTATAACTCCGATTATTATGATGAATATTGATTCCTCTATGCATTATGCCTAGCTTAAAGGCATAAAAGAAAGCGCTTTTGGGAGGCATCCCACATGAATAAAGTTTTTGCTTTTGTTGAGTCTTGATGTTGTTTACTGCTGTAGCATCATCATTGTATCTTTGCTTTTCATATTTGTGCCAAGTATAGCCTCTGATAGCTAGAAAGTTCAAAAGTTGTGAGGTGCTGTCCAGGAAACAGATTCTGTCCTTGGATAGAAAAATTCGTATAAAATCACCAGATCATCTTTTTGGTCTGAATTGTTTCGACAGCGTTCTCTATATAATTGTCTTTCGTGCGCCAGTTCTGAGTTTTTTGATTTGAGTTGCAGAAGTATCCCGAACAGGTCAATTACTGCCTGTTGTTCTGTTTTTCACAGATTCTGTCCTGTTTTGCCTTACCTTCACTTTGCAAATTAAGAACTTGCCTTTTCTTTGCAAAAACCTTTTGGCAATCTTGAGAAACAGTAGAACTTCAAGAATATCCTTATTTCCAGCAAGGTATAATTATTTTATTAAGGGTACTAACCTCGCTAATCAGATTATGATGAGTTGTGTATGAAGGGAGTTTTCAAGTGTGCGAGGGAAGATGATAAAAAGATTCAGGAGTGTCAAGCGCTCAAGCTTGGGGATGCCCCCGTGCACCCCCAATAAATATTCAAGGAGACTCAAGCGTCTAAGCTTGGGGATGCCCCCCGTGCATCCCCTTCTCCATCAACATTATCAGTCCGTCTTTCGTTCCGCTATATTTTTATCACTTCATGTGTTATGTACTATGCTTGGAGCGTCTTGCTTTTAGTTTTCTTTTTAGTTTTTCATAACGAGTCGGAACCCAGCATTCCTTTATGTGGGAGATAAACACGCTCCACCTCTACCTAGAACATTACATAGAATTTTTATGTCTATCTATGCTGTGTGTGTTCTTTGTCTTTTAATAGCTACTATCGTGCTTTGCTCTTAGTATTCATGCTTATCTTCTCAAGAGTTTTTATTTAGTTGGTTGCTTGAACTCTCTATAATTACCATGCTCACCTTATTAAGAGAGTGTTCTTCCATTGCATTGGTTAATGTGTCTATGATAAATATGCTACTTTCATGATGGTGCTTAGTAGTTCAGGTTTTCTTTTGGTTAATCTCAAATAGCTGGGGGGTTCCCAATGTGTTATTGGAGTACCAACTTGGTTTGTTTGCCTATGATATGGTATGGTTTAGTAATATCTTCCTTCGAGAATTTATTTTGATTGACTTGGCGTATGCTCACGCATATTTAAGACTGTAAAGAAAGTCTGTCAAGCCTTGATGATCTTTTATTTCTAAGTAGCGATATAACTACCATGCCTGATTCAATATTGCTTTGTCGCTCTGCATGATTATGACTGTCATGGCTCTCTTAGTTGGTCGCTCCCAGTCTTTTGCTAACCTCCACCTGCACTAAGAAAATTAACCATGCAATACATAGCTCATGGGAAAGTAGCCTAAAAACTATTGTGGTAAAGAATATGTTGCCTATGTATCTTATTTCTTATGAGTTGCTTGCTAAGCGGTAACCATGTTTCTGGGGACGCCATCAACTGTCACACTTTTGTTGAATATCATGTGAGTTGCTATGCATGTTCGTCTTGTCTGAAGTAAGGGTGATTTACCGTGGGTTGAATTAATATGCATATTGTTAGAGAAGAACATTGGGCCGCCAAACAAAGCCATGCATCATGGTGGAAGTTTTAGCTTGGACCTTAATCCTCAATCTCTCATGAGAATATGCTTATGCATTAAAGAGGAGTCCATCATCTATTTTCTATGTTGTCTCGGTATGGATGTCCTCAAGTTGAGATCTATCAAAAACGAGAAATCAAATGCGATCTATCTCCTTGGACCTTTGTACAGGTGGCATAGAGGTACCCCTTTGTGACACTCGGTTAAAACATATGCAATGCAATGATAACCCATGGGGATCCGAGCTAATTAGGACAAGGAGCGAGCACTATTGGTATTCGATGCATGAGGCTTGCAACTTATAAGATGTTTTATGCATGACACATATGAAGTACTACTACCGTTGACACAATTGCTTCCATGTTTCAAAATAAAAAGCTCTAAGCACTTCAAGCACCATCTACTGAGAGCATGATTGTCATTCTGAGTGTAATGTGCATTGTCCCAAAGTAGCATTGTCTTTTGCATGATTGTGATATCGTTTATTCTGAAATGATTGTATCTAGTCATCACTTAAACCTTGAAGGTGCCATTGCATTTATGTTTTGCATCACTAAAGGGGGCAAGCTAGATATCACTTGATCATATTTGCACATCATGTTCATTGCAAATCTTTTTGATGTTTTAGTTTCATGTTGTAAAACTTTTAGTCATTTGTGATTTTCTCTTGAGGCAACTTAATTACTATAGAATCATTGTCTCAGTAAGCTTTTGTCATATGACTATGAGAAAGTCCTATATGGTTAATAGCATGTCACCACAGAAATTATTCTTGTTATCATTTACCTACTCGAGGACGAGCAGGAATTAAGCTTGGGGATGTTGATATGTCCAAAACGTATCTATAATTTCTGCTTGCTCCATGCCACTTTTGGGTGATATTACTATGATATTCATACACTTCCATACACTTTTGATCATATTTGGACTAACTTACTAATCCAGTGCACCCCAGTGCCAGTTTCTGTTTTCGGCTGTTTTTGTATTTCAGGTTTTCACGTTTCGAGAACTGCCCAGAAAAATCCAGAAAAAATATATAAAAAATCAGCGAATCAAAAACAACACTGCGTCCGAAGGGCAGCCTGGGGGGGCCACAGGGGCTCCAGGCGCCCTGTGGGCGCGC